>JACDJE010000250.1:620771-877310 GCA_016647715.1 Pavo muticus | reverse complement strand
GGGGGGGGTGGGGAGCGGGGACCTGCCGTCGCCGGCGGCTCTTTGTCTGCTCGGGCAACTTGAACAAAAGGAGAAACTCGGGTGAACTCCGCATCTCTCCCGGATTAGCTCATCTTCGGCAACTTTATCCGGAGAGATCGAGGCAACTTTTTCCCATCTCTCCCGCCTCTTCAAAGCGTTCAGCCCCGCTGTAGGCTCGTGAGGAAATTGGGGTTCTCAGTGTAAAGAAAGCAGAAGGTACGACTTGTCTTCGGGTTTATTGTTCTCTGCGCGCTCCCTCGCCCCCCCGCCGGCCGCGCTCTGGCTGCGGAGTGCGCGAGGGGGACGGCTGCGGCCGGGGCCGCCCTTTGTACTGCGCGGAGCGCATGCAGGTATGGGCTGGGGGAGAGCCCCGTCCTTCTGCGCCGACACCCGGGGAGGGAGGGGGAGGGAGGTGAGGGATGTCTCGCCCCCTCTGAGCGCTGTGCCCGCTCGGTGAGTTGTTTCAGGGGTTTCATTGATTTCTTTTTGCGGGGATGGGAGTGGGCTCTCAGAGTTCCGTGCTCCGGAGTGCACTTTTTAAGAGGTGGAACAGAACAAAGCTGAACACGGGAAAACCTTCTTGGGTGTGCAGGGGGTGCCGGGGCCGGGCCGAGGGCACGGGGGCGGTGGGGTCCCGCAGGGTGCCGAGGATCTATTGCTGCGCGTCCTGCCCTGCGGCGCCCGGCAAGGTGCGCGGGGACCGCTTAGCGGGGAGGGACCGGAGGGAGGATAGAGGAGGGGGACAGAGAGAAGGGTCGGTCCGGCCCGTCCTCGATTGTCATCCCCGACGCAGCGCTGTTTCATCCCCTTGAAAAAGTTGGGTCGCCCTGGGTTTCGTCCTGCTCCTTCTGGTATTTGCACTGTCTATAAGAAGTGTCATAACTTCTGAAAGCTTGCTCTTTGTATTTTTCTAAACTCTCTTGTTTTTCTGCATGCTTTTTCTATAGTTAATTTAGTACCTTCTTATTTCCCCTTCCATTTTTCTGTTAATGACCACCGCTTTTTCTCATTCTTCATCCCAATCCTCTCCCTTCCTGTGCTGTTTTGTTCTACTTCGTTTTTGTTTTACTTCTTCCCCATTTTCCCTCTCCCTTCTCACATCCCTCCAGAATTTCTGACCTCTCTGTTTTTCCACCCTCTCTCTGTTGTCACACATTGTCCTCCTAGTCCTTCCCACTTACTCTTCTAGCTCTATGCTTATATTTACATTTCCCATGAAAATCTTCTGCCCGAATCTTTCATTTCATGTGTTCCTCACTGCATCCATGGATACACTAAGTTTTTCTCTGATGTCAAGCAAATAACAAAGTTTATTCTCCTTCTCTCTTCCAGAATTACTCCTCCGTGATATGCCCCAAATGCATGTTACTCAGTTACACAGAACTAACAGAAGTTCTTGTACATCCACACATATTCAACTTCTGCTTCTCTGTTTTCTTTTTCTCTGTGCACATGTCCCCTTCACACTCAAAACTTCTTCTCATTCCTCTCCCTTGTCCTTGGTGTAGAAACTTGTTCTTTCCCCTCTCCCCCACTCCTCTTGGCAGACCCAGTGCTGTTTTTTGCATTGTTATTCCATCTTGCGCAGAGAACTCCAACTTTTCTCTCTGTTCCTTGCCAACCTAAGCACAAATGTGCTGTTGGTACTCCGGAAGGAATGACGCAGCAGGAGTACCAGCATAGTCAGGCATTGCTTTGGTTACTTTGTCTTGTTCCTTGCTGGGTTGAGTGTCAGCAGTGGTGCTTGTGCTCCCAGAGCCAAGCGATGCTGGTGCTGCTGTCTGGGTGGAACACAGAGTTGGGGCTGGAGTGGGAGGAAAGATCATTGCAGACAGCGTCATTAGCTCTCCCCTCCACCATCCTGATGCATTTCCTTTCAAAGGGTTGGTAAGCTTCATTGTTACTACTTGTGGCAGAAATATTATTAATATTAAATATTAAAGCCTTTTTCTTAAAGCTTGGAAGTACAAAACCAATAGCATCCATCTGAAATTGTCTGTTACACTCTTGTCTGGCGATGTTTGTAAAGCGAGATGCTATCACTAGGCTTTGAGTATCTAAATTAGTGAAGAAATACAGGTTTGAAATTATTCAGAAGAATGTAACTTTGCACTTCTGTTAGTCCCCAAGTGGTGTGGCAGGGTTGCTGTGCCAAACTAACGCTTTCTTACTCAAACAGGTCAAAACATGGCTGTCTGGAGAACAGGATGCTTGCCAAGACATCAATCTGTGCTGGGTGCCATACTCATTATCCTTCCATTGATGGAATACAACTTGGGTCTCCTCAGGATGTGACTGATGTGGAACAAACTGTACCACACAGTGATGGTGTGAAGACCTGCTGTCTTCGCTGTTTGGATACGTGTGTAAGTTAACGGGCTACTGGGAGAAGATGAAGAGGCTTTTGCAGAAACATGAGGATATTGTGGGAAATGCTGCTGCTAACCATTTGGATTATATTGCTGTCTGACCCAGAGGTTCTGCAGATAACGTAAGGTATGCTTCTCCCTGACTGTTGCAAAAACACTGTCTCATATATCAATATACTAAGCACATTGTCTAAATTTTAAATAAACTTGCTTTTTAACCTGGTTTTTTTTCTGTCTTTGCCTTGGTGTTGATGTCTACTAATAGTTTTGAGTGGTGTAATCACGCAGAAATGCCTTACTAATGGTTTGTCAATGTGCGTATCAGTAATGTCGAAGGAACAACTGAACATGAAAATATTTATGTTTTTAGAGTTAGTCGATATTTTTAAGGTAATTACTTTGTTGGATCTAAGGAGTGCTTAGCATCTCTAGAGAAAATTGGACTAATTGACTTTCCTTAAAAATAAGTTAAAAACAGTTTAAACAAAGCATTTTCCACAGCTGTGATCTTCCAAATAGCCAATTTCGTTTTAAGGCGTGTTACTATTTTGAGTTGAACTTAAGACTGCAACATTCTATTATTTAACCTCTCTTCTTCCAAATAGTGACAAAATGCTTTATGGACAGTTTGTGTGAAAGAGCAAGTAGAAGTCTTTAGCTTAAATTCTCAAGGAATGCTTTTGTTTCATTTGTTTTTAAAGTGTGATTTAAATGCTTTTTGCAGACTGTGTTTGCGTCGTTTGAATGTCCTAGTGCTGTGAGGGTCTCTTGGATGCAGACATGATTATATGAGATAACCAGTGTATAAAACAGAAATGAAAACTAGTGGAGACAACAAGCTGTCAGAGAGTTGTTCACGAATAACACATTATTTAAGAATCTAGATATTAAATGTTAATCCAGTGATGAGGAAATTATTGCTCCCCTTGGTGAGCTATTGAAATCACCGAGCAAATTTTAAAACTATTTAAAAACTGATCAGTTTGCACCAGTTCTGTGTACTTCTCAGTTACAGATGAAAATGAATGATATGAGAATTGTTGCTTTTGCTGTGTATTTCTGCCACTCGGATTGGTTCAGCTCTAGCCCATATGTAGGGCAGACAAATATTTGTAATCTTAAGAAAAGTGCTGAGCTGGCTGGCCTACTTTGGAGCAAAATAGGAATCTGAACAAATAATCACTTGTTATCCTTTCCAGTTGTAAATAGAGATACAAAAGACAATAAATGCAGTACTAATTTCCTGGTTCTGACTTGTTAAATAAAGACCTAATCTTAATTTTCTTGATTGTTGAGGACAAGATTTTTGTTACTTACTAAATGCAATTTACGTACATTTAGATTTTTATTCTTAATATCCTTCTGCATCAGTACTACTTTTGAACTTTGTATGACTAAAGTTAGCGGTATGAGAGTCTTTAATTTGAAGTCTCAGGAAAGGAATGTCCCGCACTGTTTGTGGAAAGGGGAAGAGAAGAATAATAAGTGGATTGTAGCAGATAAGAGTATTTGGAGCTGCTATCTGGCATCTTATTACATTTTTTTCTATTTAAAGGAAATCAAAACTGCAATCTTTTTTTTCTTTCTGTGCAGATTCTCTTCTCACTCAGTTTTTTCTTAGGCATTTTCATGTCTTTCTGAAAGCTAATCTGTACGGTGGTTATTCTTCATAACAGAAAAAGTGAAAGCCATTCATTTTCATCAGTGCTGAAAACTGAATTTTTACATTGAGTAAATAGGGGCAACTTTTTATCTTGTCTTGAGAGTTGAAATAGATTGGATGCTGTAGGATTCAGGATACATTGTGCAAATTATGAGATACATTAGTGTTTGTTTATACCTGGAATATTTCTGACAATCATTACTAAAGTGACAGAATTGTTAAGATATAAAGAGGAATAATAAAGTTTATCTTCAAATTACTTTGAGCTACTTCCAATAAAACAAAGAGAAGTATTCTCATATTCTGAGATATCAGAGGAGAGAGAGAAGGTCAGCTTGGAAGCATTTCCATGATAGCTTCCAACAGGGTAGGTATGCTGTGCTGGTGAGAGGCAAGGTCCTTAAAATACGTCGGTCACTCTGAAAGTAATTCCTCCTGTTTTTTTTCCATGGAAGCTACAACACATACTAAGAGCACAAAAACACTAATTAATAAAGCGAATTCTCAGCTTCGAAAGACTGTTTTTCAGCATAGTCACCACCATTAGCTATGCATTTTTGTCAGCCATGAACAAGAGCCTGCATGCCGCACTCATAAAAATCTGCACCAGTAGAGGTGACCCACTGTCACTGTCACCACTGCTGAAATGCACCGCCCGTCGCCTCGCTGTGATTGCATCCACTGTTTGGTCTCTATCAATGTTCAGCAAACATCAGTGAATGTCAGTTGGTGCCATTTTTTCCACATGGAGGAACTCAGCGATGCACCTTTTCTTCGTACGCACTTCCATGTCAGACACCATTTTGTCAGACTGCTCCACTGCTGCTGTCTGTTGCATGGCAACAAAATGTAACAAAATATTGGCAGCCAGGTTCAACCTCTACTTCCATACCACCATTCACCTCTGCCATTGTGGATCAACATAATGAAATAGGAGGCATTACTTTTGGAGCGGCCTTCGTACTTTTGGTGACTCCAGGCAGGACACAGCAGAAGGGACTCTGACCCTTTCTCCTGGAGTGGTCCCAGTAAAAGGGTTGTGACACCACTGTGTGACCAAGGGTGTGACACCCTTGGTGAGGCATGCAGGATTAGTGCTGTGGGGAAGGAGCATCGCCCTAGGAGGGGCGATGGGGAGAACCTGCCTGAAAATGTGTAGGAATCAACCTCATTGCCTCCAGAGGAAGCTGGCTGTGAGGAGCTGATGCTTGCGAGGAGGTCTTCAGGTCTTCAATGGGTTGTAACACTAGCTCCGTAGAAGGATGTGAAGCCTTCACACCCTGGTTTGTTCTGGTGGTTTGTGGTTGCAGTTGGTCCACTGCTTGCTTTGCTTGTGGCTGTCCAAGAAGGAAGTCTTTGCAGGTGTCCTGGGCTTGAGGCTGAGCTCTGAACTCCTACTTACAAGCCTCCTCTGAGGTAGTCGCACTGCTAGCAGAACTTTCACTTACCAAAGTAAACCAAACTCAGACTTTCAGAGACATGGTTCCTCCTTTTGGCTCTCAGTTTGGGAAGTCTGTGTACTTTGTTGTGTGTGAAAATGTCTTGCTCCACATGAGGGGGTATCACAGGGATGTCTGAGGCCAACCAAGCATCCACAGAGAAGAGATTTAATATGCTGCAAGAAGTGTTTCTGCAGTGCGTCACAGGTGGGTGAGCTGCAAGGCTGGAGCTGTGAGGAGTGGGCAGAGGAGAAAAGAGCGGGCTCAGTGACATCTGTATTTTTAGGTAGCTGATGGAGGAGATGTTGTGTAGAATATCTTCTTCAAGAAGAATCTGTAGGAAAATAGAAAGGAAAGTGCTGTAGGGACTTTTCCTCAAGTTTTTATTGTTCTTTCCCTTCAGCTGAAGTATGAGCTCCAGAACTCCCAGGTGAGGTAAAACTTCCCATAAGCAGTAGACCCATGTGTGTCTCACTGGTTTCTGTGATGAAACAGATACAAGGACAGTTTCCCGAGAGCCTCTGCCTTTCTCATCTCCACAGGAAAGTCCAGGTCCTGGCAGTGCAGGGTGTAGGAGTTTTCTTTTTTAGCAGCTCTGCCAGAGAGTCCTCCTTGGCATGCGGAGTACAGTTTTGAAAACAGATTTCAGAAATTTAGGTGTTTCTCCCTGAAAAGGGGAACGATCTGAGGAGTAGTGTGTGACTGGGAGGAGATGGACAATGGGAAGCACTGACTGCAGTCTTCAAGGTGAAGGCAAGTTGGGAGCTGGGGGATGTGGCCTCTCCATGTGTAGATATTGGGAGCAGCCTCACAGTTCCCAGGGATGCAGCTGAGTTATTATCTTTGGCTCCAAAGATAATGGTATTGGTAACATTGTGGGTTTTTTTTTGTTTTGTTTTGTTTTGTTTTTGTCTGTCTTGTTTTTTCCTTTATTTAGCCCAGTGCTGGCGGAATCTCACAAGCTGTATCATTGAGCTTGGTATTTTCTTTTTTTCTCTGCTTTCACTTGATTTTCACTTTATGGAATAACTTGAGGTACAACAAAACCAAAATCAGTATTGGAGTAGGTTTGTTTTTTCTTTGTGCGAGCAAATTCCAGAAGAGAAGAAGGATTGTTGGCCAAGGCTAGACAGGGAGTTGCTGCTTGAAATCTCTTACAGTTATGGTTCAGAAAAGCTGCATGCAAACTTATAATGAACAGGAAGCTTCCACACCTTCTGAGGTACTTTATGTAAAGTGCTATCACCTGTGTCAGAACAGAGGCATATGTTTTCTGGAATACAGTTTCCTTTCTCTTGATTCTGTTTATGTAGCAGGAAGCTTTGTGACTCACTAGCAGATTCTATTTTGATTCTTTTTCTTTGGTTGCATTGTCATAATATGAAACTTGTCACAAACTATTTATGAAGTCTGAGGTAGTGTGCTATTGTGGTTGATACCTTGACCTTTTTGTGATTAAAATGCATAGACATGGCTGGGTAAGGTAGAGGGAGATGGGTAAGGTAGGGGAATTAGGAATATTTTAACACAAGATTAAATGTGATCTTTGTGGGAGGACAGGGATGGTACACCCCCTGAAAGGTTATAAGGCAGCTACAAGTGCAGAGTCTGTGTTCATATATACGAATATCTTACATTAGTGAGAAAATACTGTGTTTCATTCTGTACAAAGAAGAAAGATGAAGAAAATGCTCATACCTAATCTAAATGTGCTTGTTCCTGCTGAAAATAGCAAAATGATTAAATTTCCTATATAGTTTATTAATACTTAAATACTAAAATAAACTATTCTTCCCTTTAGGTACAGTATTGCCATACAGTGAGTTATATTGCATTTACGTGTTCCAGTATTGATATATATATATATATATATATTTTTTTCCCCCTTAAACATTGATCCTAAAGCATTTTGTCCACGAAAAGTGCTGCATTAAGTCCTGCACTTGAACATGAGTGTAGTGTTGTTCTGGATGTGTCTTCTGTTGCTTCTTCAGTGAAGTAGAACCATCCATTTTTGTGGGAATCCTTACAGGCGTGGCAGGTGGACGGGGTGGTGGTGTAGTGGTAAAGGCACACAGTAGTCATAAAATGTAGTAAGTGGACATTATGAATAAGTATTCTGGGTGGATAAAAATGCGGTTTGATTTAATTATGAGCTAGCAGTGTCAAGTGAGGAAAGGAAGTGGTGAAGAATCTTGAATGCAAGGGCTGGTAGCTGGTGATTGATGTGGTAGAGAGGAGAGAGGTGGATATCGTGGAAATTGGTTAGAAGCTATTGTCATAATTTATGTGCCTGAACGCTTGTGCCATCAGAGTATTTCTAATGGGAAAATGTAGTGAAATCTTTAAACGTCTGTAACACAAGTTATAAATATTGCAGGGATCAGCAGTATTGGCTTCTTTATGGTGAATGATAAAATTTTTTCTGCTTAATGCTGCACGGTGAATTGAAGTTAACTTTAGCATTGCATGTTTTGAGTAAAATCTGCTCCAAAAACAACTCTTCTCTTCTTTTGAGGATGGGTTAGCCTCTGCTGCCTGGTTTTGCAATATTGCTTAAGGCAAGGATTCATTTAGGTAAGTGGTTCAGGGATTGCATATGCAATTTAGAGATTATGTCAGAGCTGAGATTTTGTGTGGCTGCTTGTTTAGCTATCTTTCAGAATTTGCAGGCTGGCTTTCTTTTGGTATTTCTGTATTACTCTGTGTGCATACTCTGAAAATAACAAAAGAAGATATCTATACTTTGCAGTGAGCGCTGAGGTGTGTGGAAACTGCTACTCTTGCTGTGCATAGCACAACACCAATCTGTGCACTACATTAGGTCCAGAATCTTGGCACTGCTGGATGCGATCTGTTAAGTGCTGCGTCTCAGCTGAGCTTGCATATTTGTGACTTCACTTGTGCTGGTGATGAGGGTGACTCGAGCTGATATAGCTCCTTGGGTACCCTGGTGGGATGGGCGGATGGGCTCGGTTGCGCTTTCTGGAGTTGCTGCTGTTTGACATTTTCAAACAGCAACAGTTAGAAACTGCAAAGATGTTAGGAGAAACAGTCTTGGTAAATATGAGAATTTGCAAGACGAAGGATGTGCTTTCCTTGTCTGAGATTTGATTTTGCCATATTCACCAAGTTTTGTCATGCAATATAGGCTGCAGCTCTATTCATTTGAGCTCTTGGACCTATGGAGCGTGTTTAAGAATTGGTTCTTAGTGAAAAACAGACACTGGAGGTGGTGGTTCTGGTTCACAACTGTCTGTGTTCACTGCCTTGCTTTTTTATTTTTAAATTTATTTCATTTAATTGCTACACTTGAAAAAGAAGCATTGAAACACATTACTAAAATCAACAGTTTTTTCTTAATCATGCAGATACCTTTCAGCATCGGGACTTGTAAACATTGTTTTCATAGTCTCTTAATCTATGTATTTTGTGGCTTTAAAGCTTCCCTTTTGTGTAAGGTTAAAATCTGTGTCCTAGATCTCCAGAAGACTTTGATGCATGAGCATTTCCAGCCTAATTTATTTGATGATTTGAATGCACTGTGAAAAACTGTGTTTAAATGGAGAGAAAAGCTGAGTGATTATTGCTTCTAAAGCATAAACGAGAGCACAGCTTGCAAAAACAAATTAGCCTGTAAAAAATCTATGTTGTCAACTCAGTTGCTCTCTAGACATCAGCTATTGACATTAGCTGGAAAGAAATTAAGGTCTTTCTCCTGCAGGAATTCCAGCACTCGAGTGATGGAGGTAGGAGGCTACACCCTGACTTATGCTCATGACAGTGGTTCATTCTACACTTGGCAACAGGACTGAAAAGGGAGTTTTGAAGGCAACAAGAGCATAAAGTCACTCCTTCTCCCTGAAGAAATGAACCGACAATTTGCTTAACATCAGTTTTGGACCACACAGTGCATCTGGATGCAAGATTATGTAGATTCCATCTCATTCTATATGTCTTGTATAAGGAAGGTGTTGAGTATGAGTTTAAATGTGTTTTAGAGTAGTATTTTACAATTACCTGTCTTTTAGATGAATTTGTACATGTGTGTTCACACACCATACTTACGGCCCAAAACCAAAGGAGTGGTGCTGGAAGCATCTTCGTGAAGGGGACGTGATTTTTTTTCCCTTTCTGTTTGAAGCAATGTTTCGTGCATTCCCAGCCCCCACTCCTGTTGTTTGTGTTAGTGCTATTCTTTGCTGTGCTCCTTTTTCATTTGAGTTTTTAGCTACTTGAAATACACAACCTGTTCCAATTTACCAATTTGTTTCTTAGAATACATCCTGTGTGCAAATCCTTATCGGTCAGAAACATAATGGAAAAGTGACTATTGAATTAGTAGTGATCAGGGGTATACTGAGAGAATACCACTGTAATTAGTTGTAAAATGCTTTATCTCAGTCTCAGGCATGCTGCTAACTCCTCCCCTTCTCCCTCTTTCCTTCAGAAGACATTGCTGAAAAGCAGTGGGGCATATCTGAAGCAGAACTATGACAAACATTAAAAAAATATATATTTTTTTTAACTGGTAGTTGACATGGCTTATTTTTTATGTGTCTGTGTATATAAGTGTATATACATTTGTTGGTTTGATACAGTTGCTTTAAATTAAGCAGAGTGTAAAATTTGAAGTAGCTAGACAAACTGCTATTTTGTTGTTGTTGTTTGTGTTTTTTTAAATACTTTATTTTAGCATCTTCAGTAAGAATTATTCTGAGTGCCACCAAAGTGGTGTGTGCTTGCTGTGGTCTGGATGCATTGCAGGTGTATTAGTGACTGTGTTTGAGGCAGGTGGAAGGGTGTTCACAAAGGAAGACTAGAACTGTTCACAAATTGATTTCTGTCCCTTTGCGAATATGAAGAAATCAATCTATTGCTTTGACCTTGGATTACACGTTGCAGTTGAAAGAGTTTTTTGCCCTGAACTCAGGTGCAAAGGACAGTGAGTGAAGATGACAAATCTGAGAGAGAGTAGGGCAGAAAAAAAGAGTAAGAATACTTTTGCAGACCTGTATGCAAAACACCTGTATGCAAAACACCAGTGTTATGCATATTTAGTTGTGTGTGGATTTTTTTTGTTTTTAAAGTGGTAGTACAGTGGTGTGTATTCACTCTTGTTCTTAAACTCTAAACATTTCCAGGCTGAAGAGAACTGAGAAGTTACACACTGTTATTTCAGGTCAATGCCTGGATTAACTTCTTGGCAATAATTTGTTATAGATCATATACAGCCATCAGTGCACAACACAGAAAGTGAAACAGAGTACCTCTAATTCTGCTTAGGCAAGATCAATTTCTTCCACACAAAAACCAAAAGTTCTAGGGAGAGACAAGGGTTGCATGTGGCATAACAACTTGCCAGAAAGATGTGTGGTAATACCTATTGTGGAGTATGCAGTTAGTGTATCTAGTTTCTCCGTTACAAGGACCAGTGTGCACTCATTGGAAGATTGGCATATTCATTGGACAATTAGTGTCGTAATATGTATTTTCAGTTATTTTTGACTTGATCTTCTTTTTATCTTTGTGTTTAAAGATGGAAGATTGAGACTCTGAAAAATACTGCTCTGACATCTGCGCTTAAATCTATGTTGTGCTTTCAGTGTAGTGGAGCTGGCAAAATCTATAGGCATTATGTCTCTTTCATTTTCATGTTTTCCAAATGGAAAAGCATGTATAGTTTTTCTTATAAATTTTGTGTTGCTCTTGTCATGCCTCGGTTTTCTCATTCTTGGATTGAGAATTATTAAACTAGATGCATGTGCCTTATTATTCTATGTTGAAAATGTGTTCCAAAAAATTCAGCTTAAAAATTTGGGATCAATTAATATTCATTTTAAAATGAAATCTCATACTTCAAGGATCACAGTCTTTCGTTTTGAGAAAATTATCAGTATAGAAGCCTTTGTATCTTTAACTGAAACAGTCCCTAATTTATGCCTAATTCTTCTGCTAGGTTAATGTTAATTAGTTTAACATATCACTCATAAAAATGTCGTAGTTGAGTCACTGTATGGGTAACAAATCTTGCACTGGCTGGCAATGAAGAAATATTGCCTCTCTTAAAACCCACACTCAAACCGTGGAGTCGGTGAGGACTTGTGACATTTTGCAGTCACCTAGCTTAATGCATTTTAATGCCTTCAGTGGTGTGAGGTTTTTCTTGGGGGATGGTGGAGAAGCATGGCAGGTGGAGTCTTCAGAACATACAGCGCACTGTATGGTGTAGGCTGTGCCAGGAGAGAAACCTAATAGGAATTCTGGTTCAGACTGGAGTTACATCTGCACCATAACACTGATCTAACCTTCAACAAATCTGTCCTGTGTTCAGTCACCTAAAGAAAAAGCATACGCAGTAATGGAAATACTCATTGTGACTACTGAGTGCCTACTGTGACCCCATAGCCCTTTTTCCAAAATACTTCCACAATGTCTCAGAGGAGGTGATAATGTTGAATAAGAGTTTGAGACTGCTATTGCTTTCTGTGCCTGGGGAAGCCTGGAAGATCTTAGGCCAGTGGAATTGGACTTGAACAGCTTAGGGAGGCACTGTCAAGAGAGAAGGGCTTCACATCAGAAGTATCAACCTTAGAATGCCTAAATCTGCTCTGTTGCTAAGCACTGGTGTAGTTCTGGAGCAAGGCAGTACCTTTGGTAGATAACAGAGAATGGCTGAAGCTTTGGAGGGTACCTACTGGTACATCTCAGAGATGGTAAACTAAATAAATGTGTGCACTTGCAAATGGTGTGATTGTTTCCCAGTAAAGTGGATCGCTGTAGCTGTGAGACCAGAACCGTAATGAAATTGATCTGAGAAAGGGCGATCACTTAGTTATGAAATGCAAGAAGACAGACAGTGTGTGTAATCATCTCATAGTACAGGTAATCTCATAACTTTTTAAATTTCCTGCTAAATTCAGCATTTCAGAGCTGAAGAACAGCAGCTTTAGGGCAGGTGGAGCCAGTGGAAGAGATGGAGCCTTCTCCTGCCACCTTTCAGTTTGTGTGTATGCTTTGCTGGACTGCTTTATTCTTCTGTACGCCTGTAGAAAGCAAAGTTGATTATTTGTTTTAGCCTGAAACTCAATGAAAATGTTAATAAAGTTTTGTCATTCTTTGACATTCTGCTTTACTGCTTATAGCACTGGCGTATTTGTTGAGTGTCTCAGAACAGTTAGGTGCTACAGGATGTAAGACACTTCTCACTTTTAAATGACTGCAGTCTTCAGTGTATCCCACTGGCCATTGAATGGGATACTACTAGTGTGTATAGCTACAAACATTAGCTTTTCCTTCACTGGAAGGAGATCTCATTCTATGAGCAGGTTGCTTTTGAGGTGTTGTTTTCCTGAGAAGTTTTTCCTTTTTGCTTACTTAGCCTTTTGTTCATTTGCAATTATAAATTGCTAGTGAGACTCTTTTGGTTACCGTGAGAGTTGAAAAATTGCAGCAAGCAAGCAACTTCTTTCTTCATTTGCTTTTCACCTTGAATTTGCATTAAGCTTTCAGATTTCTTTTAATTTTAACCATGAAAACTGAATACATTACAGCAATTTTATTAACATCAAAAGGTTTCAAATTGTTCACGTGTAGCTCTTAAAATTTATAAAGCAGCAGTTTAATACTTTGAAATTCTTAACAGATGCTCAGCTATCTTCTCTGATTTAAGCTCAAAAGCAGAAAGAATTTTAACTCAGTTATAATAATATAAACCTTTCCCCTTTGCTTTGCATAATTAAATATTTTCATTTACATAGCACAAAAGTTTAACATTCCAAACAGGAAAGATAAGCAGGAGAAAAAGGCAGCCTAACATGCATATTTGACGCACGCAGAGTAGTAATGCACTTGCTGGTAATTTTATTGTGCTTGTTAATAATAATTTTAACTAGAAATCCATATGCAAATTCATGTGATATAGATTGTATTTAACGTGTGATTGTTATTTTTTTTAAATTATGTGCATCTATTGAAGCACTCAGTAAAGTACATTAGAACAGAGCCACGAGTCCAGTATCATTGGCATCTTTTCCTACTTGTTTTAAGGCCTTCATTAATAGAGCAGGTCTGGGGAACATTAAGGTTTCCATTTATTTGTTCTGTCAAATTAGGAGGATGCAAGAGGCGGCCTCAGAATGTCTATGTGGAATGATGTGATTTGGTATGTCTCTCTAATTCACAGCTGAAGTAGGAAAGCCTAAGCTAGAGGTGGTCACTGGGATCGGTCTGAGTAATGCTGCCTATCAGATTCACCATCTCACTGTCAGAGATGTGTCTCTGGTAAAATATGAAGCTTCTGGTGTTTTCAGGACTTCAGGGTCCTCATACAGCTATACTGCTGCTATTTGGCAGATCCACGTAGGCAAAATACGTCACCAAAGGCCATGAATCTCTGCTATTTGTGAATAAATTTAATGTAGTCTTTCTTGGCTAGTTAATGACACTCTTCAGTATGTCTGGACGTAGTGGACCAATGAAGTTACTGAAGAGTAAAATGAAAGATTTGTGATTCTTGCGTTCCTAAATTACATAATATTTTGATTGTGATTAAATACAAACATGTTAAGGGAAAAAGTTTTTTTTTTCTTTTTTATTTTGGTAATACTTCTAGTTCTTTTTGTTTGCTTGGTAACTGGTGAAGTTTGAGGATATTTGTCTTGATTTGGTTAATGTCGTACTTCAAAGCAGTTTTGAGCCATTTTTCATACTTATTACACGCTTTAAATCTTAAAGAAATTCTATGTGCCAGTATATAGGATGAATACAACAATTCTGTTAGCTGGAATTGAGAGAGGATGGATTTCTGAGACAGGCTTAGATGACATTAAACACTTCTAAGCAATGGATTCTAAGGCATACATCTAAATGGAATAAGGAAACTACAGATCCAAGTAAAAGGGAGAGCATCTGTATGCATATGCATGTATGAGTGCATGCATGCTTCTGGGTGGGTGTTAAAGGAAGCTAGAGTATTTATCTTTGACCTTTTATTCACATTTCCTGCAGGGATCCTTAGTTGATGAGCTCTGAGAATTTGTTTCACTTGTGCTTATCTTTGTGCGGTTTTCTGTCAACTACCTGTGTTCCTTCCATTTGCAAGTAGATTTTTCCCATGCTCTATGCAAACCTTTGTGTTATCTCTTTTGTCTTGTTTGATGGGGTGAAGATAAGAGAAGGTCGTGGGTGAGAAAGAATGAGGATTTAATTTCTAATGTAGCAAAATCTCACATCGGAAAGCTTTTTCTGATAGCCAGCCTTTTAATATATTGAGAGCGGATGGTTTTTAAATAAAATCCAAGAGTGAAGGTTATTTGCTGCAAGAACAAGTAAAGCTAAAAGGATACTGACCGTTTTGATTTTCAAAAGCTTGTGAGAATACACATACATTTGTTTTCTTTTTTCTTGCCTCTAACATTGATTATCAGGGAGAGCTGACATATTCTAACCTATATCTGGGGACCTTTGAACACTTAAAAGATAATTTTATTGGTAGAAGTGTAACTGGAGGATCACTATGTTCTTTTCTTAATTTTCATAATTGCTCTACTTTTTTGTGTTAAGAATTTTGTCAGCTCTGTTCCATTCTTGGTTCATTATACTTGTATCACATCTCAGAAAAGTCCTTAGAAGTTTGTAGCTGCTTGGCTCAGGAAGTTGTAGTAGTTTCTAGATTTGGGATGTTTGGATGTTTAGGGCTAGTGTGGGTATGTTTTAATCTATATTGAGTTAGGTACAATGAATATATTGGAGAAGTGGTGTCAGTGTTGTAGTCAGACAAGGAAAGTTGTTTCAGTATACGAGTTGCAAACACAGTTCTAGTCTTGGTTCTTTGACAGCAAGAATCCAAGCTGAATGTTGATGTAGAAGATAGGAAAATACCTGTCTGGCTTACTGCATTTTGTTTGCAATCAGTTTATGCTGTGTGTCTTAAATAATTACAAAAGCAGTGTGCTGTTGCTTTACTATGCCTTTCTCTTTCCCTTTTCCTAACCTTGACTTTGTCAAAGACAATTAAAGTAATTGTGTGCTGGTTTCTCATCTGAAAACAATAACAACAACAACAACAACAAAAACCTCACAAACAAAACAAGCAAACAAAAACCAGAAAAACCCACACCATGCCTGACATTTGGAAAACAATATTTGTAATACATTCACTTTTCCTCTTTTTTTTATTTTTTTTTGTTTGAGGGCTTAGGGAATGTCAGTGCACTGTCTTCTCCCAAGTCATTAGTGATTTGTGGATGACTGAGTCTGAGTTTAACTGTTCTCCTGTAATCCCTGGGGATTAGCATTCCTGGGTGTTTTAATACTGGAGACTACCAGTAGAAACTGCAGTGAATAAGCAAATCCTGACTTGTGCAGTTAATTAATCCTAATGCTGGGGACTTGGTCCAGTAAATTCGTATGTCTGGGCAAGTGCCCAAGGGTTTCACTGACTCCTTATTATTTGGATATTGACCTTTGAGGGTTGGGGAATTAGTGTATGATCTGCATGTTACATAGTTTTGCAGACTACTTTTAATTCATGTGGCCCTGCTGATGTGGAAGAGGGCCAGAAGAAGGAGATGCCCTTACTTTGTTCTGGAGTAAGATTTTTGGAATGGAGTTTGAAGAATAGGCACCTTCACGGCAGTTTAATCCAATTGAGAGTTGGTCAGTGTATCTCATTCTCTTAAGGACTCTGATGAGATAATCCCAGGTAACCCTATTGTAAGCTCTTTTCAGCATCTGGCAACACCACCGGTGAGTGTTGTGATACTACAACTGATTTGATGAGTCGCTTGAGGTTGTCTAGCTCTGGATGTAAGATATCTAACTTGAGCTATTTAATAATTCTGAGAGCAAGTTTACTCAATTTGAAAAGAGGAGGAGAATGAAAAGCTTTTGCATATAATCTCTTTGTGGTAGGACTTTGTGCCCAGCAGGAGTGAAGAATTACCATGGTAGGGGTAGACAATGATAGGAAATAGTTAAACTGACATACTTCAGTCCATTTTGTGACTAATTAAAGTTGCATTTTATTGAAAACTCAGTCAGTGGCACCTATCGTATATAGGAAATGGGCATCCTTGATGTGATCCCATTGTGGTGCAATGAAAGCGCTTATTTCCCTTTCAGCACTACCTGGGCTTTACTATGTTGCTTCTGTGGTTTGATCCTTTTTCCTCTGTCACTTCTGAAATGCAGGGCATTGAGGTATCAGCAAGGTATCAGTTCTCCCTATCTTTTCTTTGAAAGAGAGAGTTTCAGTTAACATCTGCATTGTTTGGGTATTGCCTTGCCTACTCCACAATTATCTTAATGTGGTTATTCGCATCTAAGGCTGATCTGAAAGTGTGAATGTGAAACTGACATTTTGCCTACCTGAAAAAGGAAGGATTTAATTTATTGGTAAGGAGGGGGAGCAAATCAGAGGCAGGAATAGTGCCACTTGGTCAAAGTTTTGTCTTTTATGGGGGAAAAGATAGTGACAAATGCATTAGGTTGTGTTTGATATGTGACATTTGAGTGCTTACAGTATGCATAAAGACAATGACAATGTCATTGGTAGCTCAGGATCTTTATGGTAGGGAGTATAAGTGGTTTGATTAAATGCTATTGTGCCCAAGATTTTACTGAGCTGTTGTGGGTGCTTCAGGAAGAGCACAGGTATGGTTTGAGTTTGTATCGTTGCTTTCCCACGATCTTCTCAGCTTTCAGTGATTTATGGCTTCTGAGCCTTGGACTTGTAAGCATGAAGTGTCTTTGTAGTTAATCATCTCTGTGGATTTTAAGTCTCATTGCTTTGTGACCCCATGGGAACCTTTATTATCGACTGCGTGCAGAAGCACCAAATTCAACAAGTGACCTCAGGTGAGGAAATCTACTGTTGTTTGCTTTGAAACTGCTGGGAGCAGAGTGCTCCCAGTGCCTGTCCATAGCTGTCACAGTAGAGGCCACTGCATCCTGCAAGGACCTTACTGTGCTGACTCTCCTCTGTGGTCTCTTTAAAGAGGGTGAGGTGCCACATGTGGGAACCATCTGATACCTTCTATTATTTCATCCTTTCGTCTTTGTTTTCTCGTTCTGTTTTGTCCCACTGAGAGCAGAAACTAGATTTATGTATTAATATAGCTTTTTTTTTTTTCTGTATTCTGAATTAACTTTGTAATAATTTATAATGTTCTGCTTCCTTTTTTGTTTTACTTTCAGGCTGCTACAGAGAATAGGACTAGCCTATTCTAATACAATAAGCTATTGTTGTCCCAGAACTTTGTTCCTTCTGATGGGACTAGTAGCTGTGTAAACAAAGGGAAGAATGAGTATTCCCTGCTGTCATCCTACTCTACATATGCACTTCTATTGTCTTTTATTGAATTTTACCTACAGTTTACATGCTGGAGTCACTGAAGACACTGAAAACTTTTCCTAGAAATTAAGGAAACATTCATGAGAATAAAGCCAAAAAACAGTTGCCCTTGCAGAGCTGCCCTGGCTGACAGTGCAGGCTGAAGCAGAGCTGGAGGCTCATTCCCCAAGGGTGAGGCAACCAGCATGAGAGTTAGCAGAGTAGGGCAGTCTGTCCTTCTGTAGGCTTCAAATACAGCAGTGGTTTCCTATTCCTGCATCCAGTGTAACGGAATCAAAGGGAATGTGGTATACTGCTTTCTGAGAGGTGCTGATGGAATGGAGAAGTTGAAGACAGTTTTTCTGTTTATTTCATCGTTACTGTTTTGGCATGCATTTGTTATTTCCAGACTGATGTATTTTTATTATGTTTGGTTTTGGATATTTTCACAGAAAAAAGCAAAACCAACTCTTATCGGCCTAATCAAGGCCTACTTTTTAAGTAGGCTGTATGTTCTGGGAAGAGGGAAAAAACCCAACCAGATGCTTCAAGTAGATTTGGAAAGGGCCTCAAACTACGCAAAATATGATTGGAAAAAAAAATATATTTTTTGTTCCATGTTAGCTGAATGGAAGATACAGCACAGGAAGATGGAGGCTGCTACCACAATGTCTATAACCCTGTATAACCCTGGCAGAGAAGGAAGGGTGCAGACATTAATGGGATTTGTGATGCAGAAATTGAAAGGAGAAGCATTCAGAACACTCAGAAGCATCTCTTTGGTTATTACAGGTATCATAAGTATTTTTACAGTCATCTTACAGTGTTTGATTTGCAAATCACATAAAAACCCACGTATTACCTGGCTGTTGCAAATGTTTTTCTACAGTTGTTGATTAAAAAAAAAAAATCAAGTCAAGTTGCATTCCATTCTGTTTTTCTGTTAAGCTAGAAATCACGCATCTAGTTTGGTTAAATATGAACCTCAATCACTACTTCAGAGAATTACACAGAGAGCAGTCAGACAGTGTATTCCCATCTTGTATTACCAATGTAAGTTTCTCAGTTTTAAACAGGATTTTGGTTAAATGCATTTGAATTATGATTCTTTAAATGTTAAATTTTGAAAAAGGATGTAACATTCACTTAGGATCAAAAAGATAAGAGGAAGACCAGAATGGTTCTAAACTGGTCCCAGAAGAATTGGGTTGCTGAAGAAGCTATTAATTCTTACGTATCTCAGAAAGAAAAGGCAAATCATGTCAAAGAGCCCATTTTGGATATAAAGGGGGAAAAATGAGCTCTGAGCTAAGTAGGCAAGAATTGTTTAAATTAGTGTTGCTAAAAATTTGGATTTTTTTGTCCTTAGAAACTATATAGGTGATAGTAAACAAAATAAATACTCTGTAAATTCTGTGAAAGTGAGTTTAAAGTACTCTGGATTTAAATATGTAAAGACAAATCCTGAGTAGCCCCATCAAATGGGTTGGTGCATCAATGTGAAACGTAGAAAGTATCTGTTAGAAAAAATGAGGAATTAGATTCTGATCCATCTTAGGCCTGTTGAATTGTTGAACAGCGTCAGTGGAACATGGGTTGTCACCTGCTGACACTCTTCGAAAAGAAGCAAGAGAAGGAAGTCTGTCTGCACTGTCAGAAACTGATGTCAGTCACTGGGGGCTTGTATATACAGAGAGAAATAAGGCAAAAAAATCCAGTTCTGAGGTGAGAAAATCATTTCTCATTGCGTGAGAAAATGATGCCTGTCTATAGAAAGAAGCTGTGGTTTCCAAGATGCACCTTGGGTTTCTTTTTAAGACTTTTTGTAGAGGTGTGTGTATCAATTTAGGAGAACAGATGTAACCTCTGTAAATCCTAAAACGGCAGGAGGGAAAAAGCACTTGTGCAAAATGGATGAATCAAGTGGGCTTTGGGGAGCAACTGTAAAAAATTGGGAAAGAAAATGAGAATTAGTGAGCTTTGGTTGAGTAGTACCAGTAATGCTGACCTCCCACAGGAGATTCAGTGTTCAGCATTCATCGCACAGACCGTCTTAAAAGAGGCAGCAGTGGTCAGGGTGTAAGTACGCTGTCCATGCCAGTGATGCTCACTGGGTATTTTTTGTTTTGCAGGGAACTGCACTGAATCTGACAAGAACTTAGCTCTGAGTTTGTTTTGCAGTACTGATAGATTGGCATTCCTGGTATTTGTCTTCTATATGGCTGGTTATTGATGGCAAATCCTTTGCCCTCGCCGGACACCCTTTACTTGGGGTGTGTGCTGTTACAGTGCCCCCACAGGCATCATCCTCTGGCACCTGCTCTGCAGGTATCATGTGTGCAGTTCATTCAGAGTGAGCTCAGTTCATAAAGAAATGAGCATCAGGAGCCATTCACATGGGTATTTAGTTTCTACATTTTCTATTCACTACTATGAGGTCAGTAGCCTTGAATATAAATGGGCAGAAGTCAGCAAGGCTCTTGTTAAAGCAGGGTTTGTATGGCTTGAAAAATGCCTTCTTTTTTGGGATTTGGAAGAACTGCTTACCTGAGCTTGCTTTTCTAATTTTTCTGATGGCACTGAAATGTCGCAAGCAAGCCACAGGCACATGGCCCTTTTGCCACACTCTTAGCACTGGGTGCAAAGGGCATTCTCCAGGCTGTGTCTGTGTTGCAGGGTTGTCTGACAGAAGGGGATGCGCTCGCAGACCTCATTAGAGAGAGTGATGGATGGCTCAGCTGCAACATTCCCTTTCCCCTTTGGAGTGAGCATGGGAAGGAGAGGGATCCTGGGAAGCTGTCAGCGCTTGGGAGCTGTGTAGAAACCTCTGTGTGCTGGGTCACCGAAGCAGTGCTGAAGGGAGAAAATGAGAAAAAGCTAGAGCCCTGCCTGTCCAAACAGGATCCCTTACACTTACCAGTGTGCAAGCAATGCTAAGTGTGTCCGATGAATCAGATCCTGACCATGGAATCAGGTGGGAGTTGAACATTGCATAAGTAGCAGATTTATTAACAGCTCTTTTCTTGTTCAGTAAATAATAATGATTTCTGTTGAGTTGAATTAAGCATAATCTGTTGATGACAGTCCTTTTGAATCCAATGATATCAGACTGCATTTTGAAAAGAGTTGTTTCCTAAGAAGCAGATCAGTTGGGAAAACAGTATTTTTTAATTTTTCTGAAGTGAAAAAGTGCAGACCACAGTTAACCTTTTTTTTTTTTTTAACCGACTTTTATTTTTAATTAAATGTTTTTGAGAGGGTCCAGAGTTCAGCTCTCATTCCAGTTAAAAGTACCTAATGGAGATTTACATTTTTTGTTGTTGTTGTTTTTGATTGGTTTTTTTTTTGTGTGTGTATTTTTTTTCTGAAACAAAACCAAACCAAGCAACCAAAAAACATTTAAAGGAGTTCAAATCTGAAGTTTATTTTCAGTAGTAATGCTAAACTCTCTGACTGGTGTGTTCTGGTCTAGTGCTCATGTATCACATGAACCCAGTGACGTCCAACGTTAGCTGTGTCTTTTTGGATTTATGCAATGCAATATTTCTCAAATATGTAGATAATGCTTAAATAATCCAGCAAGGTGTTTACAACTCTCATTCCTTTCCCTTGTCCAGAAGAACAATATGCTTTGCAAGCAGTCCCATTTAAAATGAAATGCAGCCTGTCCTTTGTTTCCAGCTCTTTTATGTATCGAGGTGTAACCTTTACATATTGATTGGTGTCAGAGATTAAAAATGATGACATGGTGTTATTAAGTTGGGCCAAAAAAAGAAATGTATTTCTGGAGAATTTTAAAATGTATTTATTTACTTGGACTAAAAATCAAGTAGTTTTGAATAGAAGTCATTTAAACTATTCATAATGGGTTAGACTTCTGCTTCCATGTTGTATCTAATGAAATTACCCAGCTCAAGTTGAGGAACTTCTAAAGTGATGATCTTAATTGTGTGCTCTTCTTGGATAATGAGAAAATACTCCCAGTAGTAGATGGAGAAATGTGTTTGAGGAGTCAGTTTTCTTCTTAAAAATAACATGCCTTGATTTTCCTTGCTGCATCTATGAGCAAATAAGGAGGCGATCTTTGGCCTCTTTGAAACTAAGAAGTGAATGCTAAGAAATTGAAGAATGCTAAGAAGTGAATGCTAAGAAGTGAATGCTAAGAAATTGGCCTCTTTGAAACTAAGCCATTCCTTGATTCTATATTCTATGATAGTATACAAAGACTGCAATGGAAATGGTCCCAGTAGAGGATTTCAATGTTAGGAGTGAGTCAAGATAATCAGTGTATGTTCTCTTGTACTGTCATGGAGATGCAGGTGGATTGACATTGTCTGTTCTGCGTTTACCTTTTCTAGTGCACAATGTACATGGCATTTTTGTTACTTCAGTTAGCTCTATGTTTGGTTGGATGCAATTTGCCAGTGCAAAAATAGTGAAAGAAATTGGTACAGCTGTAGGAAGAAATGCTAAGTAGAGAAACAGGTTGAGGCATTGGTGGCAATTTAGTTTCAAGGTGGTTTTTGTACAAAATTGGTGGATAGATTTCACTTCTTACTGTTCTTTTTCTTTCCAGTATCCAAATGCACCAATGAAATCACAAAAGTTGATTGCATGAATAGGGAGAAGAAAGCTGTAAAACATTTGCACTTTTACTTAGAGATAAAAAATAAAATATTATTTCCCTTTCTCAAAGACCATCTGAGCTAATTAATTATTATTATTATTTTTTTTTTTTAAGGAAAAGGATGTTCAGTATTTCCTTGAAATAATATTGAGTTTGAAACTGACAGGAGAGATGAGCTTATTTAAATTTGGGAAAATTATAGTAAGAAAAAGTATTGGTAAATTTACTGTGGGACTTTTAGAGGAAATCTGTTCAAATCATGAGAAGCTGCTGGATTTTTGTCTGCTGTGTATGCATTGGACAAACACAACCTGCTCATACAGAGGGAATATCTCTTTTCCATTTACTTCAGGATAGTTACTATTCCTTTTAAAATTAGGAAGCAAATTGGAAGTGGAAGGCAGGAGAGCTTGCGAGATGAAGATGCTGATGTAGTTAATCAAATTCAGTAAATACAGATAGAATTTCTGGCAAATTGCTGAAATGCAAATTGTGAGGATAGTAACTAATTTCAAATCAAAATGCCTTAAAGGCCACTAATCTGAGAATTATTTCTTCTTAAGGAACTCAGCACAAATACAAAGCAGGCTTGAAATACATATATATTTTGATGGGTGCGAAAAGTGATTAAAACTTGTTTTTTAAGTCCCTTGACTTAAATCATTTTAATGTGATCAAAGGAAGAGTCTATGAAGGGCCATTCCTTTTTATTATAATAACTACTGAAAAACACAGTATTTTTTTCATTGTCTTCTTCCACTTTTTATCCTCCTCTCTAAGTTTAGAGACTCATTTAGAGCCTCAGAAGGCTCTGGGGGGACCTCATTGTGGCCTTCCAATACTTGAAGGGAGCGTATAAACAGGAGGGGAAATGACTGTTTACGAGGGTGGATAGTGATAAGACAAAGGGGAATGGTTTTAAACTGAGACAGTGGAGATTTAGGTTAGATATTAGGAGGAAGTTTTTCACACAGAGGGTGGTGATGCACTGGAACGGCTTGCCCAAGGAGGTTGTGGATGCCCCATCCCTGGAGGCATTCAAGGCCAGGCTGGATGTGGCTCTGGGCAGCCTGGTCTAGTGGTTGGTGACATAGCAGGGGGTTTGAAACTAGATGATCATTGTGGTCCTTTTCAACCCAGGCCATCCTATGATTTCGGTGGGTCCAGAGATGAATGAAGCATGTATCTTAAAATCTGCTTGTGCACCTCTTCAAGGACGTGTAATCTCACTGAATTTACTGGCATTAAAAGCAGGGCAGAAGTTAAGGATCTGTACAAGTATCTGTAGGATACAAACATCAATTCTTCCTCTCCTTGCTTGAAAAGAAATCTGTTAGCCAAGTGAGTTGTGAATATGGTCTCCAAGATTCTGTCTGAAGAGTGTTTTGCCTTTTTTTCTCCCTTTCACTCTGCCAATAAAGTTTTCTTTTTGTTTAGCAGGATTTCATCTGTTTTTCAATAGATAGGATGTTTTATTCTTAAAGGATGTTTAATTTCCTGTAGCTTAGGGACAGAAGCAGTAAATAGAAGTAAGGTGACAGTTTATAAAAACAACTTTAAAAATAGGATTAAAAACTGAATTCTTCCGCAAAACAAACAAACAAACAAACCTCTTAGATGTTTACTTTTTTCTGTCTTCTGTTTTGCTCTCATTACTTTCCCTTGTGCACAACCAAAAATGTCAAACCAAACGAAGCCGTCCCACTGAATCCAGACAAGTAGATAACACTTACACACTTTGCTTTCTGAATCTGTTGCTGTGCTGTCTGCAGTATGTTGGTACACCTGTTCATGCAGCAGGGATAGAATAAGTATCAAGACCCTAACCTTAGCAAAGCATTTAAATAGGTGGTTATATTGCTCTCTACTAAGGCCAGTAGCAAGATTTTTTTTCTGAATAAAAGCACAAATCTGAGTTGGGGTATTAGATATGAAGTACTTGGTATCAGTCAGAGCCGGTGGATTAACATGTTTTCTGTCCAGAGTTTTTATTTCTGATATTTCACTGATTGCAGAGGTGGTTCTGACAATTTGATATGCATTTAGATATTCTGCATACCGCAAAGCAAGGTAGTCATTCAAAAGAGAAAGGACTGGAAATAGTTTCACGATGAATCTAGTAGAGAAGTTGGTAAGCTTGAAGGCTGGTAAACCTCTTCTTGATAGTAATTTAGGCATGTTCTTATGTGTGCCTAGACACTGTTAGAATGTTTCAAGTCTACTGAAAGGATAAAAGTATTTCTTGTTGGCAAGTTGAACTGAAACTACCAAGATGTGTTTCAGATACCAAATTCCTCCTTAGTTTATTTTTCTTTATCATAATTTACTGCAGTGAGAAGCAGAGTAGGTTTAATGAATCACATAATATTCTACTGGACAATACTCCATTTCTTTTATGGAATCCCTATGATAAGGCCTGTGATGAATATTGATGCCGAAATGCAGTGCAGTGGCATACCCAGGACCTGTGCTTTCTGTGTGGCAAGATTTCCTTCTGTATTAGCAAGAAGGATGGCAATATTTTATAGTTACTAGTTGCTTTGGGCTCTTGGCAAGGTGTCATGGTAGTGTCTGGTTAGATGACATTTGGATCTGTCTGTTTTACAATAAAATGCTTTGGCACCATATTACCCGGGGCTTGATAGAGCAGAAGAGCGTATGTGGTGTGTACTCTTCAAATGGAAATGCTGTAGAGTGTAATAATCAATATTTAAACTGCATCATGGCTTGGCTGAAAATACCTTCTTAATTGTTAGAATTAACAAAAGCCCTGTAAATATAAATGTAGATGGGGCAAATGGCTAAAAACCACTATCTTTAGCCATAGATTTGTTAGGTGTATTTTTTTTTTTTTAGAGAGAATATAAGTTGCATGTGAACACCAGATAATTAAAACTTATTTTTTGTTAAAATGTTTATTAACATCTGGATTTAGAGTGGAAAGCAATAATGAACCAGCACTGTTTTCTATTCATTAGATTAGACAAGGTCAGGAGCAGTAACAGCACTGCTCCACAGCCTGACTCTGCTTGGCAGTGCTGAATATGATGAAATTGTAACAGCAGTTTAAAAACACATGGCTACAAATAACTTGTCTGGGTTGGGTGATGCAGCCTCCACAGAAATCTTTACATCTGGAATGTGTGAACTCACGAGTACCTCCTGTTAATTATGCCGTGTGACATTTCTAAAGCTAAATAAGAATGATAGTTAGCTATGAATCATATCTTGCCACACTGAAATGCCAGGCTTCATTTTATTGCTGTAAAGATTAAGGCCAGCAGAGTGATAGTTATTCTCAGTATCAGAATTTTTGCTACTGTCAAACTGCTGATACAGCATTTGTTTAATATAAATGAACCTTTGCAACCTTATAAAGTGCTTTAAATCTAGAAAAATTTATGCTGTATCAAAAGGTTAATCCTGACAAATTATTGTAAATTATTTCCTGTCTGTGCAGTGCAGGTGCAGTGAAATTAACTGTGTGCGGTCCAGTGCCTGTTTCAGGGGATTGAAGTGCATTGTTCCAGGTGCTGGCGGCCCTAAGGTGGTTGGCAGCAGCTGGAGGTTGGTCAGGCAGCACTGTTGCTGGGCTAGTCTTGGGGTGTGCCAGTTACACGGGGGGTAATGTATCTCACCTCTGTCACACAGCATTTTGGATGGACTGCGTACCAGTCTTGTTCCCACAAAGAGTGGAAAATGCATACTGAAATAACAGCATCAAACTTCAGGATGTAAATGCTTCAGTGAATCAGGGCCTCTGTTTTGTTTTTGTTTGTTTGTTTGTTTGTTTTTAATGAGGTTAGCATTCACTTCTGATCTGGAGTGTTGCATTCTTGATCCTGCTGCTAATGGAGCATGGAAGAAAATTCAGTCTCTTAAGTCCTGAGTTCTGGGTAACCCTTCATTGCTGCAGAAAATCCTGTTTCAGGCATTTGAGCGCTGCATGGTTTACCAACCTCATAGCTCAAATTTAAGGAATTTCTCATAGACTTCCATACCTGTCACTTCCTTCTATTTTTATTTTGACTGACAAATCTGAAGAAGTGTAACTGAAGTTTTCAGTCACAGCATGAAGTCAGGCTACGGTGGAGCTTGCATCTGTATAACTACTGTGTCTGCACTAACACATATTCTTAAATTTCTATTATAATGTACAGAAAAAAAAATCTAAGTACACAGTGGGTATGCTCTGAGGAAGTGAAGTAAGCTTCTGAAAATTCGGACACATTTTTATGGCAGCTCCCACATAGGTATACAGACATGCAAATGCTCTGTGCAGGATGTGGCACTTTCTGTGCATCCTGTAACAGTTTCTAGACACCTGGGAAAAGAAATGAGTTAAAAAGTGATATACTTTCTGCACTGTCACTGTCCTGAGTCTTATGTTGGTAAGCATTAAGTGACTCTTATACAAGGAAACCGACTCAATAATATGGAAATGTAAGCTTTTCTGATGTTATTTATTTATTAATAACACATTTTGCAAGTGTGAGACTTTCTTGCTATATACCCCAAAAATCTAGGTATTTGCTACCTTTCAATCTCTCTCTTTCCCTCTCTCTCTCTCTTTTTATCCCCAAGGGGAGAAATACGCATGTAAGAGGCAAATGTGATAATGTTGTGACAGAAGCTTCACTTTGCTGTCTTGTATTCAATGAAAGCCAGGGAGTGCCCAGTACATGCGGGCCTGCAACAAGGAGCCATGTAAACTCAGCCGTAGGCACTGTTTTCCTCTGTAAGAGTCTGTTTCAAGATGAACGCTGGGCTCAGTGCTCTCTGTCACTACAGAGGCATCCCAACCCACATATCTCACCTTCCCAGAGTGCCTTAACCATCCCTTTGCATAGCTTGGTTTTGAACAGTGTCATTTTGCTGAAGCCATGCCGGCGTGTAGAAGGGAAAGCAAGGGTGGCCTGTGGGATGGTGCAGGCTGTGGTCATGGTGCTTTCAGGGCCAGGGGAATGGTGCATTCCTCTCCTTAGTCCAACAACTGTTCATATTTTTAGCTAACAACTGTTTCAGCTTTTTACTTCCTGCTTGTCTGGCTGTTGATGCCCCTCTTCTCTTCTGCAGCATGTTTTTTTCCCTCTCTCCTCTTGATTGAAGACCTCTCTTTGTAACCTCCTATTGTATCTACCCAATTCCATAAATTCTTCTTCTAAATTCCTATTCCTTCCCAACAAAAAGCCCTTATGCTCAGAGGGGAGTGCTTTTTTCCTGGCCTCTGGGCAGCTGTTCTATTCAAAACTTCTCCCCTGGAGTAAAAGGCATCCCACAATTCACTGCTTTTTTTTTTTTTTTTCTTTACCATGGTGAAAGCTAAAAGAATGTTTAACAAAGACCTACAATTTGTGGGGAGGGGAGATGTGAGTGTAACTTTGTAGTTTCAGAAAACTTTTGAATAAATAATTGCCCACGATGTTTTTTCTACTGTCCATTACTACTACTTAAAGAATATTTTTTGAAACTCAATCCCTGTTAATAACTGACCAGCAAAGAAATAAACATGGAGAATTTGATACAAGCATCTTATTTTGGACTTCGGAGTGTGAGTTATGTATTTTAAGTAGTTGTTAATATTTCAAACAATTGATTTTTTTATTTTGCATGAAATTAAAGCATATTTTATGTAGTGAGGATTGATCACAGATTAATGGATTGTGTTGTATTTTGAAGATGTTTGGAGGTCAAATGTTATGCAAATGTAAATTGAGAACAATAAGTTGATGAAATCTTTTTTCTTTTGTTTTTTGTTATTGCACTTATGCCTTAAAGCCAGTGGCTTTTAAAAATTCTTCTGCATGTTTGGTAAATACTATTTTGATAATGGGAATAATTTGTGTGTTATGCAGATTTGGAACAGAATATTCATCTCACGTTTGTTACAGAATGGTACACTGAAATTGGTGATTTGAAAAAATGCAATCGAATTTAAAATTATTTTTGTCTCTGTTTACATAGTATGTTATCCTAATTTCATTTGTCATATAACTGTTATCCCAAAGCAAGATGAGAAGAAAATGCTTTACATATTTGGCTGGATCTATGGGTACCTGTGAGAGTCTTTCATGTACGTTGGTCCCTGCTTTGTGCTTGCAGGGGCTGCTTGCTTTGGGTTTCCTCTGTGTGAGAGACTTTTAGCGGTGACTGGGGGCCTAGTGAAAGCGCTGCCAGGTGCTGAAGAGATTTAATTCCAAGTGCCGACCCTATTTTTGCTTTTGGGTCAGGTTGTATAGGAGGACAGGCTACCATTTGACCCACAGGGGCCTTTGAGCTGAGTGCAGGTGCTGGGCCTAAGCCCTGTGGATGCGCTGGATGCTGGGCCCATCTCCAGGGTAGCCATCCCACAGCCTTCTTTCCACGACTTGCTGCCTGAGCACCCTGCCATGGAGGGGGGAGCTGGCAAAGCAGGCCACAATAGCTGCATTGTTCGGCCAGCCACAGGCATGAAGGGGCCTTAAACAGGAGCTTTCCTGAGTCTGCAGTCTATTGTGCCACAGCCTCATGGAATGAAAAGTCCCTCGCTGTTCATTAAAGGGAGTTGTGTCATAAATGCTTCTTGTGCGAGATTCTTAGCTCTCGCTATTTCAGAGGAATAAATAATGAATTAATTGTTTTTTCAAATACCCAGTGAATGTAAAGAAAATCATTTAAGTTGGTGTGGACAGCGCCGTGTGAAACATTCATGTCACACTTTGCCACCGCCGCAGCACCAAGGGCTGTGTTTTTCCTCTGCAGATGTAGGCAGCCTTTTGGTGACCGCTGGACTGTTGTGGTCATAGCTGTTTTTTATTTTGCCGATGTCTGATGCATTCGTAGATACATGTCTCACATAGAATTTCTTTGAGTAAGCTTGTTCAGCAATTTTGCAAATCCAGACCCATATACCTTGTTCTCTTACTGCTAGCTAATATTAGAAGCCTTGTTTTAACTGTCATGAAGGTTCAAAGTGACTTAGAGAGCTCTGCTGTGCTATGGCTACGTGGAAGCTTGCACTGTGCATGTGCTGCTTGAGAAGCCCTGATGTGGAGCTGTGGAGGAGCTTTTTGAAAGGGAACGTCTGACTACCAGATGCGTTCGAAGCCAGAGCTGCTCAGTGTTACTCCATCTGCCTTGAGAAGAGCAGCAGGTTTTTTTTAATGCCTACGTATTTGTTACATAGGCAGAGTGGCTACATGTTTAGTACAAGTCCTCATTAATTTTGTGTAGCCCACTGGAGTTCTCTAGTGTAAGTGTGAGGAAATAGAACTCACAGTGATCTCTTTTCTTCCCTCAAAATACAGGATTCTCACTAGGGTTTTCTGTCATCTTTTTGCTTTGTCTTCCCCTCCACCCCCAGTCTCCTTGTGTGTTAAGCTCTGACTTCTGCCAGATGCCTTCAGGAATCTCATGGATGCTAGTGTACCTGTGCAACAGGAGCCTGGATGTTAGGCAGAGGATTGAAGGCACCAGACAGCTGCAAAATTGTATTCCTGCTGTGCTTCCTGGGTGAGCGTGGCCTGCTGGTACAAGGTGGGCTGCTGCTGGAATAGCAGGGAATGTGAAAAATAAGACATTCTTTTCTGTAGTGCCTGGGCACTGTCTGTGCTCCTATGCTTGCAGTCTCCTCTCCATTGAGTGTCAGATTTCCGTGGCTGGGTGGAGTAGCCAGCAGCAAGTTCCTAGGACCCTTAGAGGGCTTTGGAAAAATGTGTCAACAGCCCCCAAAGACTAGATAGCAGCTTTTAACACTCAAATTCAATTCTCACCAGTTCGTTTCCCAATTAGTGCCGAAGACTTTCAGATCCCTTCCCTGTGTATGCAGTGGTTGTGCTGTACTGTGGCAATCACATGCTTAAGGTAGGTGTTGCTGCTTCCAGGATCACTGGAATGAAAGTAACAGCCATAGATCCTGATGAAAAAAGATGTGGCTGTGGATTTTCTAACATATTACAAATAGTAGTTTAAACACAGTGAGTTTAAACGTAGAGATTCTTTTCCATTTTTCCCTATCTTTAAAAGGTTTTTTTTTTTTTTTTTAAATATTCAGAACTTCAGGTTGGGTATATCAAATATTGATGAAAAGTCCTAAATTGTTTGTATGACAGGTGAAGATCTTATAGCAGTTTATCACAGCATTTTTCTCATTGCTCAGTGCCTGTGGAAATTGCTGTCACTGAGGCAGCAAAATTATTTCTGCTGCAAAAGGACTGGAATTTGAAGCCATTGGGTAGGACAACAGAGTCAGGTTGTGAGCTCTTGTTTGTTTCAGCTTTGCTTGTGACTTTGAACAGCTGATACAGAAGGGGCATGCTGGCTGTAGAGCTCACTGTACCTGTACCCATTTGATGCCTCACTACAAGGAACTGGCTTGCTCTTGTTTTGTGCATCTCCTGGCTCAAATGTACGATGGTGGAGGTACACCACTGTTAGAAAACCCAGGCATTCAAAAATTCTTGAGTGTTTTTCACCTCCAACCTTGGACAGTATCTGCAAACGAAAGAGTGTTCTTTCAGTAGTACTAGCTGGCATATGCTCATTTGAATGTAGATGAGCAGAGCAAAAATTGTACATCACCAGCCTTTTAAATGAGGTACCAAAAACCAGACATGATTAAAAGTGTTTTTTATGTGCTGTTGCATGAAAGATGCCACTACATAAGGTGAATCAATATGAAGTCCAGACAATTACTATTCAAGGAAAGACTACCTTAGTGCTACGGTGCCCTCACTGGTGATTTAAATTGATATGCTGACAACAAACTATGCACAGGGTGTCAGGGGCGTGTGTACTCTTCTGCCAGTTACACAGATGATGACAGTCCTTGGGCAGGAGTGGGCTATAGGCTCGAGAGGACAGTGTTCTTCCCCCTAATAGGGAGCTGTTGCAGCTTCCTTGTCAGATTCCTCATTCGCCACTGTGAACCTCTCCCCCTCTTCTTGTCTATATGGAAAGGCAGGCTTTCAGGCTTTGTCTACTGGATGGTCCAATTGATTTTTTTTTTTTTTAATAAAATAACTTATGTGAGTAGTGCTGCTTGTCTACAGATGCCACAGAATATATGATGAAAATAAAAGAGGAAAAAAAACACAGGGAAGAGGTATATACAAGCAGCGTGCAAAGTTATTCAGAAAGGAGATTGCATCACAGAGACTTTAAACTGCACAGTTTGACTCAGACTTGCTAGACAAATGATGTAACAGAAGTTGTGATTGTTATCAGATGCTAACCTAAAAATTAAGCACAGTATAAGCTTACCCTAAGGTGAGCTTTTTGGTTTCTGTGTAGGGTGGAAAGGATATTTATATTTTTTCATTCCCTTGTTGTTTTCCTTAGTATACATTTACATTTCCTTGTTTTGTGAATATAGGTCACAACTATAGAATACTTTTGAAGTACTTTTAATCATGAAAAATTCACAAAGAACCTTTAGAAAAATGTTTAAACCTGTGTAATGTTATTGCTGATAAGTGAAGTAGATACCTCAGTGTTTTTTCTTGATGGAAGTTTTTCCTGTATCTTGAGGGGCAAATAGAGATTAGATGAATTTTGTAAGATCTTTATCATGTCTGATGTCTTCAAATCGATGATGCTGGCTGGCTGGAGTGCAAGTCACTCCATTAAGGAAATGTCAAGTGTAATTTTGGAGGAGATGTGTTTTAAAGCAATACATGCATAAAAAATAGCATAAGGAATTTGCCTCTGGGCTGCTTTGAGGGTGACACATTAATTGTCACAGATGAAGAGGTAGACCCCCCTCCGAGCTCATGATTTCACTATTCATGATTTATTAGTCTTGCCACTCATTAAAGGAGGACACATGTTCTGCTCTCATAGCATTTCAAAGGTGATCTGTTTTATCTAAATATTTTAGCAACTATCTTGTAACTTTCTAAGATCTACTTTGCCTTTATAGTACTTCCCCCAAATGTTCTTTCATTTGCTTTTTAATTGAGTAGCAAGCGCAGTTTGCTTGGTTTTGACTTTTTTTTTCTTTCATTTTTTTTAAGAACTGCTGCTTTATGATAAATATTGATTCTTTTTCTTCTCTTTGTCAGGATGTACTGAAATGCAGACAGTTAAACCAGTGGTTCTTATATAGTACATAATAAATCATATCTTGTCTATTTTTTCCCTTTATGCTTCCTGTTCAGTTTATCCCATTCAGTTCTGTAGTGAGATCAGCCAGATGCTGCTGTTGCAGCAGAAGTAACGCAGTGACACTGTGGCAAGTACTCCCCCTCCTTCCCCCCAAGTTTTTATCACAGCTCAGTAGGTTTCTCTGCCAGTATTCATCTTGGTCTGCACGCTCTCCTTCTTCTTCTTTTTTTTTTTCTTTTTTTTTGTCCATTTTCTTTTCTTGCTCACAAGCATTCTTTGCTTTTTAGCTGAGAAATTCCTCTCTTGTCCTGATAGTGATGACAATGATCCTAACTCGTGGGTTTAATTACAGGGAAAACAAATGATGCTGCACAAGGAACAGAAATGAAGATCTTTTTTATGGCTTATCTCTCTAAATCTTAAAAATGACTGCCTGGAGATCTTTTTCATTGCCTCCTATAGGCATTTCTGTCCAGATTTTGTCATTAAAGCAGAATGCATTGAACTGTAGATCTATAGGGTGCTAAGAAAACACAGCAGAACAATACAAGTCTGGGTCTTTTACCCAGGGCGTGACTTTGGTCATTGTACTGCCTCCAAAACTATAATTCCTACATTTCTTTATTATTGCTATAAAGTGTTCTTGCTTGGTAATGTGCTGAATAGAAGTGTCACAATTTCTTTTTTTCTCATAAGATCAACTGTAATTGAAATGCTTTTTATTAACTCTTTACATGAGTTATTTTCCCCACTTATCAGACTTGGAGTTCATCAAGATTGTGACAGGTTTTCAGAAATTATTGGTCTCTGAAAGAGTGACATGCCATACTAACTTTGCTCCTTCTGAAAGCTCTGAAAAATGCATCTTAAATATCCTTCTACATCATATATTGATTTTATTTGCATTAAAAAATGCTGAAAAACAGTACAATTCATCAGGTACACAAACTGAACCAAACTTGCTCCAACAGACTCTACGTATTGTCTGTTTGTTAGTGGTATGTTTCTTCTCTTTAGAAGCACAAATGTTGCTTGTAGTGGAGTGTCTGGATATGTTTAACATCTTGGCCATATAAGAGCCCCTCTTTGGCGTAATCTGTGTAGAAATGGTGCAACTTTCATTCAGTGATGTCTTCAAATTACACTTTTCAAATATATTTTTTGCTGTAAATGAACTGGAAATGATTCTGTGTCACAAACACAGCATGAGAATAGAAAAAAAATCCAGAAAATTCTCCAAATCACTTTAAACACAGTGAATATAACTGAGTATTATTAACTTAAAGAATGGACGACAACATGCTTTCTGTAAAGCTGCTCTATGATCCACACTATTAATCTGTTAAACAAGGCTGGGTTATGCTGACAATTCAGAAAATATTTTATGTTGCTAACAGCGTGTTTATCAGAAAATAAAGAAATGTTTTTGAAGCCTATGAAAAAGGTACATCCAATGGGAGGGAGATATTCTTGTAAATTTGCTTTAAAAGTTTAAAATGAAAAAATAAAATGTAGGTATTTGCAGAATAGATTTAATGACTGGAAAAGCCAAGCTATATTCAAAGATGTGCAAAATACATCAGGCAACTATCTGCATACAGCTAATGCTCTTACCAAAATTGTATGTTTGTTGCTTTGAAAGTAATGCCTCCTGCTTATATCCATGGAAACTACTACAGATACAAGGAGCATAATAACACTATTTGATAGAGTAAATTCTTATCTGCAAAACACTTTTTCAACGTAGTCACTACCATTAGCTGTGCATTTTCACCAGCAATGAGCAGGAGCCTGCATACTACTCTGCTAAAAATCTACATGAGTGGAATCTACACTGTCACTGTTGTCGCTACTGAAATGTACCACCCACTGCCTCACTGCACTGCCCACTGTACTCACATTCAGTGTTTGGTCTCCATGAATGTTCAGCAAGTGTCAATGAATGTCAATGGGTACATTTTTTTTTCTGCATGGAGGAGTTTAGTGACACACTTTTTCTTCATACACGCTTCCATGTCAGACACCATTTTACACAACTGCCCTGCTGCTGCCATCTGTCACACAGCAACAAAATGTAACAGAAAATTGGTGGGAAGGTTCAGCCTCTACTGCCATACTGACATCTATCTTTGATGTTGTGGGCCCAGCAGCCCTCATATATTTTCACTTTTTATTTTTCATTGATTTCTAATACAACATCAAAAATATGGCACTTTGTTTACACTTTTACAAAGTCTTGTATATATTGTGTGTTAGGAGTTAAATTGTGTAAAACTGATTTTTCTGTTGCAGAGCACTTCTAAAATTGCTTAGTTGACAGTACCTTTGGGATAAGGTATTTTCAAAGTTTTAAAAACTAATCTGAAATACAGGCACTGTGTCTTGCTTATGCTTGGAGCATATGTGTACAGAGAATGTACTATACTAGTTTTGCATCTTTCCTTTTGGATTAATTGGAAAGTGTAGTTTTCATTATAAGTGGCAAAAGGTGGTAATCACAACAGCAGCAGAGATTGACTTGGATGAATTTTTTTGTGTGTGTTTCATGAACAGTAATTGTAGAGGTAACTAAAGTATTTGGGCAATCTGCTCTGGTCAAACTGAGTAGGGCTCTGATCTTCACATGTATGTCTAGTTTTAGTACTGTGCTTTCTCAGGTTTTCTTCTGCAGAACTGATCTGTTAGTGCACTAAAGCCTTTACACAGTTAAACCTGTCTTCAGTACTGTTATTTATAAGCATCAAGAATCTGTCATGGGCAGAGATTGCATTTTACTGGAACTCAGCAAGGCTAAAGGTAGCTCTTGCCCTGCAGTTCACAATATACATACTGGTGGTGTATTTGCAGCTGCCTGGGAGCTTGCCAGTAAAGGCTTCTTTTGTGGATTTGCAGCTGCCTGGGAGCTTGCCAGTAAGGGCTTCTTTTATGTTTGAACAGAGGGAAAGGTCAAGCTTTTTGGAAGTACCATACTCCACTTGCAAACTTCTTAAGCAAGCCAATGTTAATGTTACACTGCACAGATGCATCACTTCCTTTCTTAAAAAAACAAAACAAAACAAAAGAAAAACAACCACCTTCTATGAAGCTACCAGTACACAATAAAACAAAAACCTAATCAAAATTAAGGGTTGTTGTTAACTTTTCGTTCTGTGTTATTATTTTTGGGGGCTAATTGGTTCTAGTCTTTTTCTTCATTATAAAGCCCAGGAAATGGCTTGTTGTGTAGGACTGCACTCAAAAATGTTCAAGGAAGCCTTGCTCTCTGACCTGTGGGATGCCACAGCTTTCCAGTTGCAGCAGGGCCTGGACACCACCAGGACAGCTGCACCCAGTGTGCATCATGGGGTGGGCTGGGTGGTTTATTCCTTAGTCTTTCGTTGCACTTTGTTTGAGAAACACCATGGGATTTGCAGTCTCCTGTCCTTCTCAATCTCCAGCACTGCTCTCTTCAGCTTCAAGAGGATAACAGGCAGTGTTCTGTAGAAAGAATGACTTTTTGTTTCAGAAGTAGATCGTGAGGATTTGGGGGTGAGGAAGCCCTAAGCAAGGCAAGTCAGCTGTGCTGTCTGGCAAGAACAAGGGTTTATTTTAGAACATGTGCTGTTATTACTCATGCTGTATGCTAGCTATGTGCTGAGAAATGCCTGCAGACCAAGGGTCCGCAGTTGGAAGTGGTTTTAAACTTTGACTTCTTGTTCAACTGAAATTTCTCTGTAACGTTCGTATTTCTTTTCATTTGACACAACAGCATCTTTAAAATGATGTCAGCCTTGGTAGGTAAATGAAGTGATGTATGCATGTAGCATATAGAGAAGAATAAAATTGCCTACAGAGTAAGATTAGTCTGATTATGCCATTACTTTTCTTGCTGCTACCCAGCTCACTTGTGACCCTTTTTTAAAGGCTCGACTGCCTGAATGGTTATTACTAGAATGAAAGCTTTACTCTTTCCTTCGAGAAACATAATAACATTTTCACATGACATAAAACATCTGCTGCCTTCTGCATGTGTTTTAGAGACCACACGCTGAAATGTCAAGGTGTGAGGCAGGAGGAGGGGATATGCAAGAAATGAGGAGACAGGATGAGGGGTGACCCTGGGGTGCTGAGTTCCTGGCCTAATGACGAGGTGGCATGGAGGGTAGCACGTTGGCCTGGCACAGGCTGCAAGTGGGGACTAAGGCTTGTTTTGTTTCCGCTTTCCTCTCTGAGGATGAGTTCACTAGGACTCATAAAAAGTATGTATAGGAAAGAAGGTGAGAGCTCAGGAACAAGTGGAATGGAGCTTACCTGAGCACACTATGTTCCTCTAAAGGTTTTGCTGCAGGCTTGCATCTGACCCTTTTCATACCCAGTGATCAGAAATGAAAAAGGTGGCAGTTGTTTTCACACTGAGATTTGACTGCACTTTGATCTACATATTACCTACCTCTGCTGTTGACTTCTGGAGGATCAAACGCCAGTGTAAACCAGCCTAAAAATCTTCCATACTTGGAAATATAATTCCTCCCTTTCAAGTCCTTTTGTGTCCTTTGCAAAGGTAGCTGTTTAGATTTGGGAAAAAAATAGTTAATGCTCTAAAGGTAATAAGGACTTAATGCTCCTGTGGTAGACCTTCACAGATAACAAATATTCTGTTTCACCAAACATGCTTTTGTTTTTCTATTATGTTTTTTCAAACACCTGGCGCTCTAGTTTCAATGTGGTGTTAGACATATCTTTAATTTCCAAATATTTAATGATGTTTCCATGTCTTAGCTGTGGTATACTGCAGCCTCTCACAACGACAGTTCATTGTTTTGTATAAATTAGTGTAGGAAACTGACAAATCAGAAGAAAGTAAATTGTGTTGTGACAGTTAGAGACATTGAAAGATATTTTGGAGTGTGGCGAATTTTAATGAATGAGATGGCAATGACAGTTCCTACCTCAGCTGATCACTTCAAACTCCATATGTGCAGCCCTAGGAATGCAACTTTTTTGGTTTGCGGTTATCTGTTATCTTAAAGTTGTCTGCAACTGTGTGAAATATAAAGTTTCTGTCTGGGTAAGCAGAACTTTAGGGATGCCTGAGATGCTTATATCACTATGAAGTTAAAGAAGTAATTTCATTTTTTTGCATATTTTTTTTTTTATTTTATTATTTTTTGAAGCCCCTAATGCTTGTGAATCTGAATGTGTGTTATGTTTAATTGAAAGATCTTCCTTGTCTTCTTCAGATGTCCTAGTGCTGAGGCAAATTTTGTATTACAGTGAACACTTAATTTACTTGATTTTACATTTTAAAGTCATTATCCTGAGGCTTTTTTGTGTTCAAGTAAAGATGGTTGATTCATTGGGATGATACAGCTTGTGAGAACCTAGGATATGGATATTCTGCTGTTAAGGTACTCCATCTTTGTATTTTCCATATTCTACTGCTTAGAGAAGACACTAGTTTATATGTACATATGTATTTCATACAGTGCTGTAAAGGAGAATTTCTAGTTCTCTTGTTATAGTTGATGAATGAAATTAAAATTGCTAAGCGTCTGTAGTATCCTAACATCAGGTCAGGATGTTTAGTGGACTGTGAAAGTGGGCGAGAATCTGTCACTTCTATTTGAAAATTTCAGTTGTGTTTGAACATCTGCAGTTACCTCTGTACCTGTTCCAAAAAAAGCCGCTTTGGTGAAGTTTTGCTAAACTTCTCCACATATGTATTGCACAATGAGAGACACTTATTGCTATTTAGAAATAAATACATGAGCCCATAATATATCTAACTTTTGTCTAAAAAGAGTACATTTCTTATATCCTTCTAAGCCTCAGAGAAAAAAATTATTGCGTAGGCTCATGCCTCTAAATCTGGAAGTGAAGGCAGAGTGAAAATTAGACCAGTTCCCAATAGTTTGCTCATGCTTTTGCCAACTCTTTTTTTAACATCGTTAAATTCTAAGTGTGAACATATTTTATTTAACAATGTGCAACAGAAGGCATAGGCTTTTCTTTCCATTTTCTAGCAACCCACAGTTTCCATGTACTCGTGGATATTGCTGTGAATTGTATTTCCCCCATAAGAAAAGAATTCCCAACTGTGTTGGAGGGGAGGAAGGATGAAGGGATATGCACTTATGAATTCCTTTTTAGTTGAGGTATACCGAGCATGCAGTTTTTCTTCTTGTATTTAGTATTTCTTTCTTCATTTAGCCAAAATGCAATTCATTAATGAATTTCAATTAATCATAGTTAATCCCACAAGATTCTGTAGAAGATGTGAATGCGATGCTTTGCACTCTGCTTTAAGATATGGGCATTTATTTTGCCACATTAGCATTTTAGTTTGGCTCAGGAATTAACTCTTGAATTGCACAGGTGATCATGAGTCTGAGCTGACCACGTCCACCCTTGATCCATGTCGTGGAACAGTCCTGGAGTGCACGATCTGGATTCCTTTCAGCTGACACAAAGCCAGGAAGTTCATGCCTAGAGTGTACTTAGAGCACCCCACCTCCCAGTCCCTGCTCTGCCATGAGGCTGGATTGGAGCCAGTCTCAAATAAAACTCCTAACACATGTATTGTTCAAGTGTCATGTCATTAATATTGATATTAACAGTGTTGCTCTACTCATCTGTTTCTCGTGGGGAATGTGACTTTATAACTTAGATTTAGTAAAGAGGTGTCTGGAGTGTCCTAGTAATTGAGTAAGTGCCACAGTACATGTTCACCTAGCTTGGATGAACTCTGGAAGAATTTTTGTTTCTGGCCTTTGTTAAGATTATTGTTGAGTTGTATCAGTGGCTCATTAGGAATTTTCTTTTTGGTTTTGAGCAATAATATCAAATAAAACAACACTTATTTTATTTGAAATAACTAGAATGTTCAGGTTTCCAGAGCTCCTCTCAGTAAATATTGGCAGTTCCCAGCTGACTGGCACTGGTGAGTTGAGTAGTTTATAATTTAGGAATCTAGATATCACAGTACTGCAGATAAAGCACAAGTATTCATTATTAATGGCCACTTAAGCATAGTTAGCATTTTTCTTGTTTTAGCATCACTTAAGACTCTCTTGTGAAGCCTGCCTTAAATAATTTCTTATATTAGCTACTTAAAAGCCTCCTGTGTGCTAGTTTTGCTTCTATTGGTCTTGTGACTTCAGATACCATTACAAACAAGTGCACTTTTGTTGGGCTTGTGACCCTGGTCATAACATCTGTGACACTACTTGGGCATCATGACCCCTCATTTGGGACTTGCTGCATTAGAACAGTATGAAAGAGTTTTCTTATGATAATACATCAGAGTGCAAAAGCAAATAACAGCCAAGAAAGCCATGGTGCAGCTTAATCGTGCGGAGGCTTGTTCTGCAAAGTGAAAATGAAAAAATAATAAAAGTAGTTTACTTTTTTAGTTGGTGCGGTAGTATGTTCTTCTCCCTGTTTACTATGTATTATATGAATCTTATTAAAAAAACAAGATCAAGAACCCTCACATTTTAAACATATTCCTGCAAATACTTAAAGTCAACAGCACAAATTTCATGCAAGTACTTGTGTCTTCTCTGGAGAGAAAAATAAAGGATTTGAAGTGAGTGTAACTTGACATTTCCCCTCTTTTACCCAACTGAACTAGCCGTTCAAAGATACAGATGCTATCTCACTCTGATCTTGTGTCAAAGTTCAGCCTGGAAAGAGTTATTTAATAGTCCTTAGAGCAGTGGTTTATAATGGAGATAGTGATGTCATTGTCATTTTAATGTTGCAAGTGTCATTCCTAACTTCTGTTTTTTGAAGGAAAAAGTTCTCTTGAACTGCTCTAATATAATTTACTTCATACTTCAGTGGGGATTCAAAGATAAGTCCAGCTCTTTTTGTTTGCAAGTATAACTTTTAGCTATATTCTGGATTACTTTGTGCCATATGCACTCAATTACGTTTTGTTGTTGTTGTTGTTGTTGTTTTAAGTAATAAAGCTCATTACTTGAAAAAGGTAACTGTAACATTGTCTAGGGAAAAAAAAAATGTCTTTCTGAAAAGGAGGAATGAATGCTTAGTTTGGTTCTCTCCATATTTGAAAATTATTTCAGGCTTTTGATTCTTGAAACCTAGAAGTTAAAGAATTGCGAATTGTAGTACTGCCAAAACAGAAGGACTTTTTCATCTTTTCATGGCTCCAAATGCCTGACTGTAATGGAAATGCTTCTAAGGAGGCGAAGAATCCAAATCTGCCTAATATTTGCTCCTATAATATTTGAAAGCAGTCAAGGATGGTGTCTCTTCTTTCCTTTCTAATAGGAATCCTTGTAATGTATGAATGAGCATCATTTGCACCATTAAGACACAGAATGATAGAATGGCTTTATTTAGAATGGATTCTTAAGATCATTTAGTTCCAACCCCTGTGCCATGGGCAGAGTTGCTAACCACTAGATCAGGCTGCCCAAGATCCCATCCAACCTGGCCTTGAATGCCTCCAAAGATGGGGCATTCACAGCCTCTCTGGGCAGCCTGTTTTAGTGCCTCACCACCCTCTTGAGTAAAAAAAAACTTTCTAACATCTAACCTGAACCTACCCACTTTCAGTTTAAAGTCATTTCTCCTTGTCCTATCACTATCAGACCATGTAAAAATTCAGTCCTCTTCCACTTGTAAGCTCCCTTCAAGTACTGGAAGGCTGCATTGAGTTCTCCACACGAGATGTATCCCCATTCCCGATCATTACAGCTAGTAGCTTGAGTGCAATTTCATTGGCTGACATTCATAGCTGCTCAGCACTGAACAAAGCAATGTAACCCATGAAATCTGCACCACAGAAGTAGAAGAGGCTTTCCTAGAGACAGTTTGGGTAGCACTGGAAGACTCCCATGCTGAAGATCCCTGACTGTATGTTGCAAGATTTGCTAGTATCTTTTAAGTTCCTTGAGGATCACCTCTGTCAGTAATGTGTTGCATTACTGTTTCTCTTCAGTCTCTCTTTGTATTCACTGTTACCAGCATTAATCAAGGCTCTCCTTTGTGACTGCTACTCTATAGAAGATCTGATTCTCAGATGAGACCCGTCCTGCACTCTTTTATAGAGTCTCACCTGAGCCAGCTGTTGTAGTGAGTGTTTCCTTTTGTGGCTGGAGATCCATTGAGTTCCAGGCCTTCTGGCTGGCCTATTTTATTCTTTTTGTCTAAGGACAAGGTCAGGCTGAAAGTTTATCTTAAATTCTCTCTGGGGATGACCTTGGGAACTGCTCTGCCACACACAACACATAAGCTTGCTTTTCTAGAAGGAAATTCAGTTATTCAAGGTTGTTTTTTTTTTTTTTCCTGTTGTGCATGGATTCCTGATCTGCTGTTTTGTTGTGCTTTCAAACTCCTTAGTAACTAATCTGTGATTTGCAAGAGGTGGCAGAGAGAGAGACTCATTCTTTATTTCCTTGTGAAGCAGTGTGAGGGAAGGCGATCAGTTGTGAGGCATATCTAAACCAGGACCCAGACTGATGTTGCTCAGAAACCATATGCACTCTACAGTAACTATGGCACTTGTGTTCAGCATTGAGAGATTTCCATGTAACTGCCCCAAATACATCATGTTTATAGGGTTCTGGAGTAGTTAAAATGTCTCTTAGGAAAAATATTAGCACTTACGGGCTTGCAGCCTCAAGCACTGCTATGCAGTGTCTGCAGTAGAGTGCGTGAGGTGTAGGGTGCTATTTACTGAATATCTTCATGGTTATTGAACACTTTGTCCTGGTGCTTGCTAGTTCTGTCACTGTCTGATTTTTAACATAATTTAAATTTCAATTTGTTTGTTAGACTGCTGCTGCAAACCTCTAATCACTTTCAGCGTTACCTGTTAAAATTAGAGGACAATTATAGCTGTGGAAAAAAAGACTTGTTATGAGTGTTTATCTCATGATGTAATCCTGTTAATGTGTTAAATTTAGTGGAGCAAAAGAAAGTGCTTTAATTGATTAATTCTGCTTGCCAGTAGTGGAAGAGGGGGACAGGTAAGCTGAGATACCTGCGTTCCTAGTTTTGCATTGGATTAAAGGTGAAATGTTACTCTCAGAAGAGTAATTTTTATTTCTTTTCTTTCATCAAGTGGAAAGCATCTAGTGAAAGATACTTTTCTGCCTTGAATAGCATGCTTGAATGTAGCCTCAGATTTCTGTGCTTTTGGGCAAATAGCCTTTTAATCAAAAGCCTCCATTTTTAGATATACTTGTTTATGGAGAGGAAAAAAAGTAAAGAAAAACATTTCTTCACGGAAGTCTCATCACTACTTTCATATCTATTGCACTGGTTTCTAGTGGAAAGTCTTTGGGAGAAGTTAAACAAACTAGTAGATCAGTACATTGTGCTAAAATGAAATTAATGACATTAGTGTCTTCTATTTGTGAAAGATTGCAAACATTGCATCTTTGACACTGAAATACAATGCCATTGTATGGAAAAGAAACATGTAATTTGTTTTTTTTCAATAGCTGATGAATGAACACTGGACTTCTCCAGGCCATGAGTAACAATGGACCAAGCACATATCTATTTTGCGACTTATTTTCCATACATCCTCTAAAACTCTAAAGAATAGTAGTGTTTTCTGAATTTATTTAATTAAATACTTGCTGAAAGCCTTAGTATTCTGAATTTGAGAAGTAACTGCATTTTTTATTCTGCCTACGTGGTTGTAGGCAGAAAACACATTTTCATTGTGATCTGCACTTTTGAGTAGATTTACAGGGATTTAAAGATTGCACCATCCTGTGAAGACAAATTTAAGGAACATTTGGTTTAGTCCAAGCTAGCTTGATCTTCTAATATTTGCTAATGTTTTTTATCTCTACAAAGCAATTTTTGCATTTTTCTTAATAAATAAAATTAAAAGCTTTAAAGGTGCTCTGGCATTCATATAGGTCTTCCAAAAAGGGAAAATACATTGGTTGCTCCGAAAGTAATATCTCCTGTTTATTTCCATGGAGACTACAACAAATATAAAAAACACAATAACACTGTTTGACAGAGCAAATTCTCAGCTACAAAGCACTATTTTTCCACGTAGTCACAATTGTTAGCTATGCACTTTTACCAGCAATGAATAATAGCCTTCATACTGCACTCATAAAAATCTGCATAAGCCAAGGTAATCCACTGTTTCACAGCTTCTATGATGCTGTCATTGCTAGAAAAATGTTCTCCACACTGTCCATCTTTCATTGCCCCATACAGTTGGAAGTCAGAAGGCACTAAATCCAGACAAAATGGTGGATGTGGTGGACAATCTAGCCAAGATTGACAGTGTGCTCCATGGTTTTCAAACTGTTTTGATATCTGATATTATCGTGTTGCAAGAGAAGGGTTGTCTTCTCTGGCCTGACTCTGGAAGTTCAAATCTTCAGCTTTGTCAGCTTTGCAGTGTAGTGGTCAGAGTTTATGATGTGTTCATATACCAGGAAATCCAGTAGAATCACCCATTTCGTATCTCCGTAGACCTGCACATCACTTTATTCACTGAGGGCTGCATCTTGATCTTTTTCTTTGATGGGGAATTCTCATGTCACCACTACGTGGACCGCTGTTTTGACTCTGGCTTATAGTGGTTACACCACATCTCATCACTAGTAATTATGTGACGGTCACATTCTGCCTCATATTGGTTTAATGGATTCTGACTAACTTGCATGCTGTGTGAGCAGTATGTGGCACCGTCCTGGCACAAACTGTGCAATACTGCAATGTTGTTACCATTGTTTCCAATGCACTGAAGCCACAATTCAGCCCTGTACACAGTTCCCTGACCACAGTCTGCTGATTTGCGTGGATGAGCTGATTGAGATGCTCTTTGTTCTGTGGCGTGACAGTTGTGCATGGCTGTCCAGAACATGGCTTGTTTTCCATATTGCTGTCACATCTGGTGAAACACACCACTGACCACCTCACTGTGCTCACATCATCTGTTTGGTCTCTATAAGCAAGCATCAATGAATAGAATTCAATGGCACACCTTTCCTTTATACAGACGTGCATATCAGATACCATTTTGCTAGACTGCCCCTCTGCTGCCATCTATTGCACAGCAACAAAAGGTCATGGAATACTGATAAGAATGCTTAACCTCTACTGCCATACTACCAAAACCCACCTCTGACACTGTGGGCCACTATAATAAAATAGGAGGCATTACTTTTGGAGCACCTCTCATATAATTTTTAATGGTTTTGTAGTCACTGACAAATGATCTGCTTGGAACATTAACAAAAAAAGATGCTGTTAGTAACCTAATGAAACACTCGGTAACAGTTACCTTCATTCACAGTGAAGAACCCAGGTCTATCAAAACAAATTTTATCTGAGGCTATAATGACAATTTAGTCAATTTCAGTTAATGAATCAAGGAAATAGTATACAGAGGTTACAGTCTGCATGTGAATAGGGGATTTTCATTATAAGAAGCACCAACAAAAACAAAATAATGGTGTGTGTGGTAATTTAAAAATATGCCAGTTGAACATAAAATGACCTGTAGAATCCCTGTGTATTTGCTCTCACAGCCCCTGTAAGTCTTCCCTGGCAGACTATTTAGAGGATGAAAAATTACTTTGTGAGTTTAAATTTATATTGTATCTTCTGAGAGTAATTAATTACTTAATAGTCAGAAACCGAGCATATGGCACTTAATTTTGATAAGGGCAGGTTCTTGTTCTAAATAATTTTATTGGTAGTTATTTAAAGCAGAGGCCTGATATAATTTGAGATAGGGATAGGTAGAGAATTTCCTCCTTCCTGCTGTCAGTTTTCTTGGCAAAATAAAATCCCATAGTGAAGATACAAGAATATATTAATGGAGGTAGACTTTTTTGCTTACATGTCTAGATATACTCTAAATGCAAGCGATAAAGTTTTGAGCATTTTTTCCCCTTCACTTTGAGAATACACTGTATCCTAAGACATAGATGTTGTCTATGGCCATTCAAGGTGATTTGTGCATTATTATTCACAAAGTTAATGTTTTCACAGAATTTGAAAATTAAATATAGTAAGAGGTGCTGAGCACAGTCCATTGTGAAGATTGTGTTTTTCTGTGTCTTGTTTCCCCTCGACCCAGATTACTGTGGGGAGTATCAAATACTGCTTTCTTGGCTATCATTGCAGTGGAGATAGCTGTGTTTTTACCAGAAGTATCTATATGGCCAATGGATGCAAAGAGATTCTGATGTATTTAGAGCCAAACATGTGGAAATCCCTGATGACTGGATCTTTGAGGTAGTCTGGGACCCAGCTGAGTGTGTGCAGTGTGTTTGTTTTGGGCTTCATACTCATGGGAGAGTTAACCCATAAGCTAGAATTTCTGCTGCTTTCACTCTGTCCCAGACAGTAACAACCTCAATGGCACCTCATTTCCTGGAGAGCTGGAGACAGAAGGAATTTATCATTGTTGCCAGGATATCATTACTGTTGCCATGAACCCTAATCAAATAGGTTCAAGGTTTCATGCTGGTGTGATGAATGAAGTACATGTGGCTTGCATCGAGAAGGAAGGTTGATTTTTGGGCTTGGTTCTCAGAGCGTTTCCTCTGTTCCTATCAGCATGACTTCTCTTGTGCCAGTTTCTTTCCACGTGGATGCAGAACTCTTGCTGTTCTGCTGACACTTTAATGATGGGTTGGGTGTGCTCACTAACAAGGGTGATAAAGCTGGGTGGTGTGCTGTATATTGCTACCAGATGTGACATCAAACAGCTGCACAATAGCATCCAGAAATCTTAGGGGTGGAGTAGACTATCAAAGACTCCTCCTGCCCTTCCTCTGCAACGTAGCAATCATTTTGCATCTGTGTGTATCCTTTCTGCGTTACTGGGTCTCTGGAAACATCTTACCTTCCTGAAGAGCGTTAATTCAACCTCTCAACCTCAGCTTGCCTCTATTTTCACCTCACTCATTCTGTTATAAGGGATGATCGATGATTATTCCACGATCTTCCTCAGACTAACATGTTTGAGGCTGTGGTATTGTGGGTTTTTCCTTTCTTTTTTTTTTTTCCTCATTTGATGTGGATGAGGTATAGGGGCAGAAACACATGAGTGCTCGGGACCACAGGGTTTAAAATTTAATGTGACAAAGAACACAGAACAGCTGATATAAATGTACCTCCAAACTGTCATGTAAACTAGAGAACCAGAGGCATTATTCTAACTGATGGACATTTGGAAGTGTCACCTACAGTGAGCTGTGCAAGCAGTTTCTCAAAGATACTTAAAACATGATAAAATCTTAGCTACCTTTATCATAGCACATATCCTGAATTTCCTTCCTGTTCCCTAAAACAAAAGGGCATAGATATGGCCTTGGTGGCCAGATTTAATCACAGTCCCGGAATCAGCTTACACCTTTTAATGAAGTTTATGATGTGAACTTGGAGTGGGGAAGCACTATTGTTTGCTTGGGGTTTTTAGACTGCAGCAATTAAAGTGGTTAGTACTTTTCCCTTAGTAGTCTCTGATGATCAGAATTTAAGTAAAAAGCATGTTGCAGTGTTAGCAAAAGAGTAAGCTCTTCTTTTCACCATGTTTCCTGTAGGTAAGAAATAATGCTACTCGTGCCATGCAATGTGCAGCATTGTGTCAAATCTTGAATCTTAAGTGTAAGAGTTATATTATAGCAAGGAAAAATGAAAAAGTAATGAATGATCACTGTTATTTATTTATTTATTTGTTTGTTTGTTCATTTTGCTAGCCATAGGATTGTCAGTCCATATTCACTGATGTTATTCAAAGCTGTTTTACCCACATGTCTCTCTGTGTATTAACTTAATATGGTTGGTTTTAAGATAAATGCTAACTGATAAAGTAAACTTAGAACTATCTTGTCTTGACATCATAATTTCCACCTCCCCAGTCAGTAGTAAGTACTCACAAAATTCACTAGCATGTCTGTACTTGTAAGGAAGTTTAGAGAAGGTTAGGCTAAAACCAAACCAAACCAAAAACCCACAAACACCAAAAGTAAAAACACAACCAATTGAAGAGTTTCTACATGACAGAAGCCCACAAGAACTTACCTTTCTTTTGCAGTGACATCAACTATATGATTAATGCATTTCAGTATTTGTGCTACTCTTCTTTTTTTTTTTTTTTTTTTTTTTTTAGTCTAACAAGTAATTATATGTATTTAGTTGCTGTAGTTAAGCGAATGCTGGGCTGGTAAATTACAGTGTTAAATTTAAGTAGGGAAAGGAGAAGTTTTTAATGTACTCCGGACTTGGGGAGCTACTAAAAGCAAGCAGTTTAGATGTGTACAGCCTAACAAAGGAGCAATGTCAACATACACTACAAGCTGAAAATGTATTATAAAGTTGAACTTATATTAATTAGTGGATGAGGCTTTTAAAATAATTGATTGCACACAGAAAGAGTAGTCTAGAGAGTTAACAGCTGACCATCACTTTTTGCTGTGTTTCTCTTCAGCAAAGATATGTCACTGTAATCTCTTACTCTGACTTGTGGCATTGTCTTGGATGATGGTATCAAAACTGGGAAAGGCTGTCAACTAAAGCATATTTGGAAGCTGTTAGATAGTGCTGGCTGTTACACCTCTCTGTCAGGAGTCACTGCACAGAGGTCAGAGATTGTGAATGTATCTCTTCACTGCAAAGTCCAGCGCCCTTAGCTTGGATGGCTGCTGGTGGTGTTGGAGCATGTGTGCAGCTGCTTGATGGACTTGGCTTGCTGCTGTCAGAAGCCCTCCCTCTGGTCACACCGTGCAGTGATTTAAGGCTTTAACAACCTTCTTTCTCATCCTCCTCCTTTCTTCCTTGTCACCATTTGTGAACAAAGAACAATACTTGTTTAGAAATAGGACTGTAAATGCTCCTCAGCCCTCTCAAAGCAACTATGCGTGGTCATAAAATGCAGGACGGTTATGTCAGAGGGGAAGAGAATGGTTTTGTGGTTAAGCACAAGGCTGACATCAGGAGGTCTTGTTTCTGTACTACAAACTTCCTGTTTGTCTCAGTCTCCCATGCTTCTGTCTCCCATTATCAAGCAGAGGTGATCATGCTTCTTGTCTGTTTTGCCACTTCTCCGAGTCAGGGAATCTTTGTTGCCCTGTCTGTAGGGCAACTGGCTCTTGCAGTCAGTGTTGTATTCTCACGTGACAATATGGGGCAAGAACATCACGTCCAACAAGCTGGGAAGGAAAACAGAAATCCCCTTTCAAAACAGAAAAGAGGATTGTCACCTCTAGTGCACGCACATAAAAACACAGCCTGGGAAAGGAGTGGGAACGTACTATGTGTGTGGTAATGACTATGACTTCTGGAATAACTGAGACATGGTGGGAGAGCTTGCATGATGGGGGGCAGCAGCAAATGGCTCTTCAAGCGTGGAAAATAAAGGTAGGGGTCATTCTTCATTCTTCTAAGAGCATGTTGAAGCAGTGGAGCTCTTCTGTGGGACATCTGACGGGCAAGTTGAGAGCATGTGTGTCGTGGTCAGAAATAGGCCAGTAAGGGAAGAGAGACGCCATGATGGGATTTTTTTAATGGATCATCTAAGGAGGAGGAGGCAAACAAAACTTTTAGACAACTTAAGGAAGTCTCTGGCTCACAGGCCAGAGTGACCTGAACTGCTTTGAAGTTTTCTAGTGACATGTAAGTTAACCAGGAGAATTTTGGAGAGTATCAGGATTAATTTATTGGTACAGACATTGGAGGAGTGAAATAGGTGTGACACCTAATTGCATCTGCTGTTCACTGGGAAGGCAGAAGTGGTTAATAGTGTGATAATCAATGAAAGCTTCGGCTGTAGCGACCATCACAGTGACCTTGAAATAGGATTGTTCAAAGTCCGTAGGGGAGCAAGAAAGGCATGTAGCAGGGTAACAAAGCCTGGGCTTCAGATAAGCAAACATTAACTTCTTCAGACAACTGGTATGTGGGATAACACTGGAGATCTGAAGGGTAAAAGATCTCATGAAAACTGGCTGGTCTTGAACCATGCACAAGAACAGCCCATTGCCATGCTAGGGAAAATGAGCGATGTCTCAGGAGACCAGGCTAGTTAAACAGGGAACTTGTGGCAGACCTCTAATGCAAAAAGGCTGTATAGAAGAGGAGGAAGCAGTAAAAGAGGAATTTAGAATTGTTCATGTATGCAGGGCTGGTATAACAAAAGCCACTGTTCAAACAGAGTTGATGTGTGCAAATTAAGGGTCATAAGAAGAGTTTCTGCTGTTACACTAACAGAAAATGCTGAATGAGGAAAGTGTGGGCCTGCTGCTGAGTGGAGTGGATGAATTAAGGGCAGCGGATACAGAACAGGCTGAGTCACTCATGGCTCCTGTGCCTCAGTATTCGCCAGTTAGGCCTCAGAGGTCTCTGTGCTTGGTGAGAGTGTTCAAGGAGGACAAGAAGCCCCAAGAGAGCACAAGGACTAAGTCAGGGTTACTTGAGAGAGCTCAACCTTCCTAAGCCCAGGGAGATGGTGTCATCACTGTCCTTCGAGGTTAAGCGTTGTCTGAGCGATCTATTTCTAGAGATGCATGTGCCTTGCTCACTTGAGACCTGGTCAGTTTGGCATGAAGCTGTTCAACGCAGTCACCACTGACTCCAATATCTATGACAGTTTTGAGGTGGGCTTGGTGCAAAGCCCCTCCATTTGGATCTGACCTCTTCTTAAAGCTGGCAGCAGCGCTAAGTGTGCCATGTTGTCCATTTTCACAGGGCCAGGGAGTGAAAGGCTGATCTTTCCTTTCATTGTGTGATGCCATCATCTTCTCACTCCCTACCCTCAACCTCTCTGCACTGTTTCCCTGTGCTGGCGACCAGCTGCAGACTCCTGCTGAGAGGATTGTGTCTCAGAGATTGATAGATCTTGTGCTGGGAGTTTGTTTGTTCGGGAGTCTCGCTAGCGTGTTCTGGTTTAATCCAGCAGGTGACTAAGTGCCACACAGTTGTTTACTTACTCCCTGTCCTTCTCAGTGGAATGGGAGAGAGAATTAGGGAAAAAAAGAACTTCTGGGTTGTGATTAAACTATTTTAGACAGCGAAAAGGATAATACTTATGACTACATATATATGTGTATATATATTTACACATATATTAATGTATATAACATGTGATGCACAAACAATTGCTCACTGACCGATGCCCAGCTAGGCACTCAAGCTGCAGAAAAAAAGTGAGATGAACTCCCACCCCCTTCAAAACTCTTTTCACATGATGTCATGTTGGATAGTATATCCCTTTGACCAGTTTAAGTCAGCTGTCCAAATTCTGTTCCTCTCCAGCTCCTTGGGCCCTTCACTGCGAATGGCCTTGGCTCTGTACGACACTGCTTAGCAGCAACTATAAACATCAGTGTGTTATCAAAATTGTTTTTCTCCTAGAACCAAAACATAGCATTATACCAGATTCTCTGAAGAAAACAACTCCATCCCAGCTGAAACTAAGACATAGTGAGAGGCTTCGCAGTGTTGCAAGACACTGATATATGAGTCATCGCTCTGCCTTTACTTGCCAAGATTGCTGTGCTAAGGCTGCGGGGCTTAAAGTCAAGATTGTTTCACGTTTTCTCAATGGGCTTCAGCAGAACTGCTGCCATTTGTCGCTTGAGTAACTATAATAAGTTGCATATCTTGGGCTGTAGCTAAGGCTCTCTCCTGACTTCAGTATTGTTTTTAAAAGCTATTTTTAAACTGCAAGGCCTTTAAAGACCTTTTGTAGAGCAGTGTAGTAATAAGGAGCTCTCCCTCCCCCAGGGGAAGGATGGAAGAGGGAGAATGGGGTCAGGTCTTCCTCAGGATTACAGCATTCCTGTGTGCGCACAGTCTGTGGAAAAATAAATGAATTGGAAGCATGTTTTTCTGGTGCCCGTTTCTCTACATGCTGAGTTCTTGATTTTTTGAATGCTGTTCAGATATCTGTAATGTTGCATCTAACAGTGCTTCCTGATAAATTTGAAGCATTGTATTAGTTTATTTTTAAGTTTCTTGCCTCATGTGTGCCATTATAGTCCTGGGAATTTTCTTCCAGCATTCCTGCCAATGTCTTTAACATTTGTTTTACTCCTAAAAAATTCATAACGGATGTATTTCCTGGTTTTAAACTTTATAATAGGAAGAAAGGAACCATAACTTTCCCATCTCAGCAATAGCCTGAAGCAGGATATGTGGCACACAGCACACTTTCACAAGAGGGAGGAAATTAACTGGCTAGAAAATAGGGAAAGTTCACCAGCAGTCATTGCTCTTCATTTATTTTGAAGTGAAGCTTTGAATTTCTAAGCAAAGGGACAACTTGAATAATAAGGAATCTCCTTGTGTATTAATAAACAATATTTAGATACCTGTGTTAACTGCAATGGCCTCATATATTGTCAGTGTTATCACTGAACTTTTCCTTCCCTTTTTAAAGGAATGGCATGTTAATACTATTAGGTGAAGTATTAATGCATGTTGTCAAGGCCAGGTTCTGCTGCTTTTCCAAGTGGCATGTGATGGAAGCATCCTTACTTTATCCAGATGTTCTCTGTCAGTTTTGCAGTCCTTACTCTATTTGGTGCCTTGAAAAGTGAGATTGAGCAGTGCTGAGACTTGTGAGATGTTCAAGGCTATGTCTTCAGCTAAATAAAGAAGCCTTCAGCAGTTTTCTTCTACACTAGGTATAGACTAATATTAAAAAAAAAAAAAAAAAAAAAAAAGGACAGTAGCATATTGTTAATGAAATATGCTTTACTCTGAAGAACCTTCAGACTAGTTGAGGGAGATGGAGAAACTTACAATAACTGAGTACTTTGGGATGGGGTAGGGGAATGTTTTCTTCTTCTAAAGTGGACTGTGACATGTAGTTTGCTGATTCTGTGATGCTGAGTGCATGCAGGCAATGCATTTAGATCTATATGGACAAAGAAAATCTGCTTCATCTGTTAACCTCTATCCTAGAATGCAAAAGGAAAAGAGTGAGATTTCCTTATTGGAGAGAAGGTGGAGGGAGCAATCACTTGAAATGTAATATGGTGTTGAATTTAGCGTAGCATTTCAGTATACTAGTGCTTACCTTGACAGTGATTTTTTTTTTTTTTTTTTTTAATATTTTGTAGCACAGAATTTATCCATGGCATGCTACAGGTAAAGGTAATTAACTTATCTTGATGACACTTTTCCTTGTAGCACTAAATTCATTTTAACAGATTACATATGCAAGAAAGAACTCTTCAAAAATAAGAGGTTCATGTTTTTAAAACTGCCTCATTCATTTCCTTCTGCATTTTTCCCCTTCTCATTCAGATATCATTTGGAGTGTGACTGATGAAACCTTCATTTGTTCTAGCAACTTTTTTGCACCTTCATTCCTCCCTCATCAAATGGTACTAGTAGCTTTCCTTTTCCTTCCTTGGAATCTTTCTTTATCTTTTCCTGCTACCTGTTTTTGTGTTGAAGACCTAATCTTGACCTCCAGTTTAGAATTTGCATTGCTTATTACCTGGGAATGCAGCAGGTGCTGCCCTGACGGGTTCTGCTTAGTTGACAGTTGAGTACTAATTTCACTGTATTTCTAGAAGAGTCACAATTCTGACAATGGTACTTGAATGAGGGGTTTGCAGTGCTCAGGAAACTGTTATTATCAGTTCTGTTTAACAAGTCTGACCATGTTTTTCTTAGTTCAACTATATATCAGACGGGGTGATACTTCATGGCAGTAGGGGTTTCAGCTTATTTTAGTATTTTGGAGTATTTGAATTATGGGACTTCAGTTATTCCTTCCAATAATTTTAAAGACAGTAAATTAATGGTATAGCAAACAGTGTGTACATGATTTACTAAATTTTTATAATGTTCTTTTAGCAATACTAGGGAAGATGTCACAGTCCTAGTGAGATACAGCTTGTAGAAATGTGCACATGCAAAAATAAAATATTTCATGGACATCTTGGACATCTGATGTAAGATAAGTGAAAATATTTTTAGTTTCATTACTTTTATCTGAGAGTCTTGTTTTGTTTGCCCTGTGCTTTTCATGCACAAGGAAAGAAGTTTGCCTTTTTGAGTTCTGTCTGCATCATTATGCGTAGTTGGTGCACTTCTGCCACGTCCTTGGGAAATTCTGAAGGGTGGTTGGTAACACTCTGAGGAAGCCAGCTGATGCTCTTACTGGTATATTTCTCCTTGTTACTCTTTTAAAAAATGAAGTACATCAGGTAAACATGAGAGACAATTCATTTGTGTAGTCACATCAACTGACAGGAGCATCAGCACAGCAAAATTTCAACAAACCTCTCGCCTACAAGACTTGTCCTGTCACAGCTTATAAATGAGGTATGCTGGGAAAGCTGTTCTCAAATTCGTGTTTGAATCCTTTCTGTCTGGGGTTTGCAATCAATGTACACAATCTTACAGCTTCAGTTGAGAAGCTGTTTTAATCTTGTTTATTTTTTGTGATGAGAGGAGATGTCACACTGTAATAAAGCTATGCAATCAGAATGATTGTACTCTTCGTTGAACTTGCTATTAAAAACCTGAACTGTTAAAATAAGATTGAGTATGTATATATGTGTATGTCTGTATCTATATAACTATAATCTATGTAATTAAGAAAAAGTTGAGAACACAATGCTACCTTTCATTGACTTCTAACCTATACTGGCTCTTGGGCAACTGGGTAAAGCAAGTGCCACAGTGGGTAATATCATATTAATGTGTAGCTTTGGTTTTAACTTTTTTTTATTTCCTGTGGCCCAAAATAATGGGAGGATTTCATGCGAGACGTAAGCTATCAAGCATGGGTTGCTTGTCATGGTGGATGATTGTGAAGCAGCTGTAAAGCTGCTGCTATGCCAGCTTTACATTTAACTCAGGCATGTACTGAAGAACTACTTATCGCAAGGGCTTTGGTCCCGTCTCTCAGGTTAATTTCTATAGTTTTACATTTACCCATTCCTGGATTAGAACCCGTAAGCAGTTTGATAGTGGAAGCTGCATTGTCTTCTTCCCAGGGAGTGTCCTGACCCCATAAACCAAATCATTGTATCAGGCGCTTTTTATCCCGCTTGTTATTCTGTAAAATGTCACAGTACCAAAAAGCGCCATTCTGATATATGTGTGTGTGGGCCTGCTGCCCCTTGGGAAGAGGAGAGGTGTGGGTTGAGGCTCATGTAACATCTGTGAACTGTAGGTGGGCCATACCATGCACCTAGCACTTCTCCCTGGAGGACAGATTTTTCCTTCCCCCCCCCTTTTTTTTTCTTTGAGGTTATTTTTAATGAAAAGTATTTGAGTTGTTGCTGTGTTTTCTCTGAAGCTCCAACTTTGGCTCGGCAGCATGTGGTGAACAGTCTTACAATTTGCAGCTGACAAGGAGTTTCCATTTTCTCCCTTCCTACTCCCAAATATGTGCTTCTTACCTTTGGCTGACGCTCACCAGACCTGCTTTCAGCTGCATTAACTGCTTGAATTTGCAGAAAAGCAATCCAGGAGAAATAGCTTGGTATTTCTCTCACTGCTGTAGTGGGTCAGCGTCTTGTAGAGAGCTGGCAGCAGGGAGCAGGGGAGGAGCAGGGAAACAAGGCTGATGGTTTACAGGGAGGATAAGAGGCCTTTTTCCCCCCTGAAGCAGGGCAAAATATGTCTGATCCCCATTTGAGCACTGTTTGAGATGCACAAGTCATTCTGGAGTTTTCTGAAGGATTCCTTGAGTGCCTTGCCTTAAGAGACTTGTGCAAAGTGTTCAAGGAAAACTTGTGGTGGAAAAGAATGTGAGCATAGGCCCTTCCAAGTCCTAGAGGTGAATAACCAGCAACTGAACTGCTTTTCCCTTTGAAATCCCTTCCCTGATGGAAGCATTAGTTCAGCACTGCAGATACTGCTCAGACACAATGTCTGTTGGTAGCAGGATGGTGGAGAAATGAGGAAGTGTGTCTGGGAAGGTTGTAAATACGCAAGTGGTCAGGTCTGGAAGCTGAGTGGTATCACATTTGCTTTTGCATATAGGCATAGTCTATAACAATAACTGACTGTTCTGAGGCTACAGTAACTGGAATGTTTATTTTTTATTTTTTATTTTTATTTTTTCCTTTCCCTAAGGCAGCTCACAACTTCTGGACTAGCAGGAATGGGCAACTTTTTTTTTTTTTTTTTTTTTTTTTTGCCGTGGCTGCCTACTGCCACCTTTCCTCATTAATTTTCAGGATGCGATCAGTGCCTGCGTTTGGCTTGCCCTTACACAGAAGGGTATCTTTGAGACTTCGAGTTCAGATTGAGGGAAGAAAGCAGCAAGTACAGTTCAGCCAAATGAGCCTTTTCCTTCACCCTGTTGAGGAAAAGCTGACAAATCTTGCAACCTCCAGGTTTCCTTGCAATAAAGACCTGGTTGCTTGGAAGATTTTTCTCCCTCAGTTAAGCAGCTCTCTGGCTCATTGTCGATACTGCTGCTTGCAGATACAAATGGTGTCAGACTTTAGAGCTGCAGGAGAAACCCTAACATGAACTAGAATAGTTGTAAACATCAATAGGGCTTTATCTGTAGTGATCTATGTTGAATGTGGCTTGCTCTAAAATAGCAGTTCAAGTGCTTGATGTGAGCTTTGACACTGTCAGGCTCAGCTGAGAAAATATATTGTCTTTAAAGAGCATAAGTTTTGTAGAGCATAAAATAGAAGGAGAATAAATAAGTAAATAAGAGAGGAAACAAACAAAATAATATGATGAAATATGCAACAAAGGAACAAAGCCTGTTTGAAGAAGAGGTAGGAGGGGAAAACGAAAACAGATTGACTCCTCCATAAATGCATGGCTACTCTGATTCTATATGCTTCATCTTTTTCTCCTCCACTACAGTGTGCCTGCTGTCTTTGAATGTTAACCTTCTGCCTGTGCTGTGTGTCACTGCTGCTGGAGCCCTGTTCCTGCCCTTGCTTCCTGCATGTGCCTTTGCTGAGCGTAGGGCTGGCAGCTCAGAGAAGTGCAGGGTGATCAAAGCTCTGCAGTGCTACGTCAGCACACAGCAGATTAAGAATTTTAGTAAATTTCTCTCTTGCTCAGAGAGGGGAATTAGCTCACTCCATATTGACTGGATTTATGGGAAATCTGTGCACGCTGATGTATTTATTCCCCTGTGTTTCTGACTGTGCTTCTGACAGGTGCTGAGAGAAGATTTACAGAAACAGCAAATATTTGCCAGAATGGTGGAAATATCTGAGGATTATATAGGCGTGACTGTTTTTTATCATCTCTATTTTAGTTCTAGCTGGATAACTTAAATGCATAGACTTGAGTCTGTGGAAATTTTTCATCTACTTCCCTGTTGAATTTTATGCTGGTTTCATGACTAAATTCTACTACTGGTAGACAAGTGCAGGTCTGATATATACCCTGTTGTCCACTTTTTAGTTATAATGAAGTAAACAAGGGAGAAAGTAGAACAAGACTACAAATGGATTCTGGTCACCGCAGCAGAAAAACTTGGGTTGAGCTCGGATAATGTGAATACTGAAAAAACTGTAAAAGAAGAATTTCTTTATTAGTTATTCAGTCCATACTTCTGCTGCTTTCTGCAAAATATCATTTTTAAAAAAATACTGTTTTGTAGAGAGACTGTACATGACTAGCATTTAGAGAAGGTACAAGGAGGTGAAACAAAAAGAAAACACTTAGATAAATCATTCTGGATATCCAGATCAATAATTGTAGAAGGAAACAGCAATAAAAGCGAACCACTAACTTTCCCTCAAGTTTTATTAACAACACTAAAAGCATTTTGTTAAAAAAGCTCTCCCACTTGCAAACTTATCACATAATTTTTGGCTGTAGTCTTACATGCCTTTAAAAATTTATATATATATTGCAGAGTAAAGCAGATTTTTTCTGTGGAACATATTTATATTTATGGGGATGGATAAGCGGGGTTGAAATAAGTATGCTGCTGAATCTGTACATTTCTAACAAAGTTGTTCATTTTTGGTTAGTAGTGAAGTGTGGAGATGAAACTTATGGGCGCTACAACTGTAATCAGAGAGGATAGAATAAGAAGCTATTGCTCCAAAGAGGCAACGAGTGAAGTTTTGTTTGTCCTTTCTATAGCACTCTGTGAAGAATAGAAGTTATGTCTTATGTTTACTGAAAACCTTCCTCAAATAACTTTCTCTGGGCCCCATGCTTGGCAGGAAGTGTGTGAGAGAGGATACAGCAGGTTCTTCTGCTTGGAGGAATACCAGAGCCCTTTATGAGAGTCAGAAATACACTGACAGTCACCATGCTGAGCCTATGATCTGCTGAGGCTTTCAGATTGACTACCTTGGCCCAAATCTTTTGTGTGATGCTCGGAATAGCTTGGCGGTAGCTGTCTCTGACCTTTTCTCTCCAATTCTGAAGTCTGCATCATTTGCATTGTTTTAGCCTGATTGGATGCTTAGCACTGTGTAGAACTTTTTAGCCTGGAATAACAGTCTCATTTTGTTTGCCTACCCTTTCTCTTTATCTGATGGGAGCAGAATACACCTACAGCAGTGGCTCCAGCTGAAGTAGCAAGCTGTCCTGCACTTCGGAGCAGGTCAGCTGCTAGCATCAACTTCCAGAAGCCACTTTTTTTTTTTTTTTTAATTTAAAGTTTCAACACTTCTTACCCCGAGACATTGTCATGTTTGCTAATTAATCTTTTCTCTCTTTGCAGCACCTGGACTTCCTCTTATTTGCTGCTAAAAGTGTTTATTCATGCAAGCAAGTCTGCAGTCTTTCCTAACTCATTTTTTTCCCCCTCTCACTTGGAATGGAAAGGCTGAGTAACATCTGTATTTTTCACTTGAGCTATTTCTGTGTTGAACGTAAGTGTTTGAGTGTGACCTCACTGATTTCCTTGGTTTCTCAGAATTTGCTGTTCCAAGATCCTGAAGCTCCTTCTTCTGTCACTTCGGTTCATTGCATTAAGTTATGACATATATAGTGATTTTGGACAGTGAGCTTTTCTATCTAGGTAACCTCATGGTTAGAATGGACTCAGCTCTTTTTTTATTGTTGCTCATGAGAATTACAACAATGATACAAAAATACCTCAGATATTTTTGGGCAACGTTTACCAAACAGAAGGTAAAAGAAGCAACATATTGCAGTTTCAAAAAGAGAAAAAGATAGAATTTGCCACATATGTGTAACTATTACTCAATTAAATTGTTCACTTTTCCAACTTGTGTGTAGCTATTCACTTTGTAGAAGTACTGAAATCATGGGTCTTAATAACAGTTTGCTGTACTTAGAGACTGCATATTCACCTAGACCTCTATATGTCAGATGCTCAGCCTTCAGGTGGATTTGAGGTTCTGATTCTATCAGACCTTTGCATTCAGAGTTGGTAGCTTGGGGACAAGGGAATGTTCTTCATGTTTCTACGCTGAGTAGTCCTGGAGAGAGCAGATGGATTAAAAGGTACCATAGATTTGAGGTGTGCTGTGGAAACTTTTTTGTGCTTTCTTAATGAGTACCTTCCCCATCTTTCTCCTATGGACACTGTTTATCTGTAACTGAAAAGATAAATAAATCCATTATTATTCGGAAAAAGCCAATACCCCATATTTATTTCATCTCAATGATTTTAGGACTAAGCTTAATAATATATTGACACCACTGGAAATTGGATACATGTGGCTTGGTTAATAAAATGGTGACCATAAAGTATGCCAGCTTTTTTCCAATGTCCATTTATGGTATTGCTATTCATGCACTCAGATGTCCACGCACACATTTCCCTGATGAAGAAGCTTGTCCTGTGCCAAGTCTGTCTACTTATCTAAATGAAGAGCACAATAGAAGAAAAATGTAAAATTAGTAAGAACTATGTTGTTAAGTGCACCAAGTTGTAAATGTGAAAAGATTGAAGAGGATTTAGAAGTTTGGTGTAGAACAAACATGCATCAGAAATGTCTTTCTGTGGATTTTCTCTCCTTTTTTTTTCCCACTGGAGATGTAAATGCTTGTTTGGAAAACTTCCTCCTTGCTCTTTACATTTGGTCTCTTACAGCTACTGACAGAAATCCAAGTTCTCACAATTCATGTTAAATGGAATCAGTTCAGGGAGCTGAAGCCCTGTCCTCATGATGAACTGGACAGTGTGCAGGCTGTGAGTGGGCCTGTGGGGGAAGGCCATGCTGCTGTGTGGCAGGAGCAGGCTGGGGTGAACCTTATCCTGTGGGTGGATCCTGTGTCACTCTCCCTGACCTGTCTGCTAATGGGGAATATCAATTAAAGGCTATGAGACCTGGCCCAGTCACATGGTGTTTAAATTAAATATTTACTGTGTGGTTTTCTTTAGGGCCGTCTCATGTGAGGTTTTTTAGATGTGAGGTTTTTTAGTGTGCAGAAGCAAGCTTTAATTGGAGAGGATGTTTTTGCTTAAAGCTCTGTGCTATTGCTGACTAGGGTCTGTAAATCTATTATCAATATCTTTTCCTAATGACCCAGTATGAAGATTCCCAAACCATGATCTCATAGATCACTTCAGGTCCATGGGGAGCTGATACATTGTGGGAGCTCTGTTAGGCCTCCTTCCAGGGGTAAAATCATGCAAGAGCAAGCTAAAACCACACTAAGCACTTTACTTCCACCCACCTCCCTCCAAATTAAGCAAGCAATGCCTGTGCGAGACTCCTGCTTCTTGCTTGTGCGTGGGAGGGAGGATTCCCCAGGACACCAAGTCAACTAAGAAGTGGCCCCTGGTAGTTTTCAGGAGGAGTCATTACCATTTCTGTGCCTCTGCTTTTTTTCCTTTTAAAAAATGATGATTTATGTGCATTAGTGTTGGATTACTACTTACTCCTATCTCCCCTGAACTGTTATTGACAGCTAGCTGATTTATGGTGTAGAAGTTAGCATTCTGGCAATCCAAATACATAGAATATTGCATGTATTCTCTCTAAATCCTGCATGAGGGTACAGAAAACATATGGATTTACTTTACAAAGAAGTTCAGGTCTTTGTGTGATTTTTTCTATCAATATCACAATGACGAGTACCTAAGAAGTTCCAGACAACTGCTATTTCAAGAAGCTATGTTGAAAATACCGTACATATACTTTTCTTTCTTTCTTTCTTTCTTTCTTTTTTTTTTATTTTATTGATGAGTTCTTACGAGTTTTTCTTATTTCTGTGCTAGTTTCCAAGACTGGAGAGTGCTTTCCTGCAAATGAAAGGTTAATTCTTTTTCTATGACTTGGGAAGAAGACTATTTTAAATTGTGAGAATATTTATTTTTATCGTATTGACAAGGATGTTGGGATGAAACAAATGCTTTTTTTAAAGGCAGCAGCTGGGCCCAACCTCCAGATTTGGAGTATTTTCAGTCTTCATCTGCTTACAAGAAGCTGGAAGCACGCCTATATGGGTTGCTTATTTAAGAGGTTAATGTACTTTCTATTGAGAATGCAGAACTAGGTTTCACAGGAAGGAATGTAACAATGTTTTCAGTAAATAGTTTTAATAGATTCAGCTTCCACCAAGTGCCTTTGAATAAGTGCTTTATTCTGAAAGTGATTTGGATCTTCTGCAAATAAAATTATCAAATGTTTGACCATAACCAGATTGTTTCCGTAAATGGTATTTTAGTTATTTTAGATTTATTGGTCGATATATTTTAGATACATTCAAAAGAAATATCCCAATATAAGAAAATTTTCACTAGGGAAGATGAGTTTTCCGTTCTATTAACTGGTAGGTGAAGGAATGCCATTGCAAAGCCAAAACCCTGCAGAGGACTTCCTTATTCATGGTGCATGGACCGTGGTACCAGAAATGCTAAGTAACGGCCTGAACCAGTGATTGAGCACCTGGTGGAAAGGCAGGGCCAACCCAGGGGAGCTCAGGTGCATGCATCGACTGCTTCCCAGACCTTATTTAAGGGTTGGCAGTGGAAGCAAGGGCATCTTGCTGGAGATCTTGCATCTTGCTGCCTACCTGTAGCTTTCTAAGGGAAAGTAGATTATTATTTTTTTCTTTCTTTCTGTGTCTACAGCTGTTGCATTTGAGCATATCCTCACTTGTTTCAGTCTAGGACTTTGCTGCTCTGCTAATGTTGCTGTGTTTTCTATCCCTTTGCAGCCATCTTCCTTATCCTCGCATAGGCTGGTATCTAGCACCACGTAAGTCAGTAGTAGGAAAAAATGGTCAGTCTGAAAGAAGACCATCAAACGCATTCACTGAGATGATGTGCATTGTTCAGCTGATGTTTACAAAGACTATATATAGAGAGAATGGGATTATTTTTCACTTGAACTGTTTGTGCGATGGAGGGAAGATACAGCAGCAGCAAAGTGGGTCTGGTTGAATCCCCTGTTATTTGTACAGAACTTCAAAAAGCTCGTATTTTGGGAGAAGCAGACAACAGTAGTTGCTTCTTTCCTTTCTGTGTGCATATTCTGTGTTTTTAATAAAACTGGTCGTTCTGAGTATCTTAAATTTTCAGCAGCTAACATGTAATCAAGAGTTTTCCTGTTGGAAAGTTTTCATATGCTATTGAGGAAACTGTAAGCAGTACTGCCTTAATGCTAGATTTGATGAGAATAGCAGTGATAGATGGTCTGTGTGTGGGGAAAGACAGCAGTAGTGTTTGAGTACCCTGTGTGCCATCTCTCTTTACTCAGTGATGTAATATATATTGCAATAGAAATTTGTTCCAGAGGCATGTACTTTTTTCTTGACAGTAAGACTTGGAAGGTCTGGATACTGGTGTTACTGGCCACTTGAATCGAGGCATTTCTGTATGCTTTTCACAAACAATTTCCTATCACTGTCTTGTTTAACAGCCACAACCTCCTTACCTCATATGTCATCGTTGTTCTCACATTTAAGAGAAATAGCATTGGATTGTCATTATGAATCAAATATTCATTGCCCTGATTTGCAAAACATGCTCTTTGACTGTAGCATTCATTTTTGCACAACTATTTCACATCATGATTTTCTCCTGATTCTGACATGACCTATTTTATTTAGGCTGCTCCAAAAGTCATGTCTTCTACTTATTTCCATGAAAACCACAACAGATAAAAAGGGCACAATAACACTATTTGAAAGAGCAAATTCTCAGCTACTGAACACTATTTTTTCAATGTAGTTATCACCATTGGCTATGCATTTTTTGCCAGAGACAAACAAAACCCTGCCTGCTGCACTCACAAAAATCTGCACCAGTGGTGGTGACTGGCTGTCGCCACTGCTGGAATGTACCACCCGGCACCTCACTGTGCTCACATCCACTGGTTGGTCTCTATTAGTGTTCAGCAAGCATCAGTGAATGTCAATGGGTGCCATTTTTTCAGCATGGAGGAGTTCAATTCCACATCTTTGCTTCCTCCACACTTCCACATCATATGCCATTTGTCACACAGCAACAAAATGTAATGGGATATTGGCAGGAAGGTTCAACCTCTACTGCCATACCACCAGCATCTGCCCCTGATATGATAGGCCAACATAATGCCTCCTGTTTTATTACTTTCAGAGCAGCCCTCATATGTACTCAGATCATAATGTTTTACTGCAGAAATGGTACATCTAACAGCCTGTTTTTCCTCCACTGTTCAGGAGCTTTGGTTTACTGTCCCTTAAGAGGGGTAAAGATAAGCTTTGCAGCTTCCATGTGAGAATAAATAAAAGACAAAGCTGGCAATATAATACTGCTGTGCATCCGTATGTCTTGATGAGTATTCGTCCCTGTTTCCTTTATGAGAGTACTTATCGACATGAGCATTACATCAGAATCTCTGCATCCACAGTTAATTACTGTATTAAGCTGTTATTACAATATATTGTAATTTTCTAAGTGTACTTTTAAAAATGATATTGAAGTACAGTTGTGGAATGATAAATATTAATATTCAAAAATAACTATAAGAAAATGACATGCAATAATTCCTGAGATACCTAAAAGTTATGGGTTGTGTTTAATAACGCAAAGCATGAAAAAAAAAAACTTATTTTTTAATATTTTTTTATATAACGTTTGTATGCATGTGAAGGATTCCCTTGGTGTGTCTCAAGGGAATATCCTTTTAAGATAGGTGTCCAAATTAGGGTACTGGTACTACTGCTTGCCTGACAGATGTGTCACTTTTAGAGTTTTCATCTAACCACTGAAAAAGATTTTCTACTCTTTCGGTTTCACTCTGCTAAATGGTGAACATTGCCATTCTTCAACATTGATTGATGAAGATTTTAACATATTGTTTACATTAATGCAGTATTGCATTTTATTAGAAAAATATTATGTAATTATTACATTTGGACCTCATCTTTTATTTTTCTCCTGCTAGTACTGTTCACTGGTGGCCTTCAGACAGGGGATCCTGTTAGATTCTTGCTGGGTGGCCAAAAGAAGAAGATTGCAAGAGTTGCAAAGATTTGTTTGTTTTGGATGAATGCATCAAAGGCTCACAGGCCTCGCTGTACAATGATGAAGTCAGAAAATGGGAAAGCAGAAGAAAAAAACAACTCAGTCTGTTTTATATAAAAAATAGCGTCTTGGAGCCACTATGTGTAGCCATGGATTTCTCTCTGCACAGTGTTTTTAGTGTTAGCATTACTTGCCTTCAGTGAAGCTTGCCTTTTTTCTTTACATGTACGCGTTAATAATGTAAAATGCAGGGATGCATTAATAAGTCAAATCATAAATAGTGTGCTAACAGTCAGTAACTTAACATGTATCATTTGAGGTGCTGGACGATGGGATGTATTCCGGTCCATATGTTCTTCAGGTGCCCATTAGTGAGACCTTCCTGCTGCTGAGTGGGACAAAGTATGAGTTAGGATTTAAAACATTGCAGAAATTACCTTATCAGTTCCTTCCAGTAGAAAAGATAGCTTGTTAATATGGCTTGCCCTGACTGATGTCTATGTGCAGGGCATGTAACTTTGTTGTTTCTCACCTGTGTTAGTCATGTTAATAGATGATGTTAAGATATGGCTTTAAACCATCTTTTTAATACAATGTTATAGATGTCAGCTGTACCAAAGCTCTTCATATATACTAGTGCTGCTCTGAAAGTAATGTTTTATTATGTTGGTCCATGATGTCAGAGGGGGATGTTAGTAGTATGGCAGTAGAAGTAACAGAACGTTGGCTGGATGGTTCAACATTTTGTTGCTGTGTGACAGATGGTAGCAAAGGGACAGTCTGACAAAATGGTGTCTGACATAGAAGAATGGATGAAGCAGAAGTGTGAAACTGAATTCTTCAGCGTGGGGAAAAAATGACACCCACCGACATTCATTGACACTTGCAGAACATTGATGGAGACCAAACAGTGGATGTGAGCACAGTGAGGTGGTGGTGATTTAAGTGCGGCATGCAAACTCCTGTTCATCACCAGCAAAAATGCATAGCTAGTGGCGGTGACTATCTTGAAAAATAGTGTTTAGTAGCTGAAAATTTGCTCTTTCATGTAGTGTTATTGTGCTCTTTGTATCTGTTGTAGTTCTCATGGACATAAAATGGAGTCATTACTTTTGGAGCGACCTAATGTTAGACTACTGGCACTGAAGGAATTGTGCATTTATATGTACAAAGGATGGATCCAAAAAGGGTAAAAATGACTGATTGTTCCATTCAATCATCTTATTTCATGTAGAAAGGAAGGAGATATTTGCTGTTAGTAGTAATATGCAGTAACTTCTGTAGCTGTATATGCATTTAGTGGCATTAGCTGTTTCTCTTGAAATATCCTGTTGTCTTGGACAAGAAAACTCTCTTATCTTTGTTCTTTATAGATGTATTTAAGATACTCTTTCCTTTTCTCTTAAGAGACTTTCAGTTAATAAAGTTGCTCACAGGAAGTGATTCATACTACAGAATGGACACAGGCAGCACATATACGTGCAATGAGACGCTGTGGGGTAGCTGAGACTTTTTTTTTTTTTTAAGTCACTGAGGATCAGAAATCCCACAGAGGAGTGACTCAGGAAGACTCAGAGTACTTGAGTCACTTCTTTGAAACTTTGTCAATATTTGCCCACACAGCCATTACTGTTCGTGTTCTTTATGTTCGTTAATGGATTGAACTTTACATCACCTTTGTGGTGAAGGAGTTTTTTGTGTAAGAGGGGAACTGAAGTCACAGGACATCCAAACAGAGTTTGTTGTTGGGGGTGGATATGCTCATCCCCAAAAAGGGCAACTTCTAGCTCCAGTTAGGGTATGCGGAGAGTAGGATTTGTGGGAAAGACAGGATCTTGTTCTATGCTGGTGTTTGGCAGGCAGGTGAGCGCTTGCTCGGGCTACAGCTGGTCACCCAAATGACAGGAGCTGGGAGACCTAGGAAACTTCATTTTAAAGCATGACTTGTAATGCTGCTACTGATTAAGTACAGCTGAAACTGAGGAGTAGTAGCAGGCACTGCAGAGTTAACAGTCAGTCAGAACCCAGGCTGGTTAGCTGAATATTAAACAGCACTACATGGGAAAATTTAAGAAAGCTTAGTTTTCTTGGCAGTGGTTATCCTTGTTTTCCATTTCAGGAGGATCTATGGCTCTGTGAAATATAACTGGAGATTGTCTTTGTAAGTTCTACTCCAGTCAGCTTCCCAAGACCTCTTATGCTCAGCCTTGACTCTAAAATCAGGTCCAAAAATTCTGCAGATTACTAAAAATAGATAGTACAGTCTTTGATTGGAAGATTAATGGTATGAATGTAACTTAAGTCACGTTTTGGAATTGCTTGCCTTAATCCTACATAAAAATCTTCAAGCAAATATTAAATTTTTCTGTTTATCTTGTGTTTCTATTGGAGTGCTTGTTCTGGGAGCTGATTTCTATTGGACTGTAGTGACAGAAAATGAAACCTGTTTTTCACTATGGGATGAGAAGATCAATGCAGTTTTGGAGAACAAACCCAAACCTGAAAACTTTTACCAGCTTTGTCAGTCTACAGGTGTGCCATTTATTAAACAAATATCCTTGTCACAACACGTTCAAATATGAGAAGCCTTACAAGTGGAGCTGTGATGGCTGTTAAACTAACAAAACTCAGTTTTGTTTCTTGAATGTCAGGTGTTCAGCTGGCCTTTCTCCCTGCTGATTATTTATGCTTGAGCTTTCTTACACTGCTGTAATAGTACCAAGGGGCACTTAACTTATTGTGATTGTTATAGTAAAATCTATGGTAATATAGAATGTTATTCTCCAGATCTTCACAGAAATAATTTATTTTTTAATGGATTAGAATAATTTCCTTTCTTTTTTTTTTTTTTTATAAAGCCATTCTTACTTCCTCCATTGCTACCAGTTTAAGTATACGTGTTCTTAGTGTTAACATGACTAAAAACAGTTTTTACAGTTTGGGATGGGTTCTATTTCTTATTCTTGAAATATATACAAAACCTATTAGAGAAGGTGCTTAAAGGTGAGTGACTATATACTCCTCAAAATAATAAATATTACTGTTTGACATCTTACTTTCCATTGCTTAGAGTATGCTTTAGGAGCTCGAAAATTGTGTTTTCAGCCCTACTTGTTTTGTCATGTTTTTTCCTGTATCAGTCTACTCCTTTAAAAACATACAAAAAAGAAACAAACTACAAAAAATAAATAAAAAAAAATTCCTGTGCTGTCATGGACATGAGAGTTTGTTCACAAAACTTCACTTGGGTGATCTTGGCCTCAGCTTGTTCACGAATTGTTCCTTTTGGCTTTTTGTTCAGACACAGCTGTACGTTCCTAGGGCATACAAGGAGTGGCTGCTGCCTTCATACCCTCACTGTTTTTTGCTTTATCACATGGCATGTTACGCTGCAATAGACACACTCAAATCCTGCCTGATCTTCCATCTCTGGAGCTGGCCCAAGCCTGCCTGCTTCTGTAGATTACTGTAGTGTGCTTCTGGTGTGCGGTGCAGGTGGTGCACTGTGAGGTCTGCAGCTTTGGCAGCCTGATGGTGGTGGGAACCTGCTGGCAAAAGGGGAAAGCCTCTGGCTTTTAGGAACTCAGTAAGAAAAGAAAATGTGGGCGATGCCTGTCATTTTAAGTGACTATATTTTTATTCTTTAATGGGAGAGTACAGTAAGTATTTGGTGTGCACCTAAGGTACTGGTATTGGTACTGGTATTATTTCTGTTCTGTGTCATCACAGACATCTAATATGCAAATAACATCACTGACTGAAAACTAAAATTGAGTTAAGTATAGAACAGAAGCCATCTGGTAGTTTGGTCAGAAAAGTTAGATAATTAGCTGTTCCTGTCAAGGGATTGATTAAAATAGGCCATCTTCATAATAGCGACTAGTTTGTAGGGACTTCCTGAAAGCCACATGGGATAATGCTAATAAAAAGAACAAAATTAGAAAAGGGAAGAAAAAAGTTGGTGCCATCATAGCTCACTATGGCTTTTCTATTTCTTTTTCTCTAAGTAAGTGAATTAACCAAGCTTTTAATTTGAAGGCTGTTTTTAATTTAGGTACTTTGGAAAGAAGCATAGAATTAATTTTCTGGCTCTGGCAATGTGGTGCAAATAGGTCATCCAGGCTGCTCCTAGGCATCCATCGTTCTTTCTGCATCAAGCTCCAGTCTCATTGCTTGCCCTCAATTAACCTGGGAGCACTGTGGGCATAGCTGACCTGCAGAGACCACTTTAAGTTGTGTGGCTTGATGGGTCGTGCCCAGGGAATTTGTCCCTTTGGGGGACTGGCAGTATTAAGCAAGACTAAATGAGGAAAAACAATTAAAACATCATTACTACACCGTTCTTTCTCAGGTGCTGATAGCTCTATGTATAGAAGTGTTTAATAAGAATTTGCATTCAAACATTTTCAAGGAAGAAGCTATTCAGCAGACAGTATGTCAAAGCAACTGAAATGTGCAGCAGGATGAGGATCTGTCAGGCAGATCCAACCTCATCCCAGAACTGCAGCAAAGGGCTCCATGCTCCCTTCAGCCTCTCCTGGTAGATCTTATCCTCCTCATCCAGCAGCTAGCATCAAGGAAACCTCCAAAGACTGAAAAGTGCTTGGTGCTGCATATGATTTCCTTAGTGGATGCGCTATGCCAGTGTGATAGAGTAATTTCAATCAGCTTGACCTGAATCTTCTTTTAAGTTGGGTATCTTTGGGAACACAGTGTTAAGGGCATCTATGCTAAATGGACTAGTAAAAATAGATGGATAGTGGAGTGGCAAAAGGGGGGAATACTCCATTATTGGTATGATTTAATTAAACATATTTTCACTTCAGGTGGATAAAAATCCTGGACCTAAAGGAGATAAATTGAATTTGGCATTGTTTTGACGGTAACCAAAAATCTATAGGGTTTTTTTTTTACTTTGTTTCTACTGATTTACTAGCTTCAGCAAAGAGCAGCTTATGCTGCTTCAGATGGACATTTGTAAGAGTTCCAGTGTGGATGTAAAATTTTGCTGCAAATCTATTTTTTGAGAATGCGAGCAAGTTGAACACTAAAATTAAAATGTGGGTAAGAATAAAAAATGCTCTGGCTTTTCTGTGCCTAGATTTTCCTCACAATAAAATATGCTTCTGAATTATTTTCATTTAATGAAGCTTTTATGTCCATTTATTCCTTGATTAGGAAGGCAATGATTTGAAAAATTTAAGATATTGAGGTCTTGAATGTCGGAGATGCCCAGCTTTTAGAAAAGCTAAGTAAACATTTCTCTGCAATATGCTCAAAATAAATTGCTGTGAATGTGGATGTACAAATAATTCCAGATCAGTTTAATGGGTCAAGCTTTCATATTATTAAAAGGGTGATGAATGTATGCACACGTGATCAAATTAATTCAAGTCACCAAATGTGTTTTGTGCTAAACAGCAGTGATGCATCTATTGAATACTTAGCAAAGGAGTGTTGTAAGAAGTGTTGAACCTGAACACTATTCTGGAAATTTTCTTTTTTAATATCGTTAATATTATTTTCCTGAAGTCCATCCAAAGTGGAAGATCCAGATTTTAGCTTCCATGTGCATGTTGTCATTCACGCTTTAAGTTCTGTCTGCTCACAAGAGCGCCCTTCTGCACTCCCTGTCCTGATGGCCACAAGTGAGTGAATTATGTGCGTACAACCTGACTTTCCACTGTCCTTTGCATTCCTTTTATTATTTACTCACAATAAAGAAAATGGACTGAGAAGTTGACATGCAAATTGAAACAAGAGCCAGTATTTCATTTGGTAATGTAACTTTAGATTAATCTTGCAAATGAGCAAGTAACTGAAGAAGGTATGAGATAATAAGAGGTCAGGCCGAATGGATGGAGCTGAGCATTTCTAAGTCTGGCTGCTCTCTTCATAGCAGATCATTGGGGTTGAATTTAATGTGGTATTAAAATTCAGTTTCTTCTTTTTCTTTTTTAAGAACTGATGTATGTTTTATGGTATGATAGAACTTAAGATTTTTTTTCCTACATTGTATTTCTCTAATGTCAGATGTCTTTGATATCAGCTTTTGATGAGATGTCTGGTTATATGTCCTGTTTTCATCCTGTTCTTTGTTTAAGATGGTCAAATTCAGATTTTCTTATAGATAAGCCCTTGGCCTTTCAGTTGCTTTTTCCTTGCAAAGTAATTTATTCCTTCAAGCCAGAGTCTGCAGCTCCAGCTGTGAATGTAGATGAATGTTCTTGCAGGGTCAGTACTGTAGCACTGAACCTAAATAAAAGGATTAGCAGGAGTTCACTTGGAGTAAAAACTCTTAATTTCACCGTAATAAGTACAAGAGACCATGGAGGGGGCAGGGGGAGAATAAAGCTTTACTATTAAAACTGCTAACAAATGGTTATTCAGCCCTACATGCCTCTGCCTTTCTGCTTCTGTTTCACTTCTCAAATGGTAACGAAGGATGGGATTGAACTAGTTCATGGGAGCACTTTAATTCCTTGCCTACAATTTTTTATTTAACTAAATCCTATGCTAGTTTTTTCAGTGGTAAAGAGGTTGCTTATGAAGGAAAATGAGTGCTTCCTGATGTTTCATCATTTCACACAATCTTCAGCCTTTATGCAGATAGTTGTGGTTGGACTGAGCCAAAGATCCGTAAATGTTGAGCTTGTGTCTCATTGCTCTAGAAGTGTGTGTTATTTCCTGCAGCCAGTATAATCTGGTTTTAAATTCCTGGCAAAAACAGAAAACGTTTATGGTGATTCTTCAGCTGCGTACATGGACCTCATGTTTTCTTCTCCAAATTGTATGCAGGTTTCTCTGAAAATGTCTATTTATTTCCACTGAAAGTGCGTCAGATAAAAAGAGCTCAATAACCTATTTGATGGAGCAAACTCTCAGCTACAAAACATTCTTTTTCAACAGAGTCACTGTTACCATTAACTATGGATTTTCACCATTGATGAACAACAGCCTGCATGCTGTGCTTGTGAAAATCTGCATCCGCAGAGGAGACTCACTGTTGCTGTTGCCACTGCTGAGACGCACTACCCGCTGCCTCACTGTGCTCACATCCACTGGTTAGTCTCCATCAGCATTCAAAAAACATCAGTGAATGTCAGTGGGTGCCATTTTTTCCACAAGGAGGAATTCAGTTCCACACTTCTGCTTCGTACACACTTCCATGTCAGACACCATTTTGTCAGACTGCCCCTCTGATGCAGTCCGTTGCATGGCAACTAAATGTCGTAAGTTAGTGATGGAGTGGTTCAACCTCTACTTCCATACCACTGACATCCACCTCTTATGTCATAAATAATAAAATAGGAGGCATTACTTTCAGAGCAGCCATTGTACCTTTTGCCAGGTCTGCTGGAGATCAAGAGGGGCTATCTGGGAGCTTTCTTGCTTTGTTGTTGGCTGTTGAGGGCATATTTTTTGACTTTCCCAGCATTTTAGAGCTGCCAGCTTCAAACAGCCTTATTATCCAAGTATTCAAAGCAATACTTGCATCCAATTTCTTGGGAAGGAAAGCAAGTAATTACACTTGACTAATGTGACTGCATTGCTTAAGAAATGAGACAGAAGTCCTCTAATTCTGGTAGCAAAATCTCAGCTTTGTCACTCACTCCATCTGGCTGTGGAGGTGGCTCTGGTATACGGGCAGCTAACTCCATTGGAGCCCTGGCTACAAAATGCCACAGTGCCTGTCTGGGTTGCCTGCCAGGAGCTCCTGGTGTTGTAGCCAAGGAATGAAGGCTGGTGTGTGAACAGGATCCTTCATGGTAAGGAGCGGAGGTGCTGCTTGAGCACACACTTAGAACTAGAGAGCATTGTGGATTCTTTTTTTTGCTTTTGTTTCTTACTCAAAGACACTGCCCTTTTGAGACCTGTTTGTGTCTGTGTTTGTAAAGAGATAACTTGCAAAATTATTCCGCTATCTTTTTTTCATCAAAGCCTAATTCTTTTTCTCAGAGAAGAGAATAGGGACAGTACTGTGCTGTGCTTCAACAATGGTTTTCATTTGTGACCAAATGAGAATCATGCTAGACTTTGAATGTTCATCTGCTCCTTTTATTTCTCTCCTGTTGTTTTTTTGCTTGCACAAACAGAAATGTGGCTTCAATTTGTCCTCCTCACGATTATGTTGTGGACCACCTTCTGAAACTGCAGGGACCACCAACGGGCTGCAGAGATGGCTGAGGAGCCACAATCTGCACAGCAATCCATATAACCTTTTGGTTTTTATTATACCCTTGCTCCAGCACCCTGCATCAAACGCTTCTGATGGTCTTTTGTTTAAAAAAATCAATGTGGTTTTAATTAATCACAAGTGGCAGCGATCTTCTAAAGGTAGATACTACTTGTATTTAGATAAAATAGGCATATTCCTTCTTCTCAACTTCATTTTAATCTTAGATGGTGTGATTTTTCTGGCTGCATATTCAGGAAGGCAACCTCTGCTTTAGTATGGTCCTCTGTTTTTCCTACTTCCCTTAGTGTCCTCAGTGAAAGAGGTCACTTCTTGGAAATAACAGAGGCTGTGTTGGAAGAGACACTAGCACATTTTGTGGAAACAATTTGCAGTACTCCTGAGTGTGTTGGTTTCACTTTAGTCTGATCAGGTTTCCAAAAACTTAGTATGTTGCAAGGTGAAAATTTTAGACCAAAACCTTTCTAGGTAAAACTGTCAGTTCTTCACAGTCTTTTATAGTTGCATTGAGTAGTTTGTGCTAACAGGATGTAAAAGTGGACAGACGATTGCAATTTTCTTGGAAAAGCCACTTAATAGCATGAATGCACATCAATCTTGTAAGTTGCATTCTAACTAAAACTAACATTAGCAGTTAAAACCTGTTAGGTTTTCTCTTAAGTCAGTCACCACTTGGAAAGGAGATCTAGGTCCTTTTGTTTCACATATCGTGAGTCATGCAGGCTCAAGAGATTTTTGTTCTCTGTAAGCTACTGGGTAACCACACACTGTCCTGTCTTTGCTCTGACTTGTGTCTGGGCACTCACACTGGAGGCTGAGCAGGTTGTGTAGAAGTAAAGGAAGGTATGCATTAGCCAAGATGGGCTTTTGATGCTGCTATTTTAGTGGAGGAGTTTTTACTTGACTGTATGATTTGAGAGGTAATGATTTGATATTTTTTTTTATTTAAGTGGAGCAAATATGAGGAGACAGTAATGAAATAAGAGTATCACCAGACCTTGTCATTTTTCTGACCATGTTCTGTAGATTGTTAAAATAGCTGTGTAAAATTAGTGATGTGAAGGGATGTGAATTAGAAAAATGATTGCGAATCTATTTTTCCTTGTCAGAGGAACTTCTAATTTTTATGCAAGTACACATGTGCATCTGATTAAACATTATAAATCTTGTAGAAAATGGGATAGATATCTCCGTGTGGATTATCTGAACCTTGTTTCATAATATGTGAAATACAGTGAAAAACCATTGTAGCCATGCTTCAGGTGGTAACTTGCTGGCCTTATTTACTGGAGCAGAAAGCTAAGGTATCCATGGGACATAACTGTATTTAAGTATCAGAGCAGAGAATGTGATTTCATGTGTTGTAGGTTGCTAAGAATTGAGTAGAACCTACTGAGAGTTTGCACCTTGCACCTTACATTAAAGTAACTGAATATAGGGAAAATTTGTGTGTGTGATATAGATGCAATTTATTCTGAATTTTGCTATTGCTTATAAAATGACACATGTAGGCATGCTTTTATGAAAAATTACTTTTCTTGTGCTCTAGAAAATGTGTTTTGCCAATGAAGTTTACGGTGATATGCAGTAGGCATATATAGCATTTCCAGGTTTGATAGCATATTTACTCTTTGAATCAAGCAGATGTATGCAACATCAGTGTTGTGTATTTTTTTTTTCCAATTTCGTATTTCATTTACAAAGAGAGGACTTTGTGGGGATACTGCAACTTGGATGAGTTATACTGTGTTTTATCAAACTTGTTTTGTGGTTCTAAAGTCACACTATAACTCTGAAGAATGCTTTGTCTGGAATTTTAAAGTATTCTTTATACCTAGATGTTTTAGAAAAATAGAGCTTTCCAGCTCAAATTAAAAAAAAAAAAGGCGGGGAAATTTTAAGAAAATCCATGTGTTTCACATTTGGCTTAAATCATTCTTTCTGTGAAATATAGCCGTGATTTGGAAACATTATTTCTTCTCCAGTGAGAACTGAAAAACTTCTCTATATACAGTTTGAATTAATATCTACAAATGAATATGTGGACACAGCAGAGTTGCCAAATTATGGAGCCAAGTAGGGATAACTGCTTTTCTTTTGGTATAGCTATCTTTGCAAATCATGTTGATTTTTCCAGTCTTGTTAGTAATTGAATTTTGTGTTGTTTTAGCTCTGCCTCAGATGAATGCACCACGATTTTGTTTGTTATAAATAAAAAGTTAGATTAGAAAAAGAACAACAACAAAAAATCCTCACAAGTGTAGCATGAGACTGAACTCTGAAGTATGACTCTACTATTTGCTGTGGGATTGGTGACTTCTGTATCATGTAACTTGCTTATATTTCTTTTTAAACATTTAGGAACTCTCCAGATCTTTTTTGTTATGTGATTGCTGAAGCATTTTCCTGGCACAGCAGTAATGATTGATGAACACACTTCAGGTAGGAAACCAGATATATTCCATTTGGTACAGTTGTTCATTAACTTTCCTCACATTGTTTTGGTTAAGTTTCAATAGTATCAGTCTTCAACATTACAGCATCAAAATTCACTGAATATAAAATATAAATAATCGCTTGTCCACATGAATGTTTGCATATGTCTCTCTGTAAATCATCACGAACAGGTTTTTGGTTTTCCTCCCAGGTTTGGTAACTCTGACAACAGATGACGTTACATGTTAAATTGGGTTTTAATGATCGAAAGATTATTGTAAAATACAGTCTGTCACTACTAATTCTTCCATCAACCCACCTGCTCCTTCAGGAATTAGTTCCATCTACTTTAACTTATACCAGATTGGAACATCTATTCCAGAAGGCTTTACTTCTCCTAAGCCACACTTTCTCTGCTGAAAAATAAAATTTTGAGGTTGACCCCTTACTAAACTTTTTACCAGCTAGTCTGCTTGTAGTTTCCTAAAAATATCACAATAAGGAGGGAAGCAATAATTTTTTTTTTTTTTTTGCATATTTGTAGTGAATTCCAGTCTGTCCCACTGGGAAGATTCTGGATCCAGCAAATTCTTTTCTACTACCCCTTGTGATTCAGTTTTGGTCACTTAGATTTTGTAGAAAGATCTGTAGTGGTCATGACTTGCCTGATGAAGGTTTCTACTCTTTCTGCCCATGTCCCAACTTTTAAAATAGAGACTTCATAAAATTCGTTTCTTCTGAACAAATCCATTTCTATAAAAGATCTGTTTCTGTTAAAACCCCCAAGAATGAAATGTAAATAGAGTAGAAAGATGTGTGCCAGTACTGTTTTTTAGCATAAAGCTGCAAAATCTTTTTCTCAGTCTTGCCACGTACAAAAGTTACGTGATGTTGATAAACCGTAAGATTATCAGTAATATGTAGTTGTCCTCTGCAATTGATTAGAATTGTGGGTACAAATGAGCTGGCTGCTGTTATAGTCTTTATTGTTGCCACTGTATAGAAGAATTTCCTTCGTTTACTTTTGAATTTAATTTTGTGTTAGCAGTTCCAGCTATAGGCCTGAATATAAGGACAATTTCTGAATATCTTGAGTGGCTTTAATACCTGTTCTTCGAGGTTGTGCCAATACAGGGAATAGTGTTCAAGCTGTTGATACTCTTGGAAGTTAACCCAAGCTCTTTAAAGCCTACCCAAGGGCAAGCAAGTAATGTTGGTTTTGATTCAATTCTTACTCTGTCACAGTCTTCCTGGGAAGCCAACAGTGAACTCTTCAGTCCCCACATCAGTGGGAAGTAAGTGCCTGGGTACCTGTGCTTGCATTCCTAATGAAGGAAATTAGGAGGATGATGCACAAAAAAGTACTCTGGGCAAAACTCCTGGGCCCAGGGGTGCATTGAGCTCTTCGTCCATACGGCCTTGTTATACTGGTAGTGTATAGAGCTGCTGGCAAGTTGCTGCACAGAGTTGCCAACATACATTTCAGCTGAAGCAAAAGAGTGGTGCCTGAGTACATGCATGGCCTTTATTTCTGGTGTTCAGTTGTCCTCTTCTTTTTTCTTCTTCCTTTGTGAGAGTACTGTGGAGAAAAGCATGGTAAAGACTGCACTGTGTCCTTGTGGGAGCCAGATGTCTTCCTTGCCTTCAGATAAGGATACAAAATACACAAATGAATGACCTTGGGGTGTTACTTTCTTCTGCAACTACTCTGGGTTGTAAGAGCATAAACACAACAAACACATCTAATTGTCATTGTTGGTTAGATTGAGGATCCAGTTTAAGTCTAAACCTTTAGTAAGGCATAGCAGGCTACTGTCCCAGAGGGACAGCTGATGCCAGGGGAGGAGAAGGGTGCAAAACCAACATGTCTGTTGCTTTCCATCTCAACTGCTCGTAATCTGCAGATGAAGGACCTCTGTGTCAGTGGTGGCCTCTGTGTTGATTAGCCTTGGATATAATTTTCCCATTCCATGAATTTTTTTGGGCTACGTTCTCATCCCAGATGATTTCTGGGCTTTGTGATTCTGCGCCATTCAGAATTCCCCAGCTGAATGCAGTGCAGTGAGAGAGGGAGCCCTCCCTGTCTGTCTTAAACCTTCTGCTTGCTGATGTCACTTAATCTGGGGACTAGGACAATGTGCCAGGAGAACCAGGAGTTGCACAGTGCCCTTTTCTGCTCTAGTGGTATAGTGGAAATGGGGGGTGGCTGCTAAGTTTTAAAGAAAGTATCTTTTTAAAGAGTTATGAAGTGAAATGAAACCGAAGGATTTCTGTGACTCTGATTACTGTCACCTTCAAAATATATAGATTTGAAGCAGCTTTTCACATCTGCCTTGCTTTTCTCTTTAAGCTCATTTTCCATGCTTTTAATTAATATATATATTATTTTTTTACATGGAGATCAAGTAATTTGGACTTTTGTGTTCATTTTGTTCCACTCCTCTGAATTTTAGAAATAAAAGAAGGTGCTTAGTCTCCCAAGCTGTGAGGCAGTTATCCTGGCAGGTTTTTTTTTCTGATATTCAATTCAAGATTGTGTGGAAGAAACTGCCTAAGTTGAAATAACATAGGGATGTAGGCTCTGAATTTAGCCTCCCAGAAATGCATTAAAACATAGGACTATTAATCAGAATAAATTTACATATTATAAATAAAAATAAAAAGATATATATCCTTCAAAACACTGCTGTAAACTTCACAGAAATTTAGGTGGGTTAAAAAGAAAAAAAAAATTATTTAATAGTGTCTTTGCTGCAGAATCATTGTGTTGAAGACCTGACTCCATGTGTTGCAACTACTACATCAAGGCTATAAAAGGAAGTGTGAACACTTTATAAATTTACCTGACTTGGTTAGATGGCGTGTCACAAAAATATACTGAGCAGTATATATAATATTAACTACTGCAGTAGAATTGTCAAACAGAAGGCTGCGGCTTCTGTGCTGAAGATGATTCTCTTTGGAAAAAAACTCATAGATGTATTAAAAATTGAGTACAGATTACTACAGTTTTAAGAGTAAAGGCTTTTAAAATTATGGAAAAGCAGACAGAAGCAAAAAAAACAACTCTTAGCTAAAACCTAGTTGAAGGCTAATAATTTAATTATACTGATTCTCCTTGTTGGCAGAGAATATTCTGGAGAAAAAAAATTATTGCGGCTGGATAAAAGTTGGGTTTATTTTTGCTCTCAATTTTTTGGTTTTCTTCCAAATGCAGTGAAGGTCTTGGACTTGCTATTTGATCCTGATTACAGAGCCAGCTTAATATTGTACATGTATTTTTCATCCAGTCTGCCCTCATTTTTCCTTCTGTGCTTGTATTTGGGAAAGAAAATAATGACAACTCTTAGAAAGGGTCACCTTATTGTCCAGGGCATTCAGCTGAATCCTTGTAAGATAGGAAGCAAGTTGGGTGCAGCATATCACTTCAGGATTTTTTAGTCGAGGACAACTCCCTTGCCTTTGTTCTGATGGCTCATGCGAAAGCACATAAAAGGTTTCTAAGACATCTTTTTCACTTAAAGAAAACAACTGGACACCTTGTTCCTCAAGTCCCCAGAAAATGGGTAGGCGTTTGCCTTTGAATCCCTTCTGGGAAGCTGCTGGATGCTGAATTTGCCCGTGGCAAGACCAGCTGTTTAATGGAGAGCAAACAGAAGAAACCTCAAATGACAGGCCTTGCAGGACTGAACTGTGGCTGGAGCGATTGCTTACTGTTTTAAGTATTCAAAAGGCAGGCTGGTAAGAAAGACAGCAAATGCTCTCTGCTTGCCTGTGCAGGAAGGAGTGGCGGAGAATGTTTGGAAGAAGAGAAAGTGAGCTGGCCAATTTGATTAGACTAAAGAGAATAAGCCACAGATCATCTGGATGCATGTGAATATGCAGAGGTAGATTGTTTCTTGACGGAAATTTGTAACAAATTGAAAAAACAGAGCAGAGGGTTTTTTTTATTTTTCTTTTTGTAACAGGATATAACTGACTGTAAACTTTGGCAAGACTTGAATACCTGAATGGCTCTTGAAACTCTGTCAGTGTTCTTCTAACATTGATTCTAGAACCGGGCTAAATGAGAAACTTTTCTGTATTCTCCTTCATGTTAATTAGATGAAACAGTAAGTTTTGTATTTGTCCAGAAAGAGGTCAAAGCAAGCAACAAATTGAGTATAGGAGAGCCAAACAAGGATAAGAAATGAACCAGTTTCTCAAACTGGCAATGGCATACTAGAAGTTCGGAAAAAGTATACTTGCAGGCTTCCTTTATTATTATAACCTCTTGAACAGTATAATTCAGTCCAAACAGCTATAAATGCTTTCCAATAGAGAAGTTTATGACCTAGTTTCAGACTGAAATGCTCACAGTATCGCAGTGTGTGGAAGGAACTTAAAAGAAGATGCTAGTAGCAATGCCTCTGGAGCAACTCTGTGTACTTAGGCATTCCTGCCCTTTGCAAATACTTGCTAAGTGGAGTCAAGTGGAGTCAACTTCCAAAGTGTGGGGCTTTTTTCTTCTGCAGGAGACTTCATAATTTAAATATCTGGGTTGGCATGGGGAGTTTTCATAAGATGTCTGATTTTTTTTATTTTTTTTTTTAAACATAGCACTATTTGGAAAAATAATCATTCTTCCAGTTATTTCAACAGGAATTCAGCAATTACAGAATGCTTCTTTACATCCTGTGGTCCTCTGGAGCAGTGAAGCAGGAAAAGGTGGATTTCATCTGTTGACGATTCTTCTGTAGTGAGATGAGGAAAGCTTTGATTAGGCTTCATTTGATTCGTGATCGTTCTGCAAAGAAGTTCAAGGGAATGTGCTGAAGGGGTAGGCACAAAAAACATTGAACCTGTGATTTGAACAGCAGCTTGTTTTAAATTGAAGAAATGTTTCTTCACTTCTGTATGTTCTGGATTGGATGCTTCCGTATGCATTGGAACAAACCAGATTTTGATAAAGATGGCCTAGGGAGAGGCTGGCCAAGCTGGTGGTTCTATGATGGAGAGGATGTACGGCAGCACTGAACAACATGAGCTGCTGGAAGTTGGAGGATTTTGATAGTGCTCCCTTTTCCTTTGATTTGATGGTATCACTGAAAGCAGGGGAGCTATGCTGATCAACGCTATATACCCATTTCTTCTGCTCCCTCAGGCAGGCTGGAGTGATCTTGAGAACATAGATCATTTATGTCTCAGCCAAGAAGCATTTCTGCATGCTGCTAAAATACATTAAATAATATTCGGTTTGCATAGCAAGAGCTCTAGTTAAAATTCCTACAGTGTTTCAATTATTCTTTTATTATTCCAGTTGCTTATAACTTCCTGAAATGTTCACGTCTCAAGTTGAAATTTTCCAGACTTGATCTTGGCCTGACAATGACCTTTCTTCCCTTTTCTTCTTTGTTTCTCTATTCTCTGAGGTATTAAGTGAATATGGCTAGGATGTTTCATTTTTAATGAGAAGAAAATAGTAGAAAAATATGTTTTGGTTATTACTTTGAGACTCTGAGATTGTGAATAGCTCAAGTGGTACAGCTGTTTGAGAAATGGTAGTGAAAATCCTCAGAAGTGCTCCTTAAATCTTTGCAGAATCGGTAAGAGATGGCCACTCAAAAGGGCTATCAACTTTAAGACTTAAACTTAAGGGTTTTTTTCCATCATGCGCAAGCATTATGCTCTTTCATAATTATCACTTGCAGTTAATTTGGCCTGATCAGTGAATTGGCTGTTGGAGTCAAATGAAGCAGTTATCCTTGCTGAAAGAACAGATCTGTTTTTCATTGCTTGCCACAACCCTGGTGGCACAGAGCTCATAATATGAGACTGGAATAGCACAGCTGGCGAGCTCTGCACTGGGACCTGCTGCCCTTGGGACACTCTTCCTGCTCTAACCAGGACTCAGTTCTGGCTGAAAATGTTGAAGTTCTCAGAAATTGTTCTGAACAGAAAGCTGTTAAAAACAAATCTTTATTTTTAAATAAACTTTCTGACAGGCTCTTCTCAAGATGAAGGCTGAAGTAGTTTAGAGCAGAACTCTAGAGAAGGGGATTTATCTTGGGATAGAAGGAAATTGTGAGGTGCTTTCCTTTAAATTAATATTGCTTACACATATTTATATATAGACATTTTAAGAATATTGATGGTGATTGTGTTGATAAACAGCAATTTGTGTTTTTTTTTTCTTCTGAACTTGCAAGATGTATTTCAAGGAAGAAAAAGTCATGTATCTGATTGCTGACTTGTGCACAGCCACTCCTTCCCTGTAAGATTAGGATATTTGCAGAGGATGCCCACTGTGCGTATTTGTGTAAAACACTTTAAAAAAATTAATTTCTGGAACTGGCTTCTGATCACTTCTTTTCCATGGGAAAACCACTTAAAATCCAGTCATGAGTCATCTTTGTTCCTATTGTTAAATGGACGCGTCTTCTTCCCATTGGCTAATGCAAGTGTCTGCCTCTGAAAGCTTCAGGGCAGCAGAATGTGGAAGATGAGCACAAAGCTGCAAGCAGATATGATAGAGGTTTCCCACACACCCCCCTACCGTTAAACGTGTGAATTCCCCAGCTCTGAGCCTTCCATGCAGTATCACAATTCAGTCTTCCTTTAGAGGACTGAAGAAATATCACTGCCTGTCATAAACTTACTTTGATCATCTGCAAGATTGCCCCTTCCAGGATTCTGAGAGCTGCTCTATCGCTCCTTCAGCAGCACTTCCAGAGGATGGGTAAAAGTACGATGCCCATGGCATAAGCTCAGCTTTTCATATCAGTGGAGAAGACTTGCTTCTTTTTTTGTTAATAGTATTATACATATGGTTATCTTAATTTATATAGGTCTTATTTTCATTTTCATCACCACCTCTTCATGCGCAGCTCTATGTCGTTCTGACTGCTTTTTTTTTTTTTTAGTTTCTCATTTATTTTCCTGCTATTTCAGAAACTGGTTTCTGAATAGCTTTCCAAAAATAATTCTCCCTAGACAATACCTTTTCTGTTTTTATGGAATTGCTGCTGGTGGCTCAATAGCTTTAAATTCTTGACAGTGGTGAAATCAGTTTTGAGCTACAAGATCAGGCTGGATCACTTCCTGCCTGCCTGCTCTATCAGGTAGAACAGTAACTTACCCAAATTAAGAAGAGGCTTTTGTTGAATGCTGAGGCAGTTTGTTTCAGGGTTCTTTGATTGTTTGCAGGTGATATAACAGAAGCTTAAGAGAGGGCTCTTCTGGCCTGAAGGAAAAAACCCTCTTGTTTTATTATAAATTCCTACTCTTTGTGTCTGACTTCTGTGGTTTCCTGGCAGTTAATTCTTTGAAAAAACTTGAGCAGCCTGATGTGGTTAAGAGGGATACCAGTATTTTGTTATCTTTACATGACCGTGTTAACATGTACATTTTTTTTTTTTTTTTTTAAAGGATAGAAAGTAAAAGTCTTTAAGTACTAGAGACAAGAGTGGCAGAATTCTGTCAAGTGTTAAACAAAGATGTGGGCAGACTAACCTGTTTGCTGTTCATTCTCAGCAATAGCAAATTCTGTATTGTTCAGGTGAATGGTCACTGCATTTATATAAGCTTTTTTCTCAGCTGTGTTGCCCCACTACCAGCACTTCATACACTGAACAAGTATGGCTGCAGAATTTAAGACAAGAAATATGGAAGCCCAATCACTACCACTTATAAAATTAATCGAAACCTATTTGCTATACCACAGAGTGAAACAGCTATCTCAGAGTGGCATTGATCTGTCATAAGAAGCAGTCTGATACTACAGCATCAAAGAAAGCTGCTCTTTCTTGCCGATTTGTGTCTCCAGAACAGGAGTTTTCTTTAAATCTCAGCCACCAAACTTTGGACCAACTTGCTGTCCTCACATCAGCATTCTTGTCAAGTGTGTCATCCTTCTGACCAGCTATGGAGTGAGTCATGAGCTTCATAACTTATGCCAAACATAAATGCCTGAAAAGTTTGGAGCCTGCTTTTGGGGAAAAATCTTGGATTCTGGAATCAACTGGGCCTCTAGATACATGGAAAATGACTAAAACAGAATTGCCTTCAACAGGCACAGTGAACATTAGTTTCAGAAATTAAAAGAAGTCTTATCTTCAAAGCTAGTCTTGGTCATCCCAATGGGAACAATTAGCTTTGGTACTGGCAGCAGGTAGTGACTCTCATTGAAAATACAACACATGAGAGTGCAAGAGGTGTTAGGTGAACTAAGTAACCAAAAGTGCTTGGAAGATAAATAACTTGTTTCTTGTGATTTCTGGTATTGAAGTTTCTAGTTTAGGTTTGTTCTCTTCCATGCTGTCTTTGGGCTTGTACAGTTAAATTCCTGTAAAGTTTTTGAAAGATAAGCATCTTTTTCCATCACAGATACTAAAGAGAAAACTCAGTTATTAGGAGTATTAAGAAACATGATATTTTGAAATTTTTGGCCTGACATGTCTCAATTGTACACTTAGCTATGTTTTTCCAAAGTCAGAGCGAGACTTTGGTTCATTTTGTCAGCTGTAGAATATTTGGAGTGGATTACAAACAGGAACGTGGAACTAATTTTATCGTGTTGATTTTATGTTCAGTGACTTCTGCACTGGTCTTTAATTTGTCATCTTCACTCTAGCTGTGGGCTCAAGTATTCTGACATCCAGAGTGGGCCCTGGTATTAGAGACTTCAGTAACAAAAGTCTTTTTGTCTTAAAGCATTTGAAAACTGACAGGCCATCCTTTAAACTGTTCGATCAAATTTAATGGGGATTGATGGTCTTATCTCATTTTTTCTCAGTTTTCTACACATTATTAAGCAGTCTATAGTGATGAGTACTTCAGAAAAGTCAGTTTAACTAGTGAAATGCCAGTCTGCTAAAAACATCCTTTGTCACTTCCCCAGCCCCCACCCACCTCCTCTTACAGACATGCTCTAGGAGTTAATAAAAAACACACCAGACAGAAAACCCAGTGTAGGCAAAAAGAAATTAAAAAAAAATCTCCCTGAGAGAGCTGTAGCAACTCCCACGCAATAAATTCACAGCTGAATGAACACTGCTGCTGTTTTGCCTAGGCAAGGATCAGAATTGCTTTTTTTTTTTTTTTTGTGACTGGCTGTTTGTGTGAATATGCCCTTGGTGCCTGACCTCCCTCCCCACCTTCCCAGGCCCCACAAAAGTGACTGTAATCCTCCTGGCTCCAGTTGCCTCCTTTGGCAATACACATCAGCCCTTGTAAGGCGTCCCATTGCACAGATGTCCTGGGGAGGATGGCCCTCTCCCCATCCCAGTACTCCATGGGTTGGCTGCCTCTTCTCCACATGCTTGGGAGTGACTGATCCTGGCTGCGTTAGTTTGTTAGCTGAAAACTAAACTAGACTGGATAGTTTAATTTTGTTTTAAGACACAACTTTATTTTTATTAATCTTTATTTATGAATCACAATTAGCATGTAGGTTTTCTTATGAGAAGAAGTTGAGCTAAGTGTAAATAGTTGTTTTTTTTTGTAAGGAAGCAAAGAAGGTGGTAGCTTAGCTCTGTGAGGAAGCTGAAGGTTGCCTTAGGGAATGCACCCCTGTGTATTGCTGCCCTTGATTTGGTGGGGAGAGCTGATCCTCTGAGATGTGCCCTGGTGCTGATATGTGTTGTATTTAGTTGATGTAGAATCATAGAATATACTGAGTGGGAAAGAACCCATTGGCATCATAGAGTCCAGCTCCTGGCTCTCCAGAGGACCGCCCAAAATTCAAACCCTATGTCTGAGAACACTGTTCAAATGCTTCTGGGACTCTGGCAGCTTGGGGCCATGACCACTGCCCTGATGAGCCTGTTCCAGAACCTGACCACCCTCTGATCAAGAACCTGTCTTCAACATCCATCCTGACCCAACCCCTATGCAGTTCCATGTGTCCTGTCACTATCACCAGAGAGATCAGTGCCTGACCTTCCATGTCCTTCTTTAGAAAGCTGTAGGCTGCTGTGAGGCCTTTCCTCACTCCCCTCTTCTCTGGACTGAACAAGCAAATGAACCTCAGCCACTCCTCATGTGTCTTGCCCTCTAGACCATTAACCATCTTTGGAGCCCACCTTTGCACACTCTAATAGTTTTTTGTCTTCCTTGTATTGTGATGCCCAAAACTGCATGCAGCAGTAGTGAATATGAGGAGTGAACTGGAAGATGTTCAGCATCTCTGTTAAAAGGTGATGACCTGGCTGTAGCCATCAGTTGAGGAAGACAGAGCAGTGCTCCACAGTGAGATGTCTTCAGGCAGAGACAAACTAGTGAAATGGCAGACCTCTGAAAACCAGCATTCTGGAAACCCAGAAGTGGGAATTTTGCCACAGTCAAAGTGGGAATATGATCTTGTTGGCAGGTTTGTATTGCTGTTATCTGATAGAGGTTATGCCTATTTTGCTCTACTGGCATTAGCCGTGGTGCATGGTGCTGTATGGGGAGAGAGACTGCCCATGACAGATGTGCCACAGTAAGAAACTTCCTCAGTCAATTCAATCCCCCTGCTGGCCACCCCTGGGGAGCAGAGTGCAGGTAGGGGAAATGATGTTGGTGGCAGTGCTGAAGCTCTGTAGGTTCAGCCATGCCAGAGATTAGGCCTGCTTCAAGCTGTCTCATGGCCATGCCCTTCCTCTGATCCCAATCATTAAAAGATAAGATTTTTTGAAATATCAGCAATTGTTTCCCCCCCCCTGGCTGGAGCAAACCACATAGCATACAGATGTGGGAACACTTGAATAGCTTTTCAGTGGGAAAGAAATGCTGAGCTCCTAAGATGTATAATTTATACAGAATAATCATCTTTCACCTGGAGAGTGCTGGTAAATGCCACTTCTGTACCGTGATCAAGGGCATGCACCAATAAGCTGGAAAAAAGGAATGTGGTGACAGTATTTGTTTCTTCTGAGGAAAAAACAGAATAAAAATAAGAGTAAGCATCAGAGAGGAAGAGTCCTGCCTTCTCAGAGTTTCCCTAACGTGCACTTGGTTTAAAACTTTCTTCTTTTTTCTTTGAGGACAGTGTTGCAGGTTTCGAGCTACGTACTTTTCAAAAAGTGAGTATGGGTGTTTTTGTTATTTAGAGATGACACTCTGCCATCCTGGTGCATATTCTGTTGTCTGTTCTTGCAGAGTTCCTGGTAAAGCAAAAAGGAAATTGGAAGCTTTCTCTGTTTTGAAGAAACTTCAGTAAGGCCTATGTGCGAAGGAAAAGCTCAGTACTTATTCCCCCCAAACAGCGGGCAAAGTTGAAGGGTTTCAATTCACATGCTGTGCTTTCTGAGGGAAGAGTATGAAAGTAACCAAAGCAATGAGATTTTTGATGCTTTGGTTATTGGAAATGCTTTGGAAAGGTGTGCAGAAGTGTACCGCACATGCTTTTGTTTGGAGCCAAGTTCTTCCCAGCTTTATTTATTTTTTTTTTTAAATTGGCAAATACAGCATTTCAGTATAGATGTGCGCTGTAACATTTTGTCACTGTAAGAAAAAACAGCTAGACTCTGGGTCCTGCATGTGAAACCAGCTCCTGGACTTGTGGGCTTAGGTCCTTCTTACAGTGCTGTTCTCTTGAATGGGGCTGGGAATTCCCTTGATTTTATGTTCCAGGTAGGAAGCTAGATCTGGTTGTGTCTGGATCTCTACAAACAAGCTGCAAACCTGCATGAACCTCTGTGAGAGTAGAGCAGTTGTGTGACTTGCTTATTAGGGAAAAGCCTGGTAATTTTGGATGCACTTCGAATAGCTCTCACATTCTAGGCAGGCCTTTCTGTTTTCACTGTTTTGTCAGTTCTTACTGAAACATCCCACTAAAACTGGCATAAAATATTCTTTTTTAAGATTGCTCATAAAGAAAGCCATAATATTGACACTGAGTAGAAAGATGTGCTCTTCTGTTCATTCATAGGACAAAAACTAGAATGGATTAGCTCATTTGTATGTTCTCTACATTAAAGTAACAGTGAAGTAATTCAGATTATCACATGCAGTTCTCTTGAATCTTATTCAAATTGAGATGAAATTTCCAATGTAAGCTATGATAGAATGTATGTGGAAATGTTACGGAATACTGTTAAAAACCATGACAATACCTCTTTCCATGGTTGTGTTATTTTTACCAGTTAACATGCAAAGAAAAGTTTTCCTCTTAGAAAAGAGTTTTTTGCCAAGTTCTTTTTCAAACGCACAGAGATATAACAGACGTTTCTACTGATTTTTCTGAACTAGGTTCAAAGTTTTGCTTATACAACCGAGAGGAGATGCTGGTCTATAGTTATGCATAAGGTATGCATTTTACTATTGTTTAAAACGTTGCAAACTTTGAGTACTCAAGAGCTGCTATTTTAAATACACTTCATTTTTATCTGCAAATCCTCCCACTTAATTTACTTTAAGTTTTAAAGCAGCTGTGATTGCCTTCTCTTGCCTGCAGCTGTTCCCTTTTACTTGAAACCTGGACTGACGGAAGCAGTTGGTCTAGACATTGTTGGTTTATTTGAGGGGAACTTGCTCACTGATCTTTTGGTGCTAACCATAGACGTGAATGCACACATACCTCCAGTATGTGGTATGTATGTTTAGAGCAGATTTCGTTGAGTGTTGTAGTCTACAAAGCTAAGCAGAGAAACAAGGCTGTTTTTGCAGGAAGAGCTCACCAAATGCAATTAAATAAAGCTCCAGTTCCACAAACACTTTTCATCTGGCTGCCTGGGCAGGTAGCTCTGCTCTTAAGCCAAGCAATGCATGGGCTGGATTGCAGTGGTTTGCTTTCTTTTTTTTTAACTTAAAATTCCCCATTTAAATTTCACAAGCAGACTGAAACTTGTAGCACACGCTTGTGCTAGACAGAATCATCTCCCCATCTCATTTTCTGACATGGATTCTTGAACCAAAGAGGAACTGATACCGATCTCTGAACAATCACCCCATAAACTAGGAGGCTGTGATTCTCTGAGGATGCCGATATGGAGCCATGCTGTATGTTCTCTGCAGGGTTGCTTTTTGTGAGCTTGCATAGAAGGGATGGAAGGGTACAAGGAATCTAAAACCAAACAAGTCAGTCTTTTCGAGAAGCAAATGTTTATTGAAATTGGCTTTAATTTAGGTGCCATACCAGGGGAAGAATTGTTGTGATATTTAGGCATAACATTGACTTGAGCACGATGCTGTGTATCTTCCCTTAGATCTGTAAGACAGCTCTGGATGCGCAGTGTATTGCTGCAGTCAAGGTCAGATGCAGGTCATGGGTGTGTGCGTGTGTATATGTGCAGACTATCTATAGCAGTATATATCAAAAGCATCTGCAAGCTGCAGTGCTCTGCCAGTATCACTCCAATGATTTGAAACATCTCTAGGCTTAAAAAGAAAACACATTTTCTCATGGTGCTGACTGTTCAAGGGTGTAATGGATATTCTTAACTGTAACAGGAAAGCATATGTAGTAATTAAAACACAGAGCAGGAGAATTACTCAAATTTGGCAAAAATGCTTGAGAAAATATCTGCTTTAGCTGTAGATATAAATGAAGCACTTGCCAAAATTACTTTCAAAGGCTTTAATTAAATCTGTTTTAGTTTAGCTTGTAAAACACAGGATACTGTATTTTTAATATAAATGCAATTCATGGCCAATCTGTGGATTGCGTTGTTCTTCCGCTAGGAACGATGTATATTAAGTGGGATAATTGAAAACTTCCGTTGTGATATGCTGACAGCTCTGTGGCAGAGCATGCTGTCCAGAATTGCAGGTTCTTAGTATATATACGACTGGTGGGGGATCACTGCATTTGAGGAAAACAAAACAAAACAAAGTAAAAAATGCACAAAAAAGCCCCATCACAAAACAGCAGCAACAAACTAGCAAAAACCAACTCTCCTTTGATTTTAAAGGAAGTGCATAGTTATACAACAAGCTGTTCATATTTTCAGATACGTAAACCACTCATCAAAAGCAAATGTTTTTTCCATAGTCCTTTTTTCTAAAATGCACACTGGGACTGAGATGCAGTGCTTCTCAAAGTATTCTAGAGCTGACCACTTGTAAGCTAGAAAAATAAAATGCTTGAGCTCTTCAGTGCTTTTTTTCCCTCTTGTTAAGCTTTTCCATGTAAGGAAGAGACCTCACATTTGTGTGCAGGTTCGTTGCCTTATTCTGTACCGCTTGGTAGCTGAGGTGGTGACACATCAGTGATGTAAATGCTACCATGTAAAGGCAAAGTCCAAGGAAGAGACTGGCTGTTCAGCAAATCTGTCTGCTCAGAGACAGGATTTTAAGAGTGCCATTTGAAAAACTGGAGCCACTGTAAAAACCAGCAGGCTTGACTGATTCAGATCAGAACAATTTTGGAAGAATGTCCAAATGAATTTGGAACACTATTGGCCACTACATTGCATGAGTTGTGAAATAAGAGTTGGGCAAGAGAAGCGAGAAGAAAAGGTAATCTGTCCTCCTGCTCAGAAGGGCAAAGGGAGAGGAACCAGGAACTACTGCTCAGCAGGCTTCAGTTTAGTCCTCATGTAAACACATACATCACTGAGTAAGTTAATAGATATAAAAATCGGAGCTCTGTGTTTCTGAATAACAGAATAGTGAGTTAGAAACTGTGTCTGGATAACAGAACTGGAGATGTTAAGTAGTTCAGTTACACAGATGCAGAACTCAGGCCAGAAAGAACTAGAAGCTTTTTTTTGTCAAAATCATACTGTTGATTGTAGGAGGAAACTACAGTTCATAAAATGCGGCTTGTTTTTGGAGGAGTGACATATGGTTGGGGTTTTTTTTTGTTTCTTTTTTATGATGTCTTACTTAAAATATCATTTTAATTGACTAGTCTATGAGTTGGCACACTGACTGAAATTGAAAACTGGCAAATAATAAAATATTATTATTATGAAGAAAAGTCCAGGCCTCCATGCGTTCAGCTGCTTGCTCTGGACCTGCCAGAGAAGCAAGGAAGAAAAGATTCAAAGGCTATAAGAAACAGAGGAGAGCAAGTCACCCCAGAATTGAGCTGGAATTACAGATCTGTGGACATTACTGGGACTTTAAAGAAGTCTCTGAGTTTTGATATTGTTTGTATACTGAAAAAGTTGATGTGTATTTTTCAGAAAAAACATTACTCCTGAATCTTAATTTCCTTCTATTGAGCCCTTTGCTTTTCCTAATGGGCTTAATGGAAGATAATTAAGACTTACATACACATTATATGTATATATATACTTAAATGAACTACTGCAAAATGAAGACATCTTGCAGCTGGTTGATGCCATGCGATGCTGAAGTTAGTGCCTTTATGCTAGCTGGTCAGTTGTGATGTCCTGGCCTGATGAGGATTTAAAGTAATAAAAGCAGGTAAATGTTCCGAATAGCTGGTGCCCTCAAAAAAAGGGAATAGATCACGAGACTTTAAGTAATAGGGGATGCAGAAAAAAGTGTGTTGAAGTGAATGGGATGTCTCAAGACATCTACTTTTGAGCACGTGGTGTGTGGTTAAATGCCTTTAAATAGCCAGATATCTTGCTAAAAATATTCTCCCTACCCAGACATGGTTATTCTCTGTGCAATGGTCTGTGCAAATTTGAGATCAGGGTCCTCTTTCATTGTAGAACTGTAGAACACTACGGAAGGAAGCCCATAGAACTGGGCTTACAGTTGTCAAACAGAGAATGATCTAATCTTTTACTCTTTAACAGAGCGCGCTGAGTTTACCGCATTCTTCTCACTTAGGGTTAGTACTGAAGTCTTCAAACTTTACACCCACACAAAGTAAAAATGCTACAAATAATCCCCGTGCTTCTTCTTCTTACCCACCCCTTCTCCCCCTCCCCCGCCTTGCTTTGAAAGGCTGATCTGCCATTGCTGTTCAAGAATGGCATAAGAATATGGGATAAGCTTTGCATTATTAAAATATTTAGCATCAATGGATCTTCTACATCCTATTTTCATTGCAGTGTTTTGTCTCTATTTACCTTGCTTTACCTGCTACCTTTATCCCTTGGTGTACGCATACGAAAGGCTTTTGTAGTAAAAGATCAAACAACTTGACCGTAATTATTTTATGTCTTGCATTAAAAATTATGTTGACTGTTCTATATATTTATTTAAAAATCACCATCTATTATTTAATAATACTACTGTGGAAGGATGTGTTAGAGTAATTCCTACGCGTTCCAGAACTGCTGAGACATTCTTACCTAACGTTTTGTTTCTCAATTATAAGATATCTTAAGTTGCTGCTGCTGCTTCACTAAGCTGACAGTAGCTTGGTGATGTTAGCAATCATTCAGAGCATCAAAGAAATACAAAATAGAAATCTTCTGGCTGCACAATATAAGAAGTAATCGACATCTAGTCACAAGAGCAAATGAGACTGCTACTTCAGGCCTCTTGTGGCTGTGGTTGTGTGTTATTATTTTGCCCTAACTCATTATTTTAGAGATTCTTGTTTGTACCTCTTGCATGTATCTGGTTGGAGCAAATAATTGGTTAAAGTCGTGGTCTTTTTGCCTCTGTGTTTGCATCTACATGCTGTTACCGTAGTGGCATGCCATGCTGTTGCTGTGTGCTTCGTACTGTCAGCTCACTGTCATAGCCGGGCTGAAAGTCAGATGGTTAACCCCCTGTGCTGTTAGCCCTTACTATCCCAAGAGATTTCCTTCTCAGTGGAAACCCTCCCTGTGGGATTTCTCCTTCATCACAGCTCGTCAGAGCAGAACAAACCCAAAGCAGTGCTTTCGTGTTCTCGGCAGTCTTAGACAGTGTACTCTGTAACCCTGGGTGCGTAGCTGCAGGGAGGAGACGAGCTGTGCCGAGGGAATACCCACCCCTGTCCTCTGCATTAGGACTGGCCAGCTTCAGCTGCAGTGTCTTCAGCATCCTCCCAAAAGGATAGTACACACAAACCACAGCTGTACCACGTTTTGGAAGTCATGGAAATGCCAATACTTTACAAGGAGAATAGGACTTTTTTTGCATGCTACTTCTGTATTTTTTAAAACTTTTTTTTTTTTTTTTTTTGCACTGATAATAATAGAAAATACTGCTTTAGATAGGAGTGAGCAGGTTTAATTGAGGAAAGAACCAATCCATGTATTTCCACATTCTGTGAACCGACTGAGATTTACTGGGGCTTGTTGTCTTTGAATGGTTTAGAAGAGGCAAGAATTGAAATATTTTTTCCTCATTCTTTCTGAAATACTTCAGTGTTTTTCCTTTATTTTTAAATTCTTAATAGTCAGTCTTGAGTTTGCTCAAGTCTTCTAGTCTAGGCTGAAGAACTGTAGAGTACTCTCCTTACTTAACTATGAAAGTTTTAGAGACTTTAGAATTCCTCATTTTGTTTTAGAGTACATCATTTTTGATAAGTTAACAAAATTTATAAATAGATCATAAAGAAAAAGCATCCCATTAGAACCAGCATTCAATATTTATTGTTTAATGAAATGCTATTTATTTGCCTAGGCAAACTGTTAGAAAATAATTAGCTGCTCAGCCTTGTGTGGGAAGTGTATAATCTTTCCTTTATAGTTTCTTATAAAATACATTATATTAATTTTAAAGCTTGAAACACAGATCTAAAGTGGTTTAAAGTACTGTAAAGTCAAAAAGCTCTTGTTTAAAGAAAGAAGGGAAGAAGAGGATTTTTTTTTTTACAAGATTCTTTAGGTCTGTTCTGGTTTTTTTTGTCTTTTGAGATTAATTTCATATATATTCACATATATATTATATATTTTTATATATTATATGAATGCATATGTATACGATACATGTTTCATGTATCCATTCATTTTATTTATATATGTTTTATACGTATATGTAGACTATTTCATTGGTTGGATGAAGACTGGCTGTTATAAATTAATCCTTTCGGCCTTTAAAGTTACATTCTGGCTTTGTTCCATTTACAGTTTCTCATATGTTGAGTGCTCAGTACTGACAAACAGAGGTGAGACGTGGAGCCTTTACTCGCAGTAACTGTCAGTGCAGGCTGCTTGCTTGTTACACATTCATCTCTTCATTTCTCTTAGAGAGTTCATTAATCCATCAGCATGACACAATCCTACCAATGAGATTGTGCCAAATGTTACAGTAGCACACCAGCAGAAACCTGTGTGCCATTTATTTTTCCAGAGATTAAATAAGATCATTTTACTGTCATCTAGTATTTCTGCTGAGTACAGACAAAATTCACCAGTTTTCTTTTTTTAAAGAGAAATCATACAGTCTTTTCCCATCCTTACTGCTTGACCTGCTTACTGCTCTCCAGGACTTGCCTCAAATCAGAGGGGCCATTGTGAGGGGAGCATGGGATGGGCATGACAGGGAGACTCCAGTGGCACTGGGAGTGAGCTTCAGGGCTGCTTGGGAATTACTGCTGTCAACAACTGCTGGGCTTGGCACACTGCTGGAGCTATTAACTAAAGAATAACACGTCCTTACAGAGAACGTGGTGGTTTTGTTTTTTGGGGTGCAGTGGGGGAGAGGATTCTTTTTCTTAAAATAACACCTCATTAATTCAGTTTCTGGAAAGAGAATAGGCTTTGGATTAAAGTAGGGGTCTTCCACAGCTCCAGCAGGTATGTAAAAATAGCTGGGAATGTGGAGGCTCATCATCTTGCAGATGGAGCTTGTCTTTGCTGGTCTTCGCAGCCACATCCCCAGAGCAGACTGAATGTCTTCAGATCACTTACACTTCTCTTCTTGGTCCGAATTCCAATGTATGTGTGTTGTTCTTTTGTTCATATGGTGTTTATTAAAAAACAAAACAACGACAACAAAAACCATCCGCTCCTACACAGCTTAAAATGTTATGCTTACCTGTAAGCATCTGGGACTTCAGTTTCATGTGCTATATTTTCCTGTGAGGATATGTTCAGAAAGTGACTCATGCAGTGGCAGAGTGTTTTGATTAATTGTGAATCTCTCTATTTTGTTTTGAAAGCACTCTCGCATCATTTTAATGGTCATTTCAGATGATGGCGGTATTCGTTAACATGGAGTCTGAAATGTAAGTGATGTTTTCTTGTAGTTGAGATAGGCAGATTAAAAAAAAAGTCCTTTAATTAATTTCAGGACGTGCCCCAAAACAAGCAGCTGCTTGACTTCAGCTGAATGTGTGAAATGTTTTGGTCACCTCTTTCCCGGCATTGACAGAATTTTTGGACTTCTGCCAGAGAATTACACTTAAACAAAACACAGAGCCCAGTAGGACATCGGCAGTAGGCTCTTTTGAGTCAGCTTCTTTGCTCTGTATGCTGCTTGTCCTCTCATTTTTGTCTACGTAGTGCATTTGTGTGAGCTTGTATTAAAAATACTTTGTCTTCCTTCTCTGTTCCAGTTCTCTATTTGTCTCCTTGCTGTTTTCTCCTGAGCTGCTGCTCTCTAGTGTACTTTTCCTGCTCTTTTGTGAACACGCATTTTCTTTTCCGCTTCCTGCACTTAGCTACAATTCCTTTCTTTTAGTATCCATTTTTCTTTTCCATGTCCCTCTTCGCCTATCATTTTTTATATGCTTTAAAGTGTATATTTATTCTTGTTCTCTCCTTTCTTGCCCACTTGCCTTAGTAGGATCTTCCTGTCCCCTGTACTTTTCCAAGTAGTTAGCCTGCTGAAAAAGAGGGGCATCCTACTGATCAGGTACTTTGGGTTCTGAGCAAAGTGGGAATGGCTGCTGTGTGTATGGAAAGAGTTTGACTTCAACCGGTGTGAATACAAGTACAGAAATTCTTTTTATGTGAGGCTTGGAAATGCAGAAAAACTCAGGCTCCTAGGAACAGGTTAACTAGGGAGAACTAATATATTATAGGAGTGTCACCTGTGCTGCTAGCTATAGTTATTGTGTCAACGTTTCCATTATAAATTTTTGCTTTCAAGGGTTTATAACTCTGCCATTAAAATTCACTGCTGACTGAAATTTGGCATACAATACTGGGCCTGGAGCAAACTATTTTTTCCTCTCTTTAAAATAATTTTTTAAGCTAAAGGAATGCAATGAAAACCATTAGTCTAGTGATTAGAAAAGCAGTATTATTGGAATAAAAAAACTACTTAATTTACCTTAAAAGTTCCATGTTAGTCTACAGTATAGCTTCAGGTATTTTGGAACAGGAGATTGAATGAAATATTTAGAAAGAAAAAAGCAGAATACAAGAGCTCCTTGATAGTGCCTTCACAACATCTTTTGGAATGGATTTCAGCAACACATTCCATAGGCCTAACACAGCAAAATAAACGCTTAAAAATGTTCATATGCTGAACCAACTGAACACAGATCACCAGATGCCTTCAGAAAAATCCAAGGCTGCTGTACAGAAGTAAGGAGAGCAACTGCTCCTGGCTCCTGGGAGCAGGACACTGCAGGACCCAAATCTGCTTCAGCTGAGCTGGACAGGGCTCACCTCACCGAGCTGTCACTGTGTTACAGGAGAGGGGCAGGCACCAGGCTGTCCCTGTGCCACCCAGAGGCAGTCAGGGCTGGTGATGGGCACAGGAGGCTGCCTTGCCTTGTGTTGCAAGGAGATGCCTGCCTGTCATCGCTGGGAGATGTCTCACTTCTGGGCGGACGGGGTTGAGACAAGCAGCATCCTGCTCCTTGTGAGGTAATGTAGGTCACCCAGCATCCACCCAATGAGGGGTGAATTTCTCCTGTCTGATTGCCTGCGGGCAGGTATCTATCCACGTAGCCTACTGCCCTTATTGCACTTGGTGTTAATTGGCACTTTTTCTTCTTAGGGTCCTTGCAGAGAGGCCTGATTGGGAATGTCACCGATTCTTCCTTCTGGAAGTGAATGGCAGGATTTGGGCTGCTGTGTGCTTGGGGATTAACCTTGTGGCTGCTCTTGAGTAAACCTGTGTCTGTGCAGCTCATCTTGTATGTACATGCGAAGTAATGCAAACAGAAAAGAGGTTAAGAAGAAAAAAGGTAAAATAAAATTTAAAAATCAGAGCAAAGCAATAACAAATGAAAGTATTTAGTGACTGAAACACGTGTTCTGATCTGTCACAGCAATTTGCCTTCAAAGATGCACTAAATAATGCCTAACACTGGAAGTGATGGGATCAGATTTTTGACACTCAACATATGTAAATGCTGATTAAAATAAAAATACATTTATTTGGATGAGAACGGAAAAATAAATTGATTAGCGTAATTGACAGTGCTGCCTGTTACAGGGCTGAATTCTGGTACCTCACGTTACTAGAGTTGCACAAGTAGCCTCTCCTAGCAGAGCAGAGCTGGAGCATGCTGGGCTGCGGGCATGCCTCCAGGAGGCTTTGCCAGCTCCTGTGCAGGAGCTGTCAGTCAGGGAGCAGTTATGAATAAACAGCTGGATAAATTTCCCCTTTTTTTTTCCTCTATTGGTGAATTGTGATACTGTAACATATGCTTCCAAATTGGCATAGCTAACATTCAAATATGACTGAGTAAAAGGATGAGAAGAATTAATAATTCTTTTAAGTGATCCCAGACATTCTGAGAATGGGAATAGCCTTTCTACCTTTCACTACACTGCTTTCTGTTTTAGAGTTGGTGCTTGTGATACAGTGCAGAACTTCTCTCATACAGTCTCACCCTTTTTTCCACTCCAACACAGCATGCTATTGAGGTTATAGTCACTCCTCTCGCAGCGTTGGTGTCTTTGGGGTGTGTTTCTGCGTGAGAAAGGGAGAAAGCAGGCTTGCTGACAAAATTTGATTTTACCACGTGATTTAAATCAGAATATTTCAGAGGCATTTTCAATAAAAGTTTATAGAAGCTGGTTCACGTTATTGTGCGTGTACATATATCCACAAAAATGAAATTCTGGTGTGGTAGTATAACTTAAAATAATAATGAACGTGATTCTTCATTCTTTCCAGTGTCAGAGGAACTGCCCAGTCTCATGGCCAGGCTTCCTGTCTCTTCTGAAAGGTTGTTCAGGAAATGGCAAAATGCACAAAAAGGGTCTTTGTCATTGAAAAAGTTTGTTATTGTGCAGTTGAAGTACAGCTGCTACATATTTCCTTACTTAAATTTGGACCCTTCCTGAGGTTTCAGTCATCTAATTATTCTGCCCAAGTCAGTGGTCTATAGCATCTATATTTAGGATATTGCAAAATTTTTTTGGTTGTCTGAAGACTGAAGAGCCTTTCTACAAACCTCTGCTATACTAAATATTAACCATTATTATTATTATTTTTTCTGTTGGAGTAAATAAAGTGAAATGTGGCAACTGGAAGATTTTAAAGAGAAGTTTGAATGCATAAGCAACATCATTGTTTCCATTTTTGTTTTCTGTGGGTTCTGAGAGCTGTGGAGCACATGTTCGTGTAGAGAAACAAAATCCCCCCCAAAGTCAGGGAAAAAATGCCTCTTTTGGGTGGGGTCTGTCTTGCCTAATGGCTGTTATAGCCACATTGGCTAAAAGTCTAGCTATTAGTAAAGTTTATTTCAGCCTTAGTTAATGGTAGTCTACATGTTCCAGCCTTAATTTACTGGATGTATTTGGGATTTGTAATAACTTCAACAGTTCTGGAAGAGATATAAGCTAGATGGGAGAATGCAAGACTGGTTTTCTGGTGGAAGTTGTTCTGAGTGGTCAGACAGGGAATGATACATATTTATTCTTTTTCCTTGTTCTAGGACTTTGCCTTTTCGCTGCCCTGCAAGAGTGGTAACTACTGGCGTCTTGTAGTTTTTCAAATAGTGCTACATACAGATCACAAAACTATAAGAAAATTCAGGGCCAGGACACAGTGGCAGATTCTATATGAGGGATATTGTGAGATTTCATGCGTCATCACTTAGAAGGTAGTATAAAATATATATAGATTTGTGTGGTAGAAGGCATTGGTGCAGGGCTTTAAACTGTTTTTAGTCCTAATTGCATTCTGAACACAGTTTTGATCACAGAAAATATTTTTCTTTTTCTGGGGAAAAAATAAAGCTGGGCAATTACTGGCCAATATTGGTCAGTGAGAAGCACAACAGTGTTTACATTTTCATGATTTGGTTTTAGATTTTTAGATGCTGAGGGCAGGGTGAGTGTGAGTGTGGTAGAAATATTTTCCCTTGATGATGATCTCTTGTTGATCTCATAAACCTTGATCGTGCAGTTTTAGCTCCTCCTCATACATGTGGAGCTTGTTGTTAATGCATTCCCCTGGAGGTTAGGAGGTGACTTCTTAGCCTTTGGAAAGCAGGCTTATACTGTATCTCAGCGTGCCTTTAGAAACATTTTCTCTTCATGCAGCAAATTTCCATGCTGTGACACGTACCTAAAATCTCCCTAATGGGATTTAGGCTATAACTATAGGCCTACCACCTGAAATGCATTTTTCCTTCCATATAGCTTCATTTGCAAAAGTATCCCAATTTATTCTGTTATGTTTGATGTATGATGCCCAGTGGCCCTCTGAGCTGCAGGCAGAGTTACAGTACAATACCTTTACCAATGAATATTTCCCCAAAAGAATGCACAAGGAAAGCCTAGCATGAAGCTGGAATTTCCCTGCCTGTAGAAATGAGCTGTCTTGATGAGCTATGCTGTAGGGCCCTGGACTAGCAGAGTTATGTCTTGGAGGAAAGAAAGCAAGTACATCTTTGGCAGTTAATAAATAACTAAGTAGGTAAGTTATAATATGATGCTATTCACTTGTATTTAGTTACAATATTGTGCTATTTATATGCACTGTAAATATATATATATATATAATCACAGCTGGAAAACAGACATATCTGAACAAGTAGCAAAGAGCAGAGCCAGCTCAGCAGGCCTTAGCTCTCTCTGAGCAACACAGTACAAGCAAAATGAATGGGTTTTGATTAAATGACACTGGCCAGTAAAAACTATGGTTTTGCATTACATGATCTGCCTTTTAAATCAACTCATTATATTTATGTTGCACCCTCTAGTCATTTGAGCATGCCATCTAGAAGGTGGTGCATAACATAATCACAGAGCTTATGTACAAATAGAGAAATGGTATCTTTCAAATTGCTCAGAGGAGATCTGTTTGAAGATGACTTTGGTCATTTGTTTTGTTTTGTTTTCCTTTTGCAAAGTTGCTAAATCTGTTACTGAGAATGGCTCATCAGCCTGAGAGGTGTCAGCTTAGCCAAAAGTCAGTGTGCTGAAATCTGCCTTGTTTTTGCTCCCTGACAAGACAGCTGCATCAGAAATCCTACTCTTGTGGTGAAGGTTTGGAGGTCAAAAAATGCCTATGAGTAGGCTTGCATGCACCTAGAGTGTGCACGAGCATGAATATAGACATGCGCCTTAGGGTGCTGAGTCTCAAGTCTGTCTGTGGAAAAGGATGGGTGCAGGCTGTTTTGGTTTTGCGTGTCCCTGAGAGAAACATCATGTTCTTTTGGGAATGAGTGCTATTGCTAATCTGTAACAACCTCTGCATTTCCTCGCTATGCCTGAGCAGTGCAGTGTCAAAGGTCCAGCCCTGAGTGCCAGCTGTATGGAGCATGTGTGGGCTGTGTCGAACACAGATGTGCAGATTCCTTGCCCTTTATTCTGTACAGAACCAGCTGCTGGACCCTGGCTGCTCATGGATTGGGGATCTGTGGTCTTTCAGCATCTGCCTGAACTGTTCACGCCAGTTGTGTTAGTGAGCAAAAGGCCTCGCTTCTTGCCTTAAAGAGGCTTTTCCCCTGGAAAGAAGACATTAGAGGATATTGTGGTGGTGGGGGAAGAAGTGCAGCACGTCGCTTATTCAGAGGATCTAAAATGCCTAGCTAGAAATAACAATTGCATTCATTTTTTTCCGTAAACAACAAAACCCTCGACCCCATGTTTGACCTTACATGCTTTCCTTTCCCTTGGTTCTGCACCTCAGAGCTAAGGAAGAGCTAAGCTGAAGCTCTGGGCTGCCTACAGGTTTCAGGAAGTGGTGACACGTAGCTCCAGCTGCTTCCCCCGCTTTCCACATATTGTTTCAGGATTAGCCAGAGAACATGCTGAGATGAGAGGCTGCTATTTTTTCTTTTTGCTTTTTTTTCTGTCCAGTCAGGTTCAATGCTGAAAGGAAGCAGCTGCCTTATTTAGAAGATGATAGGGAGGAAAAACAGAGCTTTAGGGTTAACACCCTCCTGGTGATTATCCATAAATATGAAGTAGTGCATGAACACCAGACACAAATGGAGTACTGCGATTGGCAGCTGCTGATGTCATATTGATCTCATTCTACCCAGTAAATGAACAGATTAGCTTTCCTTATTTGTAGAAATTCCATTTCAGGATAGCATGTTTTTAGGACATTATTGCACTTCTCAGGTGACAGGGGGACATCTAGGTCTTTTCTTGAGTCTGGCAGTGTTCTGTCTTACCAAACATAGATATCTATGCTTGTGCCCTTTCTTCTTGCTTTCTTCCTTTTAACATTTGTCTGAGAGTAGTTGACATTTGTTTTGAATCAAATACTAATGAAATATGTGGGAGATTCAAGCTAGCTTTTAAGTGTCAAATGTCACGATAGCCAGTTTAGAGAAGAGGAGGATGAATAGATGAAGAGGAGTGGAACTGAAGGGACAAATGTAGTTTTGTAGAAATCGTTAAGTTTTCCCCCCACCTGTATCTGCTAAATCTAGGACACTGTATGCATATTACATTGTTTTTCTAGCCAGTACTGCTATATTGCAAGATTATCAATGGGTTTCTGGGCTGTTTTGTTAGCATACTACTACTGTATGGCATGCATGTTGAACTAGCCAGTATTTCTAATACTCCGAAAGATGATAGTCCACTGCTTAAAAAAAAAAAAAAAAGAAGAAGGGGAAAGACTGCAAAAAAAAAATCTCTTGGGATTAGCTGGACTGTCTTATTTTCCAAGGCTCTTGCTCTAGTCTAGCAGTAAGTTGTTGTTTTTTTTTTCTGAAAGTTGGGAAATGCTATTTCTATACAAAGCCTTAAGTAGAATGAATTTGCTTGCATAAATAGAAACGTATTGGAAAATGGTTATTGCAATATTTTTCTTCCGTTTCCTTTTTAATAAAAACTTTCTTTCTGTCATCAGTCTCCCTCAATTCACCAGAAGTGACTGTTAAACTGATTTGGTAGCCCTTCATAGCTTTAGGAGCTGTATTGCCAAGGGACTAAAAAATCATTGCCATCACAGCTCACGTGCCTGCTCAGGAATAATTTGAATGGTATGATTTTACAGAATTTTTATTATAAATAAGATTTTAAGCAAGCAGCTTGGCTGACTCCTTTAAAAACACTTTTGGATCTTCTCTCTCTGTATGCTTCGGATCCATAAACTGGCTGATTCAGAAGGGGGCAAAAGAGTCATCCTTATGAAATGGCTTAGGGTTATTTCTGGGTTCCAGGTTAGATACAGCCTCTGACAAGTTATAACTGTAGGTGAGCTGCAACCAAAAGTGGTGTTTTATGTGCAGACTTCTGCAAGTGGTGGCTTGGACAAGGTTAGCAACCCAAAGCAGTATTACTGCTTATTCCATCCAGGAGGAAAGGCACTGCTCTGCTGCTCCTGCTGCTGCTTCCTCCTCCTGTGCTGCTGTTTGATCTGATGCAAGCCGTTGCAAGCGAGGCCACTGCTTGCTATCAGATACCTAATCCCACGCAGAGCTGTTGGAGCAGCTACATAAGGCCTCAGGGTGATGCTGGTGGCAATGCTGCGTGGCAGGAGTGGTTCTTAGTAGCACTTCATATCTGGAGCTTCCTCCTCCTCCACCTTTCTCCCCTCCTCCTTTCTCCCCAGGCGTGTTCTTTCACATGGCTTTCTTATAGTGCACAGGAGCTCTGGGGAGCTGCAGAGGTGCATATTGCAAGCAAGCCATGACGAGTTGTTTATGGTTTTTATGTAAAAATGGAGGCAACTGAAAGGAAACTGTAGACAAGTAGATGTCATTTCTTTCATTGATGTTGGTGGTCTAGCCTTCAAGCCAGTTCTTTTATTTGCTTCCTCTCTCCAAGCCCTGTGATNAAAAAAAAAAAGGCAGGATGTTGCTGCATCTCTGCTCCAAATACAGTGCTTTCCTTTCTAAAGTGCAGGGCTTGCCAGACCTCTCCACCTCTCTTGAGGTCCTGGTGAGCTGCTCATGCCCCATCTGTGCTTTAAAAGCTGCTTGTTTTTAATCTACAAGGTAATTTTTATGATAATGCAGTTACAGTTCTGTGAACTGTCTTAAACTGTCATGTCTCCATTATTCCCCTTCTCTGGAAAACACCAGAGATGGCCTTTGCAGGAATATCTTAAGGGAATAGACCTGAGAGAGTTTAGGAAGTGTTGACAAGAGAAGCAAATAAGTTGTAATTAAAATGAGTCTGGGCACTGAGGATCCTTAAAACTCTTTCAACTTAAAATGAGTCTGCAAGAAAGCTGGGCAGGGTTTTGGGGTAGAATTTCTAACCTCAGAGTCATTGCTGCTAAGAGCTGCTTCTTCCCTTGTGGCTTCAGGCTGGAGCATGAGTTTCCACAATTATACTGTGAACAGGAGCATGAGCCTATATATAGGATATAACACATAGTGGTAAAAAGCTGCGTATGGCATATGAGCACCCACACATGACCTAAAAATACACAGTGCAGCCCAATTTGTCATTGAATGAAGTCATGCTTAGGACCGCAGTGCTCAAACAGTTTGGTTTCCCCACCTCCCTTCCCCTCCCTCTTCTTATAATTTTTTTTTTTTTTTAAACTGTTCAATGCAAATTTGCTGATGCAGAGTGTCGGTGTGGGGCTGCCTCTATACACAGCCATATGCAGTCTGCGCATCAATCTAGGAAGGCTCTACATGAGTTGCTTTATGGCAGAGATTTTGGTTTAATTTCAGGCCAAAGCTGCCCTTTTCTCTCCTCAATCTCCAAACTTATTGAATGGTTAGAAAAAAAAAACAACAGAGGAAGAATGCAGTATAGTATAGTTATGTCCTTTAACAACTGTATGTGTTACTGGGGATGGGGCAGCTTGCTGTGCTTGCCGATGCTTCTCAGTGAGTATCAGGGGATGGTCACATCCTGCATGAGGCAGGTAAAGCAAAAACCTGCCACCACTAGATGGTCTGATAAGTCTGAGATAGATAGAAATTAATTCCTGTGAAATACCACACGTTGAATCTTAATCTTTAATATACCACTGGATACTGTTACCTTATTCTTCCAGCTCCCATCCTTCAGAAGTTTTTCCTTCAAGATCATCTAAAGCAATCTCTCTTATGCAGAACACTTAGAGGATATTAAACGAGCTATCTTACTTCCTTCTTGCTTCAAAGCCTCCTTGTTTAGATTCAGAGGGGAAGTAATGGAATCATAATCCCTCTTAGTTTAAAAATGTTAGGATTAAAAAGGAAGGCACTCAGTTTGTTAAATTTCTTCGTTCTTTCAGAGGTGCCGCCAGCAGCGTCTGTCCAACTTGATCATTCTTCAAGAGAAAGCTGAAAATGAAATATTTGCGGGCTTTCCTAAATAGAGCTAGACTGAAGGAATACAGTGGTTTTCTTTTTTTTTTTTTTTTTTCTCTCTCTTTATTCTTAAATGCAGAATGTTCTGTCTGTTCTTTGAAACACTTAATCTAGTGATAAGTACATAACTATATTACTTCTTGGAGCTTATGTAAATGCATTCAGCAACAAAATTTGGAAACTGTTATGTCAGTTTTTATCGTCCCATGCATTTTCTTTAAATGACAGGGGCTCTTTTAACATTGTTCAGAAAAAGCAGGGGAGAAAAGCTTCTGTTTTTCATTCACAATATAATGTATTAATGACACCGATAAATTTCCAGAAGCTTTCAAATTGTGGGGCAGTGAAAAAATCTATTAAAAAACTCATGGCAAAACTGGATGGAGGGATGACACTCAAAATGGAATATGTGGAAATGTTGAGGCTAGTACAGAAGTTACTCAGGCATGTTTGGACTGATTAGGAGTGCCATCTATCTGGCTTTTTTGCAAACCTATTCCAGCACAGGTCTGGGGCTGGATGCGTGCAGCTCCCTGACCTGCATGTTGAGATGGCAGCTCCTGGCTCTTCTGGACAGAAGGAGTCAGGTGAGGTCATTGCTCTGCTAGTAGAGAGGAAAGAAAACATTTAGACTTTGAATTTGAATATAACTTTTCAACAGATCTCTGGTGCTTTTTCCTGCCTTTGAATAAATTGAAACTTTACGAAAGCTTTCCCTGTATCTTTTCCTGCTTCTGAGAGCAGCTTTAAGTAACCATTCTGATGCTCCAGGGATCTCTCAGCTTGACTGTTTCCAGCTCATCATTTACTGCAGTGCCAACTTATCCTTAGGTACCCCACCTTGTTTGCCTGCACTGCACTTTGTTCATTTATTTTCTGGATTCGTGTTCAGAGCATGATGAAAATTCCCAGCCCCAATAAGCTTTTGGCAGCTGCTCATCCTGGTTAAAGCGGTTCCATATTTCTGGAAGAGATGCCATTTTACAGAGTATAAACTAGGGGATATGTAATTCCAGAATACCTGTTTTGCAGAACTGTACATCAGCGTAGCAAAATAATCCTATTCCAGCTACGAACTTCGGATTGCTACATAAGAAGGTCTTGCTAAGAAAAAACATCTAAACTTCAAATGCTGTTATAGTCACTGTGAGTCAGCTTGTGGAATTATATGCTATATGTTATATCAACACATTCAAATTTTCAGCAGTACCAAGGGAACCAAAATTCCTTTAAAAAGGAATTTAAAATTTGGAAACTTCTTGGAAGTTGATAACCGTGGAAAGTCAGTGTTCAGTTGATTGGTTAACTGAGTTGGCAAAGGAGTTTGAAATCCAATACCATCTGTTTTGCTAGATCTTGCCTTAAAACAACAGACTGTGTCAATCTTGAAGCACTGTTTAATATATTTTTAGTTGCTGCAGAACAATTCATTTTTGAATCCTTCTTTCTCTGCATCTGAGGGAATACATTCTCATCCAAGTCAAAGGAAAATACTGCAAATGGAGTAAAACTATGCTAGGATGTGATAGATCTTTGAATCTTCTGTGATAATATTTTTGAGATGTGATAGTATATCAAAGAGAAAATTAATTATATAGTGATTTTTCCTAACACCTGGAGCTCATGCTGTTGCTGCTTCTGCTGCTGGCTAGCTGTTGTTTGTCATAAATCACTCTGTAGGAAAAAAATTAAATCCAGTGAAATGATGGAAAAAAAAGAAGTCATGGCTAGGAAGGAGGAAAGCAACATCTAAATATTTACCTACCACCCAACAAATTCAGAATCTTCAGGAATTTCCATTTTTCTTGGCTTGTTTCCTTGGCTTAAAGCTTGGAAAAGAAACCTGCCTAGATATCTGGGGCTCAAAAATAATAATCTCAGCCTATGTCATGGGTACTTAAGTAAAAAAAAAATCCCTCAAAACACAGAAACAAGAAAACCAACTCCACAGCACCCCAAATAGTAATAAATGAATTAATCTAGAGATGTTTCCAATCATACGCATTATGGTTCCATCTCAGAATTTAATGAAGGCCTTTTATCCAATGCAAGGGACTTCCACCGATGCATACAAATAAGGTCATTCAGCAAGATGCGATAGGGATATTTTCTCTCCGTTATATTTTGATTATGGCACCTCTCATTTTGACATTGGGTTTGCACGTCCATTTACGGGTTCTGTGGAGCTGCTGTTTGCAGCAGCATTTTTTAAACAATGATGGGAGATTAGAAGAGGGTGGGAGGGTTCTTAACTCTTATGGAAACAGGCTCATCTTTCAGCCAGATTCATGAGATGCAGAGTGAGTGGCAGCATCATCTGGTACATTTTTTTTCTTCAGTCGGAGACCTCAGAGTTTTTTTTTTCTGAGCAAGAGTGCTTTCAGTTTTTGCACCCGTAACAACCACAATTTACAAATAATTTTTATATTTGATTGCTATGTGATTTCTGGAAGCACTGAAGAATCAGGTGCTAAGAAAAAATTATCACAAAATAAAAATTGTAATTCCACGTTTGTTTCCTCTGCTTTCATTTTTCAGTAGACATTTGTTAATTTATTTATTAGTACAGTAGCAGTGCCTCTAACACGTTTTTGCATCAGTGCTGACTGGTTGATTAATTGTTCTTGTTTTCTGATCTTTTTTAAGGAAAGTAAATGCAAACATCAGGGCTGTGATAGCTTTTCTTAGGGATTCCTCTGTTCTCATCTTTTCCTGTGGAATTTTCTGCAATTAGATGTATTATTTGACTTTGATCATCACCAAACAATGTAAAGGATGATCCTTGGTTTACCATGTGTGCTGTTGGTCCCTGGCCACCATAATGTTAGTATTTTTGCAGTCTAAATATAGTCTTTTTTTTTTTTTAATATAGAAAGAAAATATGTATTTCTTTTTTAGTGGAGCGTGGGAGTTTTTTCCTGTTAATTTGTTACGCTTGAGAGAGAGGAGGAAACGTTATGATTGTCAGTCCCTACTGCTAAAATAAACACCTGGATTTATCACAGAATTTGTTCTAATCAGCAGGAAATGTTTATCTATGAAAAAGTTCTTGTCATATATTGTCAATGAATTATATATCTCCGCCTTGTGTACAGGGAACCCTATTCTTTTCCACTGCCTGAGTCGAATGCCCCATGCTTCACCCCAGATTCCTGTGTAGGGATTATTCTGTGGTCACATGGGAGGCAAGTCAGAAGAAAGATATTACTTTGGTGCTGTTCTTTGTGGGCTGATTCATTTCCTTTGTCTTTATTTTGCACATTTGTAACCTTATGCTAAACTGCCTATTACTAATGGACTAAAGCACTGAGAAATTGAATGCAAAACTACACACACCTGGGCACTGCAGTCAGTCCATGATGCTTCATCTCTCCTGCTCCTCCGTGGCCGCTCTCTGCCTATGCTCCACATGGGGTCCCTCCCACAGGATGCCATCCTTCCCAAGCTGATCTTGCATGGACTTCCCACAGGCTGCAGCTCTCCAAGTGCTGCTCCAACATGGCTCTGTACCACAGGGCCCACCTTTCGTAACTGCACTGCTCCAGCACAGGTCCTCATGGGCAGCAGCTCCCCCAGCCCTCCTGCCCCTCTGTGGGTTCCTCTCCTTGGGCTGCTGTTCCTGCGGGGGTATCCATGGGCAGCAGCCTTCTCCAGGCCTCATCAACTGCTGCACCGTGGGCTCCTCCATGGCTGCATGTGGAGAACTGCTAATGTGTTAAATTTCTGTTTAGAGTCATTGCAATTGTACATCCATTTCAGTAATCATAGACTGCCAACTCATTTTTTTTTTTAATGGAAATTTTTTTTTCATACTGGGGAGACTGAAGTCTTCCTTTGCTTTTCTGGTGGACGTTGTGAAGATTATGGAGTGCTGTGTGATGTAGTTCGTGTGGAATCGTGGAAAATAGCATGAGATGTCCTTCACTGTGTCTGAGCTGGAATCAATTGTCCTTGTGACATTCCTGGCAGATGTTTGTCTAATCTGTTCTTAAAAACCGCCGCTAATGATAATTTGCCAGTCATCCTTGGCAATCTATTCCAATGCCCAACCACCCTTGACAAAAGAGAGACTTTTCCTCATAGTTAGTCTTACTACAGGGCTCAAGTATTCACAGGCCTAAATGTTTACTGTTGATTTGTTTTGTTTTGGTTTGTGGGCTTTTTTGGCCTTGGCAACTCCCTTGACTCTGCTCACGTGAAACTTAGTCTGCTGGTGAGATGTGTGGTGTCTTCTAAAATAGTCTCTGGGTGCAGGCATTTCTTAGTTACACAGTGAGCACATGCTCTTGTGCTCTCTTGGGAATTTCTTTTTCCTTTATTTATCTTTCAACTTTCTTTCGCATGCATAATAATTGACTGTTATTTGCTTGGAATTTTTTTGAGCCTGTTTTGTGAGCGTGAACCTCTGTACTTGTCGGACTCTTCCAAAAAGATTCTGGCACCTTCTGAAATGATCTGTGGAAATCAAGTTAGAACATGCCCCAACTCTTTCAGTCTAAATGCTTTAGATTTCATTTCCATGCAGGCCAGAAATCCCCCAGATCTGGGGAGAGGATGTCTGCTTGGGACTTGTCCAGCCAGAGGTTTGGACTGTAGCAGATACATACATACAAACCTTGAAACTCAAGTTGTTCCTTTTTCCCTAAGATGAACTGGAATTACAGGTTCTCCACCTGCATTCTTATTCCTCTTTTTTTGGGCATTAGGTTCAGAGGGTCTAGGAGATGGTGCAAAAATACTTTTATACCTACAGGCTGTGCGCCTCCCTGTTTATTGTGCAATGGAAACTACACCTCTGTTCTATAAAGGTGCACAGCTTGTAGCTGTTTCTCTCGGTAGCCTGATTTACTTCTTGGAAATCATAACAGCTTGGTAAGAAGAACAGTGCATCAAGGGAGGTGGAAGTTCTTCCTGGGGAGTCTCTCTGAGAGAATCTCTCTTGAAACACCACAACACCATTTTCTTGTTTTTTGTGAATGCTGTGTTGTTTGTTTTTTTTTTTGGGTTTTTTTTTTGTGAATTCTTGTCATACCAAGAAGAACCCGCAACACTTTCAGTGTAACAGACGTGCAAAAACATTGTTTTATCGGAAGCTTAATAGTTCATTGTAAGTTGGTTCCAAGGGGCAGATGTTTTAAAAGCCTGCACTGAATTCCACCTGCAAAAGGACCATATAAAATACTTCAGCCATGTGCCATAGTTTTTATTGTGAGAAGGCGTACTCCACTGAATTGGTTATTAAAGTGCACAGCATTGAGTGCTGTCTTCTCATTACATAAAAGATTTTGTATGTAGTTATTAGGCTTCATTACCTGGGTTTTAAATAGATGTGTAGGGCATTTGGATCAGTTGTCACCATCCAAGAACAACTCTTGAAATGAAGGCGAGCAATTTGTGCTTAATGTAGTAGAAAAAGGGGGAGCCCATAAGAGGGCTGGCAGGATGAAATAGGGGGAATGTGCTTGAGGCAGTAATCCAGAAAGATGATTTTTGCATTTGCATTTTGAATGGATTTCAGGGGACAAGATTGCTTCTGTCATGGCCAGGAGGAAGGAGATTATCTCACATCACAGCAGCAGTAATGAGGGCCAGGATGAACGTTCTGGTTTTATGAATAGGAATACAAGGCAAGGTGCTGAAGTTGCTAAAGCAGGCAAGATTCTGAGGCAGAGTTGACACTCTGGTGCCATCAGAAGGGCAACAGTGACTGAAAGAGGAGAGGTTGCAGGGCAGCTGCATGATCCCATTGCATCAGACTGTGTTTCTGCTGAACTATAGGCAGATCACAGAGAGGATTAACAATTCAAATGTCTGTACCTTGACATTGTATTGTTTTATCACATTTTCGTCTAAATTCTACAGTATGTTTATAAACTCAGATTTGCAACTTGCTGTGGTTGTGCCACATAAGAATATAGCACTCTCCTCTGTAGATTGGGAAGGCAAACAGACTACACCTTCCTTCCATGAGCATTGCATCCATCTCCCCAGTGAGGAAAATAATGTGTTCAAAAATCTAAAAGTAGTGCCACAGCTGTGAAAAAGAATGGGTTGCTACTTTGGATAAAGTAAAGTATTTTGTGCTATGGCTAAAATAGTGGGGTTTTTTTGAGTATTAGGTAGAAAAACTGAAAATTTTCTTAGTAGCCAAACACATTTCTTAAAACTCATTGCTTACAGAAAAGCTCGTTTTTCAGTAAGAGTTCAAACTCTCTTTTTACTTATCCTATTTTAATCTCTATTTCCTGTTTGTTTTCATCATTTGCAGACTGGGAAGAAAGCTACTGTGTCTTATGGATTTTCCACAGTACTGTTTCTATTTCTGCCATGAGAATTTAGCCTTTAAGGCAGTACAACAAAAGGCCTTTCTCTGCAGTGCTTTTGGTGGACTGCAAAGAAGTTAGAACCAGTAGCCATAATGAAGGTCAAAATAGCTGGTTTTCTCATGACGTTCATGACAAATAGTAAACAGAATGGACAAAAAAAAGTGTGTTATAGAAAGCTTGTCACCATGCTGGAATTATAATAAGTCTTAGACAAATGCGTGGTAAAGATGGCTGTGAAAGAGCCTTTCTGCTGAAGCTGTTTCTTGATTTGGCCAAGACTTCTAAACTGATTTACATTTAAATCTGAAGATAATATGTTGAGTATTAAAAATCTTTACTGGAAATTCTTTTGGCTTATTAAAAGGATACATTTTGAAGTAATATACTTAATCATTTTACTTGCTGGTTTGCCTTCACCCTGTCAGGCAGCTCGGATTAAGAAATTGAACTAGGTCTGCTTTATGGCTTTTCCTCCCACCCTTGCAGAACAGTGCTCTTTTGTTTGGGCTCTTAGCACTTCAGGTGAAAGATTTTAAATTCCTGCAAACCTGTCTTTCCACTTATTGGAGCAGTTTGTGAAAATACTACTTTTCACAGCAAGATTTTATAATTACAGTGTATTTGCTTTCTCTGTTTTCCTCGCACTTTCTCAAAATACTCATTTCTTCTGTAGGGGCATACTTTCAGTGATAGATGTACTGGGTTGTTTTTTTTTTTTGTGTGTGTGTGTGTGGTAACACAGGTCTTTGATCACCTTGACCGTAATCTGAATGAAGCAGGCCTGCTGTGTTTTTTTCCAGCTTTGGGCCTAGTCAGGGCCTGTAGAATAGTAGAAAATCTGGATGCCATCTGGACAGGATCTTGCTGCTCAGGCACAAGGGCTGGGAATCCCGCACCACCCCTCCAGGGAGTGTCATCTTGTGATTATTTTTTTTTAATTGCACTGTGGGAGAACCCAAAGATTTTCTCAGGATTGTGAAAATACCCAGCCTGACTTTCCCAAATGTTCTGAGGTCTCTCTCTCTCTCTTTTTTTTTTTTCCTTCCTCCTGAGGAAGGCCGTGAAAATCACTGCATAATGCACTTGGTTAAAACATTAATTTAAGATGTGACTTGAATAAACCCTGGAGCTAACCTCACATGAAGCATGCTTATTTACTTAAACTGAGCAAAGAATTAATAAAGTATGTTAATTTAACTGAGGTTTTCCAATCAACTGAAGACATTTCTTTATTCTTGTTGTGATAATGAATAATTGCAGGGAATCATTCTGAATACTTTTGTACAAAATCACAAATGCAAGGGCAGTATCCAAGCACGTAATTATTGAAAAAAAATATTCAAACAATATTTGCTCTTTCCTGGATGTTTGTATTGGATTCAGGGTTGCAGCAGATCCTGTTGTATATATATGTCAACCACTTCTGTGTCACAAGCAGGAACATGTTAAGTACTTACCCCNAGAAGAAGGGGAAAGACTGCAAAAAAAAAATCTCTTGGGATTAGCTGGACTGTCTTATTTTCCAAGGCTCTTGCTCTAGTCTAGCAGTAAGTTGTTGTTTTTTTTTTCTGAAAGTTGGGAAATGCTATTTCTATACAAAGCCTTAAGTAGAATGAATTTGCTTGCATAAATAGAAACGTATTGGAAAATGGTTATTGCAATATTTTTCTTCCGTTTCCTTTTTAATAAAAACTTTCTTTCTGTCATCAGTCTCCCTCAATTCACCAGAAGTGACTGTTAAACTGATTTGGTAGCCCTTCATAGCTTTAGGAGCTGTATTGCCAAGGGACTAAAAAATCATTGCCATCACAGCTCACGTGCCTGCTCAGGAATAATTTGAATGGTATGATTTTACAGAATTTTTATTATAAATAAGATTTTAAGCAAGCAGCTTGGCTGACTCCTTTAAAAACACTTTTGGATCTTCTCTCTCTGTATGCTTCGGATCCATAAACTGGCTGATTCAGAAGGGGGCAAAAGAGTCATCCTTATGAAATGGCTTAGGGTTATTTCTGGGTTCCAGGTTAGATACAGCCTCTGACAAGTTATAACTGTAGGTGAGCTGCAACCAAAAGTGGTGTTTTATGTGCAGACTTCTGCAAGTGGTGGCTTGGACAAGGTTAGCAACCCAAAGCAGTATTACTGCTTATTCCATCCAGGAGGAAAGGCACTGCTCTGCTGCTCCTGCTGCTGCTTCCTCCTCCTGTGCTGCTGTTTGATCTGATGCAAGCCGTTGCAAGCGAGGCCACTGCTTGCTATCAGATACCTAATCCCACGCAGAGCTGTTGGAGCAGCTACATAAGGCCTCAGGGTGATGCTGGTGGCAATGCTGCGTGGCAGGAGTGGTTCTTAGTAGCACTTCATATCTGGAGCTTCCTCCTCCTCCACCTTTCTCCCCTCCTCCTTTCTCCCCAGGCGTGTTCTTTCACATGGCTTTCTTATAGTGCACAGGAGCTCTGGGGAGCTGCAGAGGTGCATATTGCAAGCAAGCCATGACGAGTTGTTTATGGTTTTTATGTAAAAATGGAGGCAACTGAAAGGAAACTGTAGACAAGTAGATGTCATTTCTTTCATTGATGTTGGTGGTCTAGCCTTCAAGCCAGTTCTTTTATTTGCTTCCTCTCTCCAAGCCCTGTGATTTTCAGCCTACTTACCTTATTTTTNAACAAAAAAACAACAACAACAACAGAAAAGTAACTCACATACGGAGATACTGTTATTGTAAACATTTTCAACCATATCAACTTTCAACAGAAGACTGAGTAAGGAAGCATAGCAATGTGAGGACAGCTCCTTTCTCAGCCCCTCCCCGAAGTACCACGCAGTAAGGAGCATGCTTTAGTTGCTGGTTGCAAAAACACGGGGATACCAAGCACCTCAAGTTTTGCAGTAAGGTAAATTAATTGTGGTCAGCTGTAGACTTCACCTTACTTCCTTATTACCCTAAGTGCCTTGCACTCAGTGAATTTGCAGTGTATTTTTAACTAATGACTTCTTCATTATCTTATGAATAACAAAAAGCAAATTATCCTTGTATTGCTGAGGACAAAGCCAATGAATTCCTGACTTGCCCCTGCTGAATATGTCTCTTTTTCATGCTGTAGCATGGAGGTGATCATGGCTTGGAGCTGCTGCCCTCTGCTTATGACATTCTTGTTTCCTCCTGCTACACTTGGGGTTGCAGGACTGAATTTCCTGCTCAAGAAAAATGGAAAAAAAATAAGTTGGGGAGTAACACCATGTAAATACTTCATATGGTCGCCTTTTGATACTGTGTTATCATTTATAATACTGGAAGTTTAAATGTTTTTACTCTTGTAACATTCAAAACAGAGTATTTCTGGTGGTTAAATTTCAGTGTAATTAGAGGTCTGGAAGGGAACTGTTCAAGTGTCTGCTTCCAGTGTGCTAACGCAGCACATTTGTTCTGGTATGATAATCTTGTCATACTGGTATGTGAACTGTCAAACTGACGGGTGAAGGTTTTCCTGTAATCTGAAGGGTAGTGTTTTTTTTCTTATTTTCAAGTATATTTTTAAGAGTTTCCTCTGTCTTTTCAAATATCTGACATGATCTTTCAGTGGGACAGCACTGTAGGCTTCCTTCAGAGTAGAAGAGCCTTGTACATTGCCACCATTAACAACTGTTAATGCATTCTGCTAAGCAAGACAGTGAGCATTAGGATGTGATCTGCTAATATGCGCAGGCAGAAGGTTCTTCCGTACATAGAATAATAATTGTCAAAATGAAAGCCAGTGGTTTGTGCTTCCTATTTCTCACCAGAAGCTTTTGTGAGCCAGACTGTGTAATTATACCCAAAGGAGAGCTGCCCCAATTTGTCACTGAAGTAGCTGTAGAGATGTGGGCTGAAGTCACAAGGGAAGAATGAGCGTGCTGTAGTATTAAAGTTCATTTGTAAGTTCGAAGTGATGACTGCTCATGATCCACCAGCTTTTTACCAAGGCTCAAAATGTTTTGCAACAATCAAGCTTACTTCAGCTTTCTTTGGTACTAACACCTGAGTTGAAGGAGTTAGCTATTTGCCAATATCTTGTTTTCTTAGGAGAATCTTGCCTAAAGTTGCCTTTCTTGCTGCAGGCCAAGGATGGGCACTGACATTTTCTGGATATGAAGTAGATGATTGTTCTGTATTCAATGATATTATTTTGGGCTGATGAGGCTTTAATAAGGGCAAATATTGCTAGATATCATCTGATGCTAGAAAGGAATGCATCAGTCATGATTCCTTTGGCTTCTATTTTTAGGACTTGAATTTTCATCGGCTTTAAAAACTTTTGTTGTTGATCTGATTTTTATTGTTTAGCTTGCAAGTTTGTGTTGTTACATGTTTAACTTCCACATCCATTAGTTAATTTCTCTTCCTTTAGATTCTTTAGGTGCTTAAAGATAGAATGAGTCAGTGTTTTGCGCGTGAAGGTTTAGACAAGTTATGGATAAAATAATAATAAAGACTGTCTAGATTCTTATCTGGGCACAGCAGAGGCAGATGGTTGAGAGATGAAGATGAATCTGGGTGGTCTTGATGTCAGAGACTGCTGTGAGCATGAATGTTCACAGCTGGGGGATAGGGAGAGAAAAAAAGATCCTGAAATTCTGTAACAAGCCTATTAGTCCTTAGTTTCGAAGTGCAAGAAACCTATCTTACTGAAAAGTTCTTCAGCTAGCTATTTTAGCATTGCTTATCTTAAAAGCAGAAGCAGATAACAGTAATGCAGTCAGGAATACCTAACTTACTGTGGGGGTATAAAAACTGATAGAAGACTAGAGGTTTTCTGGAAGCTAAGCCTCTTCATTCCTCCCATACTTTTATTTGTTTTTTAACAAATCAGAGCTTTAACAAATGAAGCTTGGAGCATTTCGTTGATATGGAGAAGTTTATGGAGAAGTGCATTACTTGATCTGTAACTGAAGTTATTTCATAGTTTATTTTTAGACTCCCTGGATTTAAGCTTGCTAATTGAGGGCGAGGGTGAGAAGGGAAGGTTTGCTTGCAGTTGGGTTAAGCCAAGGTTATCTCTATTTGCCGCCACCTGGAAGAGCTGGCAGAAGAATTTACTGAACCTCATGAACTTGTATAAGCCCGGCCTGTAACACCCCCTGCCCACCCACACCCCCTTGAAGCTTTTTCAGCCTTCTGCTCCAGCCAGCTTCGCTAACAAGCACACCGCGATTCTGGCCAGCCCATGCTGGGAGGATATTAAATATTTTTTAGCCTAAAACTCCTGCTCCCTGCTCCTCTTTAATTTTCCCATCCACCCGTTACGCTTCTGTGCACTGCAGGGAAGAACACTGCCGTTTTCTCTTATCTTGTTGGCTATGAGGGCAGTTTCACAATGTCTCTATGTCTCAGCTTTTCACCTACCACAGAGTTAATGCATTAAATTGGGCCAAATCTAGCACTCCTTTTCCAAGACAAAGGTTTTATTGAAATCTTTAGGAACTGCAGCTGGGACTTAGTGAGATTGCAGGCAGTGGTACTTAAAAGAGGTTTCCCATAATGATTTGATTTGATTAAAGTAACTTCTTTTTTTTTTTCTTAGTGGAAGTAGCTTAATCAAGACTGTGCTTTCAAGTCTGAAGGTGTCTCTAGCAAACAGTTACCTGGGAAGAGGTTTGGAACATCTCATTTAGCATTTTCTTGTCTTGATGCATGAGTTCCCAGTCATTTCCACTCCTTATATTCTGTTTAAAGGCAAACTCCAGCAATGATGCAGTTCATTTCACCTTTCCCCTTAAATGTCAGACTAGACAGTTTCAGAAGGGATAGCAACAAGACAAACCAGTATCCTTCTGAAAGGAGAAGTTATGACAGCCTGTTATCAGATGCAACTGATTGTGTGCAAGTGATGTGATGAAAGAAACAGCCTGTCTGATTCTGATTTTACAGCACTAATAAAAGATTTGGGTTGGGGGATGGCTTTGAACCTTCCCTTCCATTGCATGCTCATTCACATATACGTGCATTCTCTCACTTGGATTGATGAAGTAACAAAAAGGTTAAAATTACTTTCTTAGAAGGAGGTGGGAATCGAGTTGGGGTGAGTGTAGTTGCTGAGCCTCTGGAGAAAACATAGTAGTAAGCTAAACTGCCAATGAAAAGGGAATTGCCCTGTGAAGTACAGTTAGTACTGATACGCCAGCGTGGATTTTCACAGGAAATATTCTGTGCATTGAGTGTGGGCTTCCTAGGAAACCTCTAGCTGGGAGTCAACCTATTGCCTGTAGAGATCCTCTGTATTGATGGTAAAAATATAGTAGAGGTGCATTTCTTTTAAGACTTCAAAGAAGATGATGAGAGGATCTGTCAAAACCCATCAAAATATCAACGTGTTTGCATCTAAAAAGGGTGTGCCATGTGTCTTGTGCAGGGAGGTGTAGTGGTTTAATACTGTTGAGCTGCTCAGTTCCACTATTCTACTCTCTTGCTCCCTCTCCTCAGAAGGACAGGCCATATCCACCATGGGCCTCTCTATGGGCTGCAGCTCTGGCCCGGGGCCTACTGCTGTGGAGGCTATCCATGAGCTATGGCTTACTTCAGGACACATCCACTGATGCACCATGGGCTCCTCCATGCTCCCTGTGGTGCCCATGGGCTGCTGGGGGATGTCCTGCTCCACCATAGGCCTCTCCTGGACTGCAGAAAACTTCTGTTCCACACCTGGAGCTCTTCCCGCCCTCCTTCTGCACTGACCTTGATGGCTGCAGGGCTGTTTCTCTCAACATTTGTCACTCCTCTCTCCCAGCTGCTGTTGCCCAGCAGTTTTCTCCTTCCTTATATCTGCTCATACAGAGGCACAACCAGTGTCACTCATGGCTGGGCTCTGGGCAGTGGTGTGTCCCTTGTGGAGCAGCTGGGGCTGGCTCTGATCTGACATGGCGCAGCTGAGGGGCTCTGTTTACAGAGGCTATCACTGCAACTTCCCTCCCTGCTGCCAAAATCCTGTCACCTAAACAAAGTACAGTTGGTGTTGGAATGAAGGCAAATTTAGAGAATTGAAGTAGAGCAGACACACTGGTTTCTTATTAAGGAGTTTAAACAGAATATTAAAGTAAAACCTCTAAGAGAAATTTGAAATGATGCCTCCATTGACAGACATTCATTTCTGTCTGAGACATCATTCATGATGGGGCAGTAAGAAAGGCCATGCTCATAGTATGTTCTTTTATCCTTTGCTTTTTCAGTCATGATGAAAAGAAGTGTCCAGGTATCTTTGTAAGCCTTGTGCAAGGGTCACAGTTTCGGATCTGACCCTTGTAGTCTGTTCCAACTGCAGCAGGGGATTCACCCTCTGGAAAGTTATCTTTTTTAAAATCAGACTTAAGGGCAATCTAAAAATCTGGTAGCTGGAGGGAAGCTGGAGAGCAAATTACTTCTAGTTGGACTGTGGTGAGGCCACAAACTCATCTTGCATTTAGCAAGGATATTTTGTGGTGGGAAGAGGTGGAGGCAGAAGCTGAGTACTGAGCCCAGTGCAGAGGCCACAACATTTCGGCTGTGGCAGGTTGGTATAATGTCTTCTGTAATTTACTGGTGCCTTGTGTGTGTGTCTTTTCCAGTGGGCTTAAAAAAGGTTTGCGACTAACCGCTGGGTCTCTCAGAAGAAGCCACTTGAGCACATGTTGTTATGTTTCCCTTTGGAAACCTTGGTGAGCCTCTCTGTCTTGGTTGCTGACTCCACCAGTCCTCTTGGCATAGTTGCCTTGCCTGTCTGCTTGGTGATTTCCTAGGGCAGGCACTACTGGCAATGACTCGTGCAGCAGGTGTATGGCTAGAACAGTGTTCCTGGCCACTTATGTATTTAACTAAAGTTCATCAAGGCCCGATAAATGAAGCTACTAGAACTATACTATAAAAATGCACTTGATTTTACACAGAAACACCTTTTAAATACTAAGTCATGTCTGGACACAAAGTATTAAAAAACAAAAAACAAAAAACACCGCTTGGTGTTTCCTGCACATGTGTACGATCTGGGACAAGTGCCCAATTGCACAATCAGGAAAAATAAGCCTCTTGTGTTAGGATGGGCTATATTTTATTTCAGACAATCGTATCTACGTCTTTTGGTGTTAATCTGTGCCAAGATTTCTGTTTGTGGTTTCCATGTGTTCTTGCATCATGTCATTTCATCTCCAGAGTTGTTTTTTTTTTTTTTTACTGTCATACTCAACTTTTTGTTTCAGATGTGTAACGTTCTTCCTTTTTTTTCATGTCCCAAAACAAAGCCTCTGTTTTGATTTGCTTTTTGTATTTTCTCAGTGATGTCAACTGAACTGAATGTGATGGACTAGTGGTTGAGTTTCTGTTGCTCAGCTCTTTTTTTTTGTGACATTGATTTTTACAGTGTGATTTCTACAACAATTAACATTCCTCCAGGCTGAGAATAGCACTAATGGAAGCCTGTTCGTGACCTGAGAGAGCAGCAGAAGTGGTCTGGGAGTAGAAAGCTTAAACCATGAGGTTAAACAGGTCAAATGAGAAGAAACAGTCAGTTGAAAGAAGTGAATAGTATAGGGGATTAGCAGAAGAGAGGAAGCTTAGCGGCTGGGTTTTGCTGTGATTGTTACTTATGTGTAGGTAAATGGTCTTTGTTCTGTCATAAACATTCAGAAGGATTTTTTTTTTTTTTTTTTTTTTTTNNNNTTTTTTTTGCTAAAGCTTAAATTGTTGTTTTGTGGAAATATAAAAGCTCTGGTCATTTTTTTTCTTTCCCACATAGCTCTGATTTGGAGAGATTCTGCTCTCCCTAGGCATAGGTTTTTTTCAGACTTCTGTTCATAAAGAAAATGCCTTGGCAAAGACAGCTAAGGGCTTGCAACATGCCCGTTGCTTTCTCACAGGTGCATATGAACCCAATTTCAATAGTGAGACAGTACAAATATTATCAGCTTGTTTTACTTTTGCCATGTACAAGCAGAGTTCAAGACCAGATAGAGGAAACAGTGTGTTGACTGGTGCTTGGCACTGAAATGTTTTTGATTCTTGGCTTGATTAGTTAGTTGTCTTTATCTAGTGACACAGATTTACTGTCTGTGATGGTGAAACCAATTTTTCAATTGTGCATTTTTACAAATGAATACCACAGAATCCCTGAATCCCTGTGATTCATACTACTGCTTTGAAAAATGACAATGAGCTAAGTCTTAAGTCTTTTCCGGTACACTGTGGCTGAAGTATCTTAGCAGTGGGTTTCAGGAACGACCAAAATTGAAATGTACATTACACTGATTTCTTGTATTCTTTGTAGATGCTCTCCCCCATATTTAGATATTTAGGACAAACTAAGAGTATAATACTGTATGTGACATAAGATTGAGAACTGGATGGTGCAAAGCTACATGGTTTTCTTTAGTTCTCCTCAGAGATTATGTGCAGTCCAGAGGAAGTTTTACACGGGATGTTCAGGGTTGTTGCTTCAGATTGCCTGCAGTGGGATGCACTGTTTTTTCTATCCTCTAACGAACAGAAAAATAATCTTTTTTCTGTTTTCTAAAAATAATCTTTTTTTTTTGCTAATTTGTGATACTGTGCTAATGGTTTTCCATTTTGCACAGAAGCATCTTTTCTTGTCTTGTTATGTGTAAGGATAATGAGTAATGAGGAAATGGCTTCAGAGGTGATAAAGGACATTACGAAAGTCCTGCTGTGTGTTAACTGTAAGCTAAATTGTGTTCAACTCATCAGCCTTAGGCACAGCTCTCCTGCTGTGTTTCATCCTTCCTTCCTCCATTCTCTGTTTTCTGATAGGCTTTCCAGTCTGGTCTTTGCCAAGAAAGCATAAAGCATTGGAAGGAAAATGGGACTTGATTGTCTTTAATGGAGGGTTGGGAAGGCGTGGAGGGAGGAAGAGAATTAAGGTTTTAATATTAAAGATCCAGCATTGATTCTGAATGCTTTTAAGGTTGTTCTGATAAAACTATTTCAAAAATAACTTCTTCAGAAATACTGGTGATCTTAGCAAAATACTGTGATGGCTGGCATGCTTTTCTGTGAAATATGAATCTCAGAGTAGCTAACACAGAGTCCATTATAAACCTTTGCCTCCTAAACATCCAACCGATGAGCAAAAAATAATTAAAAAAACCAAAACAACAACAACAAAAAACCAAAACAAACAAACAAACAAAAAACCCAAAAATAGCTGTTTCCTGTCTTGATGGTTTGAATGGGTTTTTCTTCTGGAGCATACATTAGGCTCTACCAGTACTGCCCTCTGGGTACATCTCTTATGGATTTGCATTTCTCCTGGTGCTCTGCAGAAGTGACAGATCTATGTGTGGCTGGTGTCCTGTAAATTACTGGGACCATTGTGCCTACACCATGAAGTGCTCTCAAATCACTGATAGAAACCTAGTGGTGTGACAGTGTTTTCACGGAAGGGTTTATAAAGAAATTCAGGACCTTTATCCCCAGGACCTTTTTGTTTCAGAAGTTCTTGAACCATCTCCATGTAAATTGGTGCTTTTATGTGGTGAAAGGCAGAATTGCTGGCTTGGGTCCCAAAAGTAGGATGGACTGTACCCCAGCACAGAAACAGTGCAGGGCTGACATTCCTGTTAGCAGCCTTGGAGCCAAGTCATTTCATGTCCACTAGAAAATCAAGTCATGTTTGATACTTACCTTTATGCAGAGCTGTAAATGCACTGTTTCCTCTACCTCTTTTTGTGTGCGTACCCATGCCTGCCGTTCTGCAGCTGCCTGTTCCACTGTTGCTCGATGCCAATTTAATGTCTGCAGCACCTTGTGCTTTGCAGACTAGGGATGTCTGTCCCTAAATCATAGAATCATAGAATCATAGAATCATAGAATCATAGAATCATAGAATGGCCTGGGTTGAAAAGGACCTCAAAGATCATCTAGTTTCAATGCCCCTGCTATGTGCAGGGTCACCATCCACTAGACCAGGCTGCCTAGAGCCACATCCAGCCTGGCCGTGAATGCCTTCAGGGATGGGGCATCCACAACCTCCTTGGACATCTTGTTCCAGTGCTTTGCTTCACCACCCTCTGAGTGAAAAACTTCCTCCTAAAATTCTGTTGGTTGTTTTCTTCCTGATCTGTGCTCCAGCCTGTTTTGGGGAGCTCTTGCTGCAGAACCCAGAGTTCATCTAGGCTTTACAGGGAGGAAGGTTAGGTCCCTCTGCCTGCCAGGGAAACTGGTGGGAACCTGGCTGGGTGACTGTGTTTCCTTGCCAGCTAATTGGATCTGTTGTTTTCATGAAACATTTTTGTTCAGCTGATTAGGATTCTTTTTTGGATGAATGAGATTCTTGTCAGAAAATACCAATCAGAGCTGGGAAAGAAGCTAAATAGAAATATATTATTAAAATAATACCAGAGAAAATTTCCAAGCATTATCTGAATGCAAGTCTTGATTTCTTTTGCTGTGGGTCAGTGGAGTGTGAACTGCCCTTTGCATCTGTGTAGTGTTGTATTCTGAGACAGTAATGCTTGGTATTTAATATTTGGTATTTTATTTTAACTGTTTCTCTGCTGAGAATTGAGAAATATCCAATATTTTTATGATAATGAAAGAGGTGGTCCAGTATTGTGTTACAAAGCTCTCTGCAGTTTAAAACAAAACCAAAAAAACCAGCAATCTTTTCTCTCTGGCAGCTTCTACTCTAGCAACGTAACTTACAGTGGCAGAAGAAATTCAGGAAGACATAAAAGAAGTAGCACGTAATATATTAAGTAAAACAAGAGGCATTGTAGTGAATTTAATTGTGATAAGTTTCAATGGAAAAAAATCAGATTTATTTTTTAAGTCTAAAGTGCACAAGGTTGAAGTGTGAGTATTCTGCAGTTTCACTAAATATTTAATATCAAACATCCATAAACTATGTAACAAATAAACATTGGATAAGGTGTTTGAGTAATAAAGGGCACCTTCCTTGAAAATGTCAAAATGCGGAATATTTGCATTTTCTTAGTTTCTGCCCTCTGTGGTAATAGGTTGACTGCGGTGAAAACTTACATCCAAAAATGGTTTGGTCTTCTGAAGGTGATAATTTTTTCCTGAGTTGTTATAATGCTTTATACTTTTTATGAGTGGTAGCAGAAGATAAGCCAAATTTCTTCTTCTTTCCTAAATGATTAGTTTTTTCTTACTTTAAAAATATGGATTCATTTTTTGCCATGATTAATTACATGTATATGGAAAGTAGGCAGCTAAAGAGGAAGCGGGGGAAGCATTGGACACTATTTCTTTTCTGGTGGTCTCCTTGAAACCACCAATAACATCTACAGACTTGGAGGTTAACATGCCATGATTTTGTTTCTATGGCCGTTACTTTTCTTGGTGCACACAAGTAGCATTTTCTAGGAACAAAATTTGTAAATGTATAGTAGATCATTCTCACAATTAATTTTTTGCTTTGTTTTTCTTTGAGTGTTAAGAATTAAGTATAAATAAAAGATAGTAAATTATGTATGTAGACTGCTCTGAGAGTAATGCCGTCTATTTATTTCCATGGAAACTAAAACAGAAACAAAGAGCAAATAACAGTATTTGATAGAGCAAATTTTCAGCTACAAAACGCTCTTTTTCAACATAGTCACCACCATTAGCTATGCATTTTCATTGATGAACCTGCATGCCGTACTTGTAAAAATCTGCGCCAGGAGTGATGACCCACTGTTGCTGTTGCCACTGCTGAGACACATCACCCACCGTCCCACTGTGCTCACATCCACTGTTTGGTCTCCATCAACGTTCAGCAAGTGTCGATGAATGTCAGTGGGTGCAATGTGTTACGTGCAATGGAGGAATTCAATGGCACACATTTGCTTCATAGAATCATAGAATGAATCACAGAATCATAGAATGGTTTGGATTGGAAGGGACCTTTAAGACCATTTAGTTCCAACCTTCTTGCCATAGGCAGGGACACCTCCCAGTAGACCAGGTTGCTCAAAGCCCCATCCAGGCTCGCCTTGAACAGGATGGGGGTGTCCACAACCTCTCTTGGCAACCTGTTCCAGTGTCTCACCACAACACAGTAAAGAATTTCTCCCTAATATCTAGTCCAAATCTACCCTCTTCCAATTTAAAGCCATTTCTCCTTGTTCTGTCACATGCCCTTATAAAAAAGCCCCTCCTCAGCTTTTCTGTAGGCCCACTTCAGGTACTAGAAAGCCGCTGTAAGGTCCCTCCAGAGCCTTCTCCTCTCCAGGCTGAAGAGCCCCAACTCTCTCAGCTGATGCTGAGATGCTCCAGCCCTCTGATCATCTTCATGGCCCTCCTCTGGTCCCACTCCAACAGCTCCATGTCATTCTTGTGTTGGGAGCCCCACAACTGGATACAGTACTTCAGGTGGGGTCTCATGAGAGCAGAGTAGAGGGGCAGAATCACTTTCCTCGACCTACGGCCATGCTTTTCTTGATGCAACCCAGGATACGGTTGGCCTTCTGGGCTGCAGTGCATTTAGCCATCTCATGTTGAGTATTTCATCAACCAACACTCTCAAATCTTTCTCCTCAGAGCTGCTCTCAAGCCATTCTCTGCCCAGCCTGTTATTTGTGCTTGAGATTACCCTGACCCAGGTGCAGTATGCTGTACTTCATACACACTTCCATGTCAGTCGCCTTTTTGTCAGACTGCCCCTCTTCTGCCATCTGTTGCCAGCAACAAAATGCATTGGGATATTGTCAGGAAGGTTCAACCTTTACTGCCTTACCACCAGCATCTGCCACCGACATTGTGGGCCAACATAATAAAATAGTGGGCTTTACTTTCAGAACAGCTCTATATATTATAAACAAAGCTCCTTCTCTGGTCATTTTGAAGCAAGATGTCCTACTAGCCTGTTCTTTGAGTCCCAGTTCAGCTTCAACTTGTATACAATAAAGCAGAATTGAAGCAGTGTCAGTCCTGAGGCCACTTTTGCATTTAGTGATCAGTTGAAGGATTTATGAGTGTGGACATTCTTGGATGTGTTGTGATAGTGCTTTATATTTGATATTCCCTTTGTCATGTGCTTTGTTCATTAATAATAATTAATTATTATTATTATAATTGTTAAATGAACATTAGTAACATTCATTGTATAGATTATACTTAGAACGTCTTATAAAGTAGTAAAAAGTCAAGGAAAACAGCAACATGGAGCAAGTTTAGCTGGCAATCTGTGGAGGCTGTGCTGCTCTTGCCTTCCCCAGATACAGAGATGGTAGTTTTAATTTGAAAGGAGCAAGCTTCCAAGTTCTATTCCCAGGCTTCTGTTCTGAAGGACTTAGTGATCTGCACTTGGTAAACTGCCATGTGAGGATTTATTTAACTTTTTTCAGTCTCTTTTTATAATGTAAAATGAAATTTTGTGTGAAAGGTTTACTCAACAGTTAATGACTAGATTTCCAGCTAATTTTCAGGAAGTGTGCTTGTTTGTTTTCATGTGCCTTGTGGCTGTAGTTTTTGTGTCTTATGAGGTGAGATCTGCAATTCAGGGTTGTGACCAGCAAGAGGATAACCTAAGTTATGTGTGTGCTTATATCTGTATAAAAGGCCAACTTAAAAATAATGAACCGTTAAGAAATTGTTAAGAACTCATTTCTTCAACCTACTGGGCTTGCATACCTTTCTTTCTGTGGGGAGGATCTGCAGGACTGTAGTTATTTGCAAACACGGCCCCTGGGTACCTGTTTCAGCTTCTCTGGTGTCTGTAGCCTGTGTGCTTTGTGTGAGGGTTGGTTTCAGCGTGTGTGTAAGAATGCATTTCTGAGTGGTACTGGAATATTTTTTTCCCTTATGAAAGAAAGAAGTTGGGGATTGAGCAGGGAAGGGAGGAGAGGATGGGTAATATTTTGGGGTGCTATGCTAAAAACCTCTTACAGTTTAGTCAGATGTAGTGGAGTTTAGGGTGGTTTCCTGAAGGTATCTACAAGCAGTGGTAAGGGGCAAATTATGACTTCTATCTTTCCTGCATGCTGGAGATGAGCATGAAATGTGCATGGCCCTTTTCTGGGGCACGGGGAGCCCCACTCTACATGGGCCCCTATGCTACGTATTTCTCTCAACCCTAATCCTGTCTCTAATCTGAACGTTTCACAGAGCCCAAGATAATGTCCCCAAGTTGTGACCCATAAAAGGAGCTTCTTGCAGCCCTGTTCAGAAATCTTGCATGGGGCAGCACCTATCCAGCCCCACTTGTCATAAGCCCTTAGAGTTTCTCCTTTCCCCCAATTTGATGTTGAACTCTGAGCTAAGGGGATAGTTAATAGAACATCTCCTTTTTGCTCCTACAGGTGATTACACAATACACTAATCTTGGTCCTTTTCTTGGTGGTAGGAGATGGATGGAAACTGCTGCTATTCCTCCTCCTTTTCTGTTCCAGTGGGGGTGACAGGCATCATGGGATGAAATGGGGCATTGAGGTGACTATCACAGTGGATGTGGGTTATCTTGACCTGGATTTGTATGGTTTTCCTCACCTCTATTGTGTTTCTTGATAGTGAAGGTGAGATTCAGACTGTCTTCTCTCCTGAGGTTCCCATAGCTCAAATTGCATAGTCTTGTCCCTAAACTACCCCCCCTCAGTCCCCCATAGACAAACAAAAAACACAAAAAGCCCATTAAGGAAAAAAAAAAAAAGCTATATTAGATAGGTCTCTGAACGGATGTAAGCAAATGCAAATTATTCCTTTGACGGTTCCAAGGTCTGCCATTATCATTGTTACAGTATATGAGCACCTTTCAGAAGTGCATGGAGGGAGAAGCACTTGGTTCCTGGAACTGGCGTTTTTTCCTTCCCGCCCCCCAGACATCTGGGATCAATGCAACTCAATTTTCCACTAATTTGATAATATACTTGGAAACAACATACCCAAAGTCTTGGGTCACATCAACATTGTGTTGATACAGCGATATGATTCTGAGTGGTAAAGATAGTTGTGAAAGTCTCTTTTAGGAGACCTTTTGGTTGTGGGGGCAAGCATAGCACTATTTGGAGAAGGGAAGAACATCGAGACTTTTTTTAGAAACCTCACTCACTTGATCTTTAACTTCCCTTATCTCACAGTAGTGGTGCTGTACAGGTGGTACTCCATACACTCACTACTATTTTGTGTTTGTGTGGTGTGTGTGAGCATGCACATAAGATTTTCCTCAAGACTGCTGTGTTACAAAGCAGTTGGAATTAAAAACAGGGGAAAAGGAGAATTTTCACCACTCTGCCTGGCCAGCTGTGTGACCATACAGCCAGGTCCATTATGGCAGCGCATGTGTGTTTAAGTGGTCTGATTTATTTTGTTGTGTTTTAATTGATTGGTTTCTCTCCTCTTCCCTCATGTTCTCTCATATGCTAAAAAGATCCTGCTTTATTTGTATGCATATTATTTATATAGGCATTTGTCAAATGTGTTTCTGATAGGGTTTTGAAGAGAAGGATTGGGCTTGTCTGACTATTTTAATTTTTTCTTTAAGATAAAAGTATTAAAATATACTTACTGTTGGTTGCCTGGATAGTAGAGCTTATGCAGAGGAGAGGATTTATTCTTCAGTATCTCAGACATGTATCTTGGTTGAATTATTCAGTTAGTCAGCTGCATCATGAAATATAAGCGCATGGTCGCATAAAAAATGAAGTGAAATAGTCTATCTGGTCATCTTGAATCTTAAATAAAGATAGCATTGTTTTGAATGTGTTAAAAATAACAATTTTTTCCTATTTGCAGAGATTATGATGAACCTTAAATCAGATCATTCAGAATTAGATACCTGAAACCAAGCAGACTTTCAACCCAAGTTAAATGAAAGATGTACTGCAATTATCTATTCATTTTCATGAACTCCTCAATTCTCCCTGCCTTGTGAAAGTATGTAAGGAAATGTAATATGGTTGATATGTGTTGTCAGGTTCGGTTGCACAAAAATGAAGCAAACATTGTGGCGTACATTTTGCTGTCAGAATTTAGGGCCAAACAAAAAAATCCAGATTGCCTTTGGTTTAAGTGACTCCAAGTTTGAGCATGAACCTCAAGGTTTGCCTTCTAAACAACTCATCTCTATTCTGGTGTCCATGCATTTTTATTTTTAACACTAAAGCAATAAAGCATACCTTTCAAGTGATTTTTTCATGTTCTAGCTGAGTCTTCTGGCCTTTTCTTGTTCACACCAGCTGCTGACAAATTTTAAGGTGTGTGCCTCTGCATGTTTGAAGAAGCTATCATAGATGTTGGTAACAGCTGGGCTTTTAAATGTTTTTGCCAGCCAGCACAAAGTGCATGAACATTTACAGACCATATATCCTTCACGTGTCAGTTTTCTAATGACCTCTCTTACTATTTGAGTTTGAGAAGCTAGAGAACTTCCTCTTGGTCCACAGAAATAATTCCAGTTATTAAGGTCAAGGATCTGAGGAACATTTTTATGATGCTGATTAATCAAATTTAGCTTTCATCTTTTTGTGGCTGTCAGGGGTGTCCAAACTCATGTGATTTCCCCCAAACCCCTCTAATTGAAAAGTTTCTATTGATACCTTTCCTTAGTCGCTTAAGCTGAGAAAGATGCTGTTTTATCCTTTGAAGGCTAGGATTTTAGGTTATGGAACTCAGTAGTTTCTTCTCTATTACTAGTTTAATGTGTAGCTCATTCCTCAGCAAGGTAACTGAATGCAGCATTTTAAGTTTAGTCACATGCAATCATATAAGTGTATAATAGGAAGAAATTTGTGTTCACAGATGCTCTATCTGCTTCAGGTGTAAAAAGGTCTCCAAAGACAAAGCAGTCCAAGCCCTGTGCAGCAGTAACTCTGGATGCATTTCCAGCACATCAGGAGAGCATTACAGTTTATATACATCATGGCTGTATAAGAACTGATTGCAAATTCCCAAACCATTTGCATAAACCACAAACTGCCAGTTACCAAGCCAGCAACCTCAGCCGTAACCCCTGCAGTACTCTGTATGTGTGTGTTTGTGTGTGTGTGTCATGGGATCTTTCTGATACACCGCAGAGGTCACAATGTGGTACCCACACTTGTGAGGGTGTTTTTTAGTATGTGCTGCAGAACCTCTCCATATGAGCTCATCACAGTTGGCAGCTGTGGTATGAGTTCCTAGTCTAATTAATCCAATTTTGTGTGTTAGTTCCATCCCCCTCTCTTTTATGTTTTTAACAAGAAGGCTTGTGATTTCCTTTCTTTTCACTCTCAAGCTTTTAGTTTGGACAAGGATCGCACTAGCTAAGTCTCAAACTTTTTCCACATGCAAACACAATGTGGTTTATTTATTTTAATTAAAAAAAAACAACAAAGGTTCACTGTTCTTCTATAGAACTAAAATGTTCTGCTGATAAAACATCTTTTTTTATCCCTTCAAAATGTTTTGCAGAAGTGACTTTTTATTTGGCTTTCTCAGCATTGGTAGAGCCTGTAGTGCTGTCCATGGAGCTGAATCTTGGGATATCTCTGATCTGCCAGGGCCCAGTGCTTTTAGTTCACTCTATATGACTCCCACTGTTACAGACGTGCACTTTAAAACTTATTGTTTTCAGGCTGGAACACCTGATTTTGTTGGCTTTCTTCCAAAGTCATAGAAGCAGATGCTGCACACACATGCACATATGTGTGTGCAAATGCACACAGCATGATTTAGAAGATGAGTTTTTATAGTAACACGATATAAAAATTAAATATAACATTAGGAATAAATAAATGGTACCACAGCATATTTTTACGAGAATGTACTTGCATGAGCAAAGTGCAAATACAGAGTTTTCTGTACTTAATGTTTGTGATGGATCTTTTATTACTGCTGACTTAGTGAGGCTAAAGTCATAGCAGTACCTTTTGGTTGCTAATCCAACAGCTGCCAACCCACTGCAGATGGAATTTTAAGATGGGCATGTGCTATTGTGTGTGCCCTGCATAGTGGCAAAGGGTGTAAGCAAGGGGCATGCTGTGCTCAGTGTTCTGTATGTGTTACGGAGTGACTGCTGAGCTCATTCAGTAAATTAAATAAAAGCTACTGAAAGCCAGAGATAGTAGAGGCTACAGAGAACAAGAAAACTTATTTCTGAGGGTAGATTTGTGTTCTCCTGACACAATTTGGCTTTCTTTCATAGCATGAAAGATCAGTAATCTTTCTTTCTCAGGGCTCTGTTTTAACGGCATGTTCCAAGTTGTGTTTCTGCTCAAGAAGGGATATTTATTTATTTATTTCTCTATTTATTTATTTATTTATTTATTTATTTATTTTGTAAGGAAGCATCCAGACAAATTTTGGAATAGTTTGCAGTGCCTAACTGGGTTTTATTGCAACTGAACATGAAAATACATCAAATATAGAACTATACTGTGTCATAAAAGCATCGTGTTTTGTTGCTGTCTTACAGCTATTTAACCTTGAATTAGAGTATGTGCTAGAAATAATATGAGTTAATTGTTTTAAAGCACTTAATATGAAAGTTTTACTTTTTTCAGTGCATTACATTAAGTTATTAAGTGTTCCCATCCTGCTCTCCCTTTCTTCATTTCAGACTGGAGCCACAGAGCAGTGAGGATTTATGCTTCTGGAATAGAAGTATGAATGGGATTGCAGGATTTACATGGAGGACTCTGAAATCCCTCACTTCCTGCTCCAGGAAGGATAGGTGAATGAATATGGGATAATTCATAATTAACTTGGTCCTTACTTCAGAAGGTCGTTAGTCAAAACAGGAAGATATAATTCAGATGAATGTATGTGAGAATAGAAGAGACTTCAGATGCTGCAGACACACCCCTTAATTACAAACACCAGTCTTCAGAATTTTCTGTTCCTGTTTAGTGGGAAGAGGGTTCCCATAAAGAGTAGTGTGAGGTTGCTACAAATTACCCCTCCCTCAGCCTTCCAAAACTCTCTCCGATACAGAGCTTTTGTATTTGGTAACTTTTCACCCAAAGTTGGAGAATTCTGAAATGATGTAAGGGGAGTAGAGATGTACATGTAGCTTATGGCAGCTGCAGCCCAGGCTTGGGTTTCTCTTGCATCCATCCCTTACTTCTTCCCTGCCTACAGAAGGGGAGAGAGAAACCGGGAGCCAAACCCTTTAAGTGGATTGGTGTGAGTTCACTTCTGGCTCTCTTTCTTTGTTTCTCACTGATGCATAGGGCCATTATGAGAGAATGGCATGTAACTGATATTGAAATTAAATCATTTCTTTCTTGTTTCTTTCTACCTTGAAAGTATTTAATGCATACAGACTTCAAGTTTTGACCTGCGAATGAGATCTATGCTTCTTAGTACAATCTGTTCAGCAGGAGTAGATCCAACTTCTGTTGTAAAAGTGTAAGGTGGTGGAGCTCTTAACATTTTTGCAGGGGTTCACACTTCATTCATGTAGGGTGGATCAGGATTTTGTTTGTAATTCTGTGTAGGTAATGATGTTGAGCAGTGCCTAGGAGTGTGAACTTTGGATAGCAGATATCACTGCCTGCATAACTCTTGAGGCAAGCTGTGACACAACAGTAAATAGTTAAGAACTAGTAAAATTGAACTCTAACACAAGAACTAGTAAAACTGAACTCGAATACAAGCAGATTAGCAGCAGAATCCTTGTTTTATTTTGAATGTTCTAATAGCATAGGTTTGTTTTGTCTATTTAGGCAGGGCTAAAAATAAAAGCTGCATCATCCAGGGCAGCTTGGGATGGCTTCCTAAATGAGTCTTTCCCTTACATGAGTGAGGACAGATAATCCCCCCCAAAAAGACATGAGTCTGGGCAGGACTTCAGAAGGCCAGCACTGAGATGTTGTCACACTGCCTACAGCACTGTAACCCAGAGGAAATGGGACAGGAGGAATGGTTCTGATGATGATACTATTGCCTCCAAGATGCTAGGAAGTCTGAAGCTTTGCTTGAACCACAAATCTGCAATTGAGTGGAGAGGAAGGGGAAGTGTATAGTGAGGTGGAGCAGGTTACAGCAAGGTGTGGGAGCATCTTGGCACATGGAGTGGGAGCAGGGCAGGCAGCAGAACAGCAGGGCTGTCTGTAGTGTGTTGGAGTGGCTGGAGCTCTGTGAGCAGAGAAAGAAAGCAAATGCAAGCAGTAACTCATGTGGCTTCTCCAGAACAAGGAGTGGGATGAAAGGATGCAGTAGGGTGAATAGAGTGGGAGTATTTCTGTTGAATGATATACAACAAATACTTTCTTCCCTCTGTAGATGTTTTTTGGTGGGCTGTATTTGAGAGTAAGTTTGAGAATCTCCATCCTCTGCAGTTGGTGAGAGAGAAAAAGTGAAGTCAAAGTTGAGAGCCAGGAATAAAACTTTTGTGAACTGGAGGAAAAAAACAGGGATGAAAAGTGTGCAGGCAATAATAACAAAAAATATTTTTTTGAAGGGGAAATTTGGAAGATAATGGGAAAGCATTGTTACACAGCCCTCAAATGCTTGTTTTGGTAGGAGGAGACTGGGAAAGCAACGTCCCTCCCACTGTAGGTGAGGATCAGGTTCGTGACTGCCTGAGGAACATGAACATCCCGCAAGTCTATGGGTCCTGATGAGGTGCATCCCAGAGTCCTAAGGGAATTGGATGATGTGGTTGCCAAGCCACTCTCTATGGTACTGGAAAAGTCGTGGCAATCAGGTGAAGTCCCTGATGACTGAAAAAAAGGCAACATGACACCAATTTTTAAGAAGGGTAAAAAGCGTGACCTTGGGTGGACTGTTCAGTAGACGAAGAACTGGCTGCAGGATCGAGTCCAGAGAGTGATGGTCTATGGCTCAATGTCTGGATGGAGATCAGTGACAAGTGATGTCCCCTAAGGGTCCGTGCTGGGACCAATACTCTTTAATATCTTCATCAGTGATGCCACAGTGACCAGGGCAGCCGGTGGCTGAGGCCATGGAGTGATGCCACCATGTTTGTAATTGATTAAAAGTGGGTGAGGAGACTAGAGACTTTCTTCTAACTTTCCAACCAGTTGCTGGCTGTGAGATTCCACTGTGTAGCCAGGAGGGTTTGGAATTGTCTGAAGCAAGGGAAAGCTATGTCAAGTGCACCCTCAGCAAGTCTGCTGACAACACCAAGCTGTGCAGTGCGATCGACACACCAGAGGGATGGGATGCCATCCAGAGGAACCTAGACGGGCTTGAGCAGAGGGCCCAGGTGAACCTCATGAGGTTCAACAAATCCAAATGCATGTTCTTGCACCTCAGCTGAGGCAGCATCCTCTACCAATACAAGCTAGGGGATGAAAGGACTGAGCTCAGCCCTGCTGAGAAAGACCTGGGGGTACTGGTGGATGGCAAGCTGGACTTGAGCCAGCAGTGTGCCCTCGCAGCCCAGAAAGCCAATCACACCCTGGGCTGCATCAAAAGATGCGTGACCAGCAGGTCGAGGGAGGTGATCCTGCCCCTCTGCTGTGCGCTGCTGAGGTCTCACCTGGAGTACTGTGTCCAGATGTGGAGTCCTCAGTACCGGAGAGACACGGACCTGTTGGAGTGCATCCAGAGAAGGGCCACAAATGTGATCCATGGGATGGAACACCTCTCCTACGAGGAGGACAGGCTGAGAGAGCTGGGGCTCTTCAGCCTGGAGAAGAGAAGGCTGCAAGGGGACCTAATAGCGGCCTTTGAGTATCTAAAGGGGAACTCCAAGAAAGAAGGGGACAGACTCTTGAGCAGGGTCTGTGGTGACAGAACAAGGGGAAATGGTTTCAAGCTTAAAGAGGGTAGATTTAGGTTAGGTATAAGGAAAAAATCTTTTGCAGTGAGGGTGCTGAGTCACAGGAACAGGTTACTGAGTGTTGTTGATGTCCCATCCCTGGAGGCTTTCAAGGCAAGTTTAAATCAGGTCCTGGGCAATCTGATCTAGCTATGGATGTCCCTTTTTACTGCAGGGGAGTTAGCCTAGAAAACTTTCAAAGGTCCCTTCCAACTCTAAGGATTCTATGATTCTGTGATTCTAAAGCAGGGATCTGCCCAGGGAAGACATATAGTGGTAAAACTGAATTTCTAGGTTTCTCATTTTTATTCACCAGTATAATGCAAATGGCAGCTCCCATTGGAGGGAAGAAACTTCAACATGGCAAGGAAATGAAAATGCTTACTAGATTTGTTTGCGTGCATGAAGAATGCTCTAATGCAAATGTGTGAAAGCAGCGGAAGTATTTTGGTAATGCCTTCTGGACTTTCTAAGTTTCAAAGAGAGGGAGTGCCTAGGTTCAGGCAGCTGAGTTACCAGGAGCCTACAGATCCACACCTGAGTGCTTTGTGCTTTAAAATGTGCTCTGTTTTTCCAATCTTTCATATGTTGACTTGCTTAGGGGAAAAAAAAAAAAAAAAAGAGTTTTTAAAACTTGTTTTGAAGTTTGTCATAAACAAGTTCAGTTATACACTGGCCTGTGTATTCACCACTTAAGGTAAGATTAAAATGATTTTACATGTTTTACAGATTTGTGCTTTGTGTGAGTAGTGTTTGTTCTGTACTGGGTAAGTGGGCTGTCACCTGGAGAGATGTGGCTTCTGTCAGAAAGCAGAGCAGGCCTCAGGCTGCTGTAATATCTCAAGTTGGCATAGACTTTCAAAAGAACACTAAGCTTGGCGACGTAGAGAGTGGTTGTAGTCAGTTTTGCCTCATGCCTGTGTTTCCTTGGCTGTCAGCGTGTTTGTGAAGAGTGTGTGATATATTAGTTTTATCAGTGGGATACACTGGAGTTGGCAACACTAATATATGCCAGAAAAGTGCTTTTACCCTGATCTGTCCTCATAAAGTTTCTATGCTGTGTTACATGGAGCTGGGAAGGGTTTTATTTTAGCAGCTGCTTAAATATGTTGAAAATATTTTCTTCCAGGCAGGGTGATGTGTTTTCCAGGACATCCCATCTTCTTCCACTTTTGGCTTTTGTCTGGGCTGGTTCTCTGGTGTTTGTGACCCCGTCCTGGTTCCTCAGGCACCCAGCAGGGCTGACACCAAAGCAGGGCTGCTGCATGTCTGCAGCTTTTCACTGCTGGAAGCAAATAGTGGAAATCTCCCTGTATGCTTGGGAATGTTTCCATTCCTAAACATACTAGCTAAGGAGCTTTACCTCATATGAATTGCCTGGCCCTGTTGCTCTGTGCCTGTTTTTAACCCTGTACATTCATTCATTTTATTATTTTAAAACCTCTCAGAATATAAGTAGAGCAGGCATTCCATTGTACCTGTAAAGATGCTGACCTAGCATCAAATGGAAGAGTATGATGAGGTGATAAATGTTTCAAGCCTCTGGCCTTTTATCTCTAGTCTTTCTTCTTTCTTTCCTTTTTTTTTTTTTTTTTTTTTTTTTTTTTTTGGTTTGATTTTGGTTTGTTTTTAAATGCTTCTCAAACTTAAGTGATTGAAAAGCTTTCCAGATCTGATAACTGAAAAAATTTGAAGTGAAACTTCTGGCTCCTATCCCGGTATGAGATCATAGAATGTGATATTAGCTGAATTTGTACCAGAATTTGAAAAGAAAATGAAAACATGTTACTGTTAGTCTCTCTCAGCTGTTTTTCAGTTCTGCTGTGCAAATGCTTTCTCACTGGTTAATTTCCATGTACCATTTAAAAAGCTTCCAAATACATGCATGTGTGTGTGAATATATTCTCTCTACTAATAATGCACTAAATTTATACTCTTTTGATCTTTTATTCTTGCTTAGCAGGACTCGTTTTTTAACAGAAGTTTTAAATGCCATGTAGCTCAGGAAACTCCCTTTTGAGAGGAAGGTTGCCCTGTTTCCATTTCAAAACTAAATCTAACTAAAGTAAAATAGAGCAAAGAGTATCTTTTCTTCAGCCTTTGTGTCTGCTTGCTATGATAGGTGTCAGTGAAAGCAATGGTCTTGTACATGTGTACATACCTAATGAGGGTAAACGTGTGTCAACCGTATGTGTTTTGTGGGTTTCCTGTACAGAAGTAAAATAAGATAAATAATGCCTTCAGTTAGGCCTCTCGATTATAGAGCGGGGCTGAACTTGAATGTTGCAAAGCCAAGAAATAGGAGGCAAGAAAGTTGTACAATTAAAGCTACTCATTCAACTTCTCGGTAAATATTCATTTTGATTGCCTTTAATTAGAGGATTGTGTACTGTTTTTTTTCATACAGGGCCTGTATATCATTCAGCATGCAGCATGGTTAATGCATAATGAGTGGGTAGGTTGTTGATGTTTTGTTTCTCACCATTTATTGTATGGCCTTATTTACTGAATGCTTGGCAGATGGTGCACTGAACACAGAACCATTCATTTCCTCATAGAGTTTTTTTATGGTGTTAGCACCATAAAGAATTACTTTACTGCTTATTTTTCAGGAAATTTTAATCAGAAGTGCAAAAATAGATATGCATGCACATTTAACCAAACTTGGAGCCTCAGCTGTTAATTTTCTGGGGGAAGATGCCCACCACTTTTGCCTCAGTGGAAGTCGTTAATGGAGGATCTAACGGGCTGTACTGACTCTCTACCTTTCTCTTCTGAATTCTGTAGCAGAACACAAGAGTGAGACAAAGCCCACACTGGAGCACGAGATATCTCCAGAACTGGAGGCATTTGGTGGAGATACCATAAGCAGCTGTAGCTTCCCTGTGCCCCACACAGTGTTTGCATCTTCCTGTTGTTGGCTGCATGTCAAAACATAGGCTTGCCATATTGGCAGTCCTCTGTTATGGTTGAAAGTAACAATGCTACAGATATTTTGTCCAGAAAGCTTAGAGCATTACCCCAGCATCTCACTCTACTGCCTTATATGCATATTTAAGGCCTGAGGGCAATTAGCAAAGTTTTAAACTGTACAATAAACTACAGGAAGAAAACACCCTTCATCTGGTTTCTGTCTTTGAGACTGTAAGCTCTTCAGGCCAGAGACCGTGCCTTCCCATATGTCGATAAAGCATTTCAAGCACTACATTAGTATAAACACCAGCAGATGAGGTCATAATATATCAAACAACATAATTAAATCAGTGCTTTATTCACTGTCTGTGTCTCATTATGGCTGCCTCCTAGGTCACACTACCGCCTTGAAGATCATGTAAGAACTCGAATGTTGTAACAGCCCTCACTGAAACGTTTGCTTTGAAGTTGATACTATTCAGAACCAATCTTCAGAAAAAATGTATTTTTGTAAAACGTGGTCCTATTTTGAAAAAATCATGTAAACGGGAAGTGTTTATTGATTTTTGTCATAAATTGCCATGCTCACAGACACTAATCATGCTCTTTTGATGGCTTTTTCTTGATTGATTATAGGTCTGAAAGCTCTTGAGTGAGTAATGTATTAGAATGGTCTCCACTTCTTCAAGGGGAGCACAGGCTTGAAGTGGGGCCTGCTGTAAGTCACCTGACTTCAGGCAACAGAGTGAAACTGGCAGATTCAAAGTTTTACTGCTGCATTAACTTTTGTCTGCTACTTTGAAGTCAGCTCACTTTAATAGGAAAACATTGTAAGTAGGATCCTCCCTACACTTTCACAGTTCTGGTACCCACACTTTAATTCTCATGTTATATAAGCACCTATATGTGTTTTACAGTAATAGATCCTTGTGTCTGTTTTACAAGAAAGTAGGCTACAGATTTTGTCTGAGCAGTAGAGGTGCTTTGAAGTCTGAAGTCATAACTGTAGATATGCACGTAAGCCTCGTGCCTCACCAAGTTTGATGCCTTAGGCGTGTGTTATTGCTTACCTGTGCCATAATTGCTGTACACATGTAGCTACAAGAATATGTCCATATAATTTTCCCACTGTAAACTTTCAGGTGACTTGCTAATCTAGGCCAGTACTCAGAAGCAAGGGTAAGTCCAGTATTTTAGTAATTACAAAGCTGGCATATGGACTTCAACATTCAGGCTCTTCGGATCCACTTGAAGCTGGGTTATGTTCATATTCTATCTTGGTTTTTGACAGCGTGTAAAGCTGTGATGTTGTTGCTTTATGTGTTCTCCCCTCAATTTTGCTGGCAAAGAAAAAAGGCAAAGATATGTAGAGTTTATATTCTCTCTGCTTTGTTATAATCTAAGGATGCTGTTTTCTGTTGGTGCTTTTTAAAATTAATTTATATTAACTGATGAATTTACTGATGTGACACACGTTCTTCCTCCTTAATACTTATCTATTTGTCTCTAGCATCTTTCTTCATTACCATTAACAAAGGCACTGAAGGGTGAGTCGATGCCATTTTTTATGGCCTGCTGTTTGCTAAATCTGGTACCGAAAGCAGAGAAGTAAAGAGTGAGCAAGGCAGCTCCTCTGGACAAGCGGGCTCTTGAAATGAAAAACGAAAGCAGAGTTGTGTGACTTACCCAAACGCCATGCTGTGGACTAAGGCAGCTGTCAGCCCTGGGAGCATCTGCTCTCCAGACCACGAGGAAGGGCTGGCTGGGTCCTGCTGGAAGCCAGAGTTGGTATTTCCTGTTGGTAGCTCCCTGCTGGGAAGAGCAGCCCTCCTGGCAGGGCAGGAAGGCTACTTGCCTCTGGGCTAGAGCAGGAAATCACCTGGCTTCTGCCCAGCTGTTGGAGCAGGAGCAAGGAGAGAAGTCTGATGGGTGCCTTTTGTGGTTCTAGGTGCTAGAGAGGAACTGCTTCTCCTGTGCTCTCTGGAGCCCTGCTGTCCCCAGCCTTTTCTGGGTTTCCTCTGTGATAAAGCCGTCTCACCAGGAGTAGAACAAAAGATCTTTGAGAGAACAGAAGTATAAAATGCTCAACTCTAAAACTGCCAGTGTCCTGAAAAAATGCTTCGGATTTTATTATATTTTGTTAGTGACTTGATTGTTGACTGGTTAGCCACTTGGTAAACCTCCTAATAAAAAGAACAGACACTTCTATTGGCTTTGCACCCTTTTATGTTCCTGTTCACGTTCCGTTATTGCACTGTGATTGTGTTTTAAAATAGCCAGTTGGAGAAAACAAATGTGGTAAACTCTAATTTAAAGGTGTTAGCGAAAGCTGGCTCTCACTGATAAAAGGGTCAGCCAGGCTTCGCCAGTTCTTTATTATAATCCACTACCCACTGTGATTTATCCTCTCTGAATATTACTCTCCTGTTATACTTGCTATCATCTATGTGCGGATGATAGCTTAATACTTGCAAATGACCTAAATATGATGAACAGCAAGCCAGAAAATGTCTAAAAGCGTATCTCTATGAGAAGACCAGAGCAGTACTGGCAAACTTGTTTTTCTTAGGACAAGTGTGAACAAGAGTTGGATGTAAAGAAAAAAATCTGGATTTTTTTTTCTCCCTTGCTGCAGGGGCACAATTCTCCTTTCTGTTTGCAGTCATCTAGGCAAGCTTAGGTGTGCTGAGTGGTAGGGCCTATTTGCTCATGCACTGCGTGCTGCGCTGCATACAAAGCAACGCACAGCTTCCAGCTGGGAGCTAGCAAGCTGAGGTCTGCCTGTACCTGCCTGCATAGAGATCCTTAAAAGAAAGCAGATGCACCCATTTTCTCTTTATTACTGCATTGCACCAGAGGCAAATGCTCTAATTAAAATTTGCAGTTAGCAGCAGTTTGATATTCCTGCTGTACATTTTGGTCATGTTAAGACTTCTTCATGGTGGTGGAGGCGTGCAGCAGAGCCATGGAGGAGCTGAATGGCACAAACTCAGGTGCTTGGCATAACTGGCAGGCCAACCTCCATAGGTGCTGCTGAGACATCACCTATGACTCCCGGTGCAAGGAAAATAGCTAAAGAGCTTAAGAGAAAATGTGACTAACACTATTTTGTGGAGAAGTAAAGATCTGGCTTGTCTTTCAGTGGGTGCGAGTCACATCCTGCTCTCTACTAGGAAAAGGTGCTTGGCCAAGCTCAAAACAGCCCTGCTGCTGCCTGCTCCCCAGTGCGTTCTGCATCAGACTGATCTGGTGGCAAAAGCTGTAAATGTGTGTGATGTGGATGGTAAAGTTAAGAAATAAATGTTTCAATGAAGACATTAGAGGATGGTATTGTATGGATGATACCATCTCACAGTTAGAGAAACAGAAACTTAAAAGAAATCATTTTTACCTTCTCCATCTTTGTATTCACTTGCTTTGGCTATCCTGGTAGCTACTAATAAGCCAGGCCATACCATAGTGTCTTCTAGTTGCTTTTTTTTTGAGCTGGAAGGCTGAAAACATCTTCCCCAGAAGTGTTTGTTTGCTGTCCTGTCCTGGGTTGTTTCCACCACTGTCTTTAGGCCAAGGAAGAACACTACATTCATCTCCTTTCTGGAACTGTTGAACTTGATTGCATAGGAAATACAGCCTGGTGTGTCTACATTTTCTTATATGTAAGACTGTTTTTTCTTATGGCAAGGCTGGTGGGCAAGTCTGAACATGGCCTCTTCACTGGACTTGGCATTGCAGCCTTTGTGTGGGTAGGAGGTACAGAGCGGGACCCCTGCTGAGCCCCTACTTCCCCTTGCACTGCGCTTGACCTGAAAAGAACAACTGATATGACATCATTGTGGGTGTTGCCAGTATTTTCTTCTTTAAGTATTAAATTTGAGGAAAAAAGAATAAATATTTTCTTTTTAAAAGGAAAGAGAAAGCCCAAGAGGATCTTGGCTGGCTTTGCATGCCCTATAGGTACATTTCATTGTTTTTGATGAGCAAAGTACTGTCCTCCTGTTTACCTCTCTCAAAGGAAGTGTCTGTTGACACAGTCTGTGTTTCAATTATCTTTATTATACAATGCTCTGTGAAGCCTTCAGGGCAAGCCAAGCCAGCCATAAAGGCAGCTCCTTAGTCACAAAGAGAGAAGGCTCTAGCCAGACACCCACAGCTTGCATTGTTTTATGCACTCAGATCTCTGCTCTGATAACCTGGGACCTTGCAGCAGCCCATACTGCCTCTGTTGGATGGAGGAGATTGGCATAGAAGTGTCACAGAGGTGCTTGTTCTCTCTTCTACTGACTCGATTTTCCCTCCCTCCTTCCATCCCACATGCTTTCTGCACTTCTTTCTGAAGAATTTTGCATGTCAGGGCTGAACCATTGCAGGCAAGAATACACTGGATGATTCGAGCAAAGCTATGGCAGTTTAATGCATTATTCTATGCTCTTGTTGGTCCTGTGAAGATAGGGAGCTAGCCTTGGTTTGCATCAATGTGATTTTTTCCTTTACTGCTTAACAATAAGTTATGGATAAATGCAAAAAAATCACACAATCAGCAGAGTACTGTGGTCTTTGGTTTCTGAGCATTGAGAGCACTTGGAGCCTGACCAGCATTGGTGCCTCCTCAGGTCGTCTTCTCTCCATCTGCGTGGCTGCCTGACAGCCCTGAGGTGCTGTGCTCTCACACCTGCCATAGCAGGAATGGCTTTAAACGGTCTTGAGATAGTCAGAAGCCTGCCTTGCTGAATAGGTCCAGAAGCCTGCCTTGCTGAATAGGTCCACAGTCCCAACACAGAGCTATGCTTTACCCTCAGCTGCTTGCATCTTAGGATAGTTACATTCTCACTTAAAAGCCTGGGAAAAGCAGAGGTGGTGGAGAAACAAGGTACATGTAACCCGGTTGTCAAGTGCAAGGCGCTTCTTGTGGGGCATGGGGAGCTGTCTAGCAGCTAATTATTTTAATTGATGTTTGAATACTTTGCAGGTTCATGCATTAATGATGAAAGCAGCTTATGCCTTCATGCAGCCAAAGATTTTAAGGGACAAATTCACTGTGAATATAAAGAGTATTGCAAATTATATGTTAGAGCCCAATTGTTCCGCTGCAGGCTATAAATAACTCCTATTTTATGTCACTGGGGGTTATTTTTCTCCTGTGGGAGAGTCTGTAGTCTATGGTATAGCTGACCAGGAAATGGTCGTTAGTGATAAAGCAGTGTAATTTGTGTTGATTTATTATTCATTGGCTGTACAGAATAAGCGCAGCGTACCCAGTGAGAGGAATTGTCATCAAATTCTTTTGTCACTTAAACAAATGTCCCTGCTGAGTTTAACTGAGATATGCTATTGTAACAGAGTGGAGTTTATCACGCACCTTCCAGCTTGTTACTCTACGAAATCTTCAGTAAGAGCTGACTCCACATTGAATTTTGCTCTGTGTAAAAAAAAGGATTGATGTTAATTTAGGAAGTAGATGTATATGAAGAAAAATAAAGTGCATTCCACTGAATTTGTCCAAATTCCTTGCCAGCTAATAAAATGTGCATCCTTCTTGAGAACTACTAGTGCTTGTGTCTACTATCCTGCTTCTAAAAGAGTAGATCTTCCTTGGCTACAGAGAGGATGAATTTGTGTTTGGTGTGAACAAATTTAGTTGAAAGGTCATCCTGGTAAGGTTTTCTTCTGAAAGGCTTTATGGGGTATGTTATGACTGACATAAGTACGGTATTATCAACCTACTTTGGTGTTGCAGCTCGTGGAAGAAAATTACTTGATAAAGACTGCTTGCAGGGTCGCTGTCTGTCTCCCTCTTGCACCTCACCTTCCTGTAAGTCAGCTTTCTGTTTCTGGTGGTTGCAGAAGAAAATCTGGAAACTGTAATCTGAAATCCACCAGCCTGTATCAAAACACGAATCAAATGCTTCTTCAAAGTAAAAAAAAATCAAAAAACAGAAAGCACCAAGTTGCTGGGCACTGTGTTGTACTGACTGCTCTCCAGTTCTAGGGTGGCTTTGTTTACCAAAAGACCAGTGCTGACACAGGAGGGAAAGCAATGCTGAAGTAAATCCTCAGAGGCTTTCTAATTATTCATTTCGCTTTGTGCATTGGCTAAGCATCAGCCTCCCTCAAGGAGTCCTGGCTGTGATCTGACACTGAATAAATGCTGTATGTCCTGCCTTGGGCTGTTATTGCTCACAGTCTGTGATGAACTTGTGGAAAGGAGTACTATAGCTATAAATTGCTCTTTTGTGGACTGGTTTATCTGGCAAAATCTGAATAAAATAATAAACTTAAAACTTCAGTCTTCTCCAAAAGGAACATGTCCTATCAATTTAAATCTGAACTGCTTTGCAGCATATTCTTTCACATTTTTGTTAAAGGTTAACAAAATTGTTTGGACAGCTCTGGTGGCTGTTCATCAGTCTGTTGTAACCAGCTGATTAATGTGACTGATTTCTGCAGCAAGTTTCTCTAATCACTTCTTATTTACAAATCACAGGATGGTTTTGTTTAAAGCAGCTACGCTGAATTTTCATCCATCTTAAAAAGTTCATTCCTGGAGTGAAGTAAGTTTAGGAAACACAAATGTAATGAACCTCTGTGACACAGAGTACACCATAAAAGAAGAGGTCATATGCGGAATCTCTGGTCATGTTAATCACTCTTGTCATCTCCTATAGCCAAAGTAAGAGAATAATTTTTTCTTAAAGTAAAGAGAGAGGGTATCAGTGTGAATGTAGGCAAATAAGAGATAGACCACTACTCTGAAGCCTGCAAGGAAAGATGTTTGGAAGCCAGGAGACCATGGATTTCCATTATCTAAAGCAACTGACTGACAACTGAACTGATAATTTGAAATAATTTACAGGGTTGTTTTTTATTTTATTTTTTTTATTTTTATTTTTTTGGAACTTGCCTAGACCTCATAGGCTTACTTGACTGGGAAATACAGGGAGTTCCCCCTTTATAATTATAATCATTTAACCTTATTAAATGATGTAATCCTTTTTCAGAAGGAGTTAGGCAATGAGCTGTTGTCCTTGCTGTGTTGTATCATGCTTCTTTACAAAGTGCAAGTGCTGAATCCTTCTCTGTGTTTTTTCTGTTGGTAAACATTCTGTTACCACACAAATCGTTTCAAATGGTAAATGTAAGAAATATGCCCCAGCTCCTTCTTAGTCACTTTCAGCATGCCGTGAAGGATTTTTCTTGCTGTAAGGAACTCAATTTGACAGACATACACAGGTATTGGGATGAAGTATGAGTAAAGTTTATACAATTTATAGGTCATAGAATTGCAGCATGGCAGAAGGTGAGTCTCCAAGATTTTAAATGGTCAGTTGGTCTATTATGTAAGATGTCAGGAGACGCTGTGGCATATCAGGCCGGGTTGATTGGAAATAAATGCTTTAAATGATAATTTGAATATTCGATTCAGTATTTAATGGCCACTGATAATCTGTTAGTCATCCACAGCAAGTAACAACATGACTTTTTTTTACTTTCTGGAGTCAAGACTCAAATGCATGCTAAATAAGTTTGTAGACAACACCAAACTGGGAGGAGTTAGTGACTCCTCTGGGGGTAGAGAGGCTGGATTCCGCACCTGTAGCTGGACAACCCTGAATATATGTGCAGGCTGGGGGCCGAAAGGCTGGAGAGCAGTCCCAGTGAAAGGGATCTCGGAGTTCTGATTCATGGCAAGTTGAATCTGAATCAGCAGAGTGCCCTGGCAGCCAAAAGGGAGAGGAGCCAGAGCAGCAAGGCAGCCATCTGCCCTGATGAGTGTGGGGTGAAAAAGAGGAGCTTCCTGACAGATGAGGGAGCAACACCCCTCATGGAGACTAAGTGGAATGGGTGCAACAAGAGGCCCTATGTCATGAGAATCATTGGCAACACTCAGGTGTTCAGCCTATGAACAAATATGAAAAAGGGAACAAGATGAAGCACAGTGGAGAGTATCAGCCAATGAACAGTGTAGGTTACAGACATGCCCACTGTTCAAAAGATGGCATGGAGGCAAGTTATTTCCACTGTCCAATGAGAGGCAAGAGGCCAAGTCGTGACTATCATGAAGATAATGCTCCGCAGTCACTGCTAAGTCCACCAGTGATCACCACAAGGCTCAGCGCTGTCCCCCAGTGAGAAAATGACATGAGACACTGATCCGCCATCCAGGAATGAATGCTGAGGAGCCCATGGAGGTGCATCCTCCAACATATGCCTTGACTCCCAGCAGTATGGAGTGGGGAGGAAATGGCATGGGACTATTGATCCACCATCTGGGCAGAGGAGCCCATGGAAGTGCATCCTTCACAAAACATCAGGAGGCCCAGGCATGTTAAACATCTGGAGAACAACGGGAGGAACAAACACGGTCACTGATCTGAGATTGGTTCTCAAAGCAAAAGGTGGTTCTTAAGCAAAAGTCAACTTTGTTTTAAAATGATTTAATAGGCTACTTCTGTTCTACCTGTAGTTTGTACAATTTTTGTTGGCAGTCATCTGCTCTCCATCACCTTGGGCCCACCTCCCTCTCTTATCCCCTACATTTTTAAGCAGCATGTCTATGCTTTTTGTGCTTTTCCTCTTTCTTTGAAGAAATCCATTAAGATATGCAGATTTCTTCCCAGTTCCGCTTTGCCATGATTTTACCATTATATATGCTTCCCATAACATTGGAGGGAAGTTTGGGCTGTGTTTCTACTCAATTCAATGATCCATTCAAGGAAGGACATTCAGGGATCTATTCAAGGAAAGACTGCTTCTTAATGCATGAGCTAAATCACTGTGTGGGGTATTAGTTTTTGATACTGAATCTGTTGCAGCAGCTGAATATACTAAGAAATTATAGGAAAAGATCTGTACCTGCTCATACAATATTCCTACCATGTCCTGAGTGCGTAGGAAATGGAGAAGGTAAAAGATACAGTAGAGAGTAATGGAAGGACAACAAGAAAAAAAGAAACTGGTAGATATTATAGGGATAGTAATCAGTTCAACTGGACAGTTAATAAAAGGTTTGTGCCTCACCCAACAGGGCAATTGGTTGTGGTTAGTTATAACAAGGAAAAAAGTTGTGCTTAAATACCAGGTTTGTACTTAAATACCAGGTTGATAGGGTGGAAGAATCTAAAATACTCATTAAAACAAATATTGTAGAGGACAACAGACACATAGCAGAATAATAGTCTTGTTGGAAGAGTAGCACTGAATGAGTTGCTGTGTTCAGGAAGAACAGAAATAGAAGGTAATAGATTGTCTGTATGTGAACAAAATAAAAGATCATTAAAAAAAAAAAAAAAAAACTCATCAACAACAAAAAACCTTAAAAATCCTCCAAAAAATAAAAAAGGACTTCCTGAATAAAAGAATATCTGTATAGGTCTTAGCAACTAATGATGTGGTCATAGAAGAGCTAGTCATGGGAAGTAACTTCAGACCAAGTGAACAGAATTGACTGAAGTAAAATGACAGGCAGATTAGAAGTATGTTCTTAATTAAAAGTTGCCTTTGAAAGATAGCAAACTTGAATTCTGTGTTGGCATATTGGCTGCACTGGAGAGCTCAGGGATCTGGCTAGTGAAGAAATTTGGAGTTTCTGCAATTACTCCAGCAGTCTGGATTCTCAGTCCCAAAGAAGGAAAAAAAAATTATCAGGACAGGGTGAAAGTTGGACTTGCCAGAATGCAGACTCAATGACAATTTGCAAGTAATGTTTAAACACACCAAAAAAGGACACACATTCAGCCACATCAATAAATTCCAAATAGCAGGAGGGCTACTATGCAATAATAGTGCTTGTGGAGGGATCAAGCATAATTTAGATGTGGAATCAGTGTAAAAAATACCTGAACTCCCCCCCTCCCCACAAACAAACTAACCCAAGCAATGGCAAACACCCAAGATGACAATCAGGAAGGAAGAATCCGATTGTAGAGGAAGCAGAGCTTCAGTATCTCGGTGTTCCTCTATTATGTAGGTATTGTTAATCTTTATAACTGCTCACTTGAAAACCGAAGGTATGACAGCAAGCATTTTTCAGAAATCTTTCAGCATCTGTTGTTCAGCTTTGGACTGAATGATTTATGCTTGATTGTGTCAGCTACCTGCAACTGGAATAGTTCTGTGTTGTCACACTGCTGGTGGTGTGGTTTCTTGAGGATCACTGTATCAATTTAGGAAGGTTCAAAGAATATAAAAAATGTTAAAAAGGGGGATGTAAAAAGAGCTTTGTATGCGGTGCCATGTTAGGAAATTATTCGAGGTTCATTTAGGGGTTTTCTGATTGAACAGAGAAGGGAGGACTAATTCATCAGTTGTACCTTTTGTGCCCTGATATAAGGCAGTGGTATTTTTTAGACACTCAAGGGAAGAATGCTGTCAGACTGGTTTCAGTGAAGTACTGAGTGAGAGATTTAAGCTCCTGAGATTAGAAAAATGGGGTTAAAAGGGAGCAGATGGATGTGGTACTCTGAAGAAGGGAAGGAAATACCACAAGTGATCTTGAATCTTCTGTTGTGTAAATGTTGAAATCCCATTGCTGGCATCAGTGGAAGGGAGAGAAGGAAGTTTTGGAGGGAGTGTGTTCAGTTATGAGAGCACGATAATTTATGTTGGTGACAAGGTATAAAACTTGAAAATTTGGGGACAAAGTAAGGCATGTGTAGAGTGCAAAGGAGATGGCTTAGAAGAAGAAGAGACTTTTGATGATGTGTTCTCATGAACTCTTGATCTGATACCAGGCTGCTGGCCAGAGCGGCTGTAGCTCCTGCTTGTCCCTTACCACACATTCCTGCCATCACCTTCGTGTCGGATTACCGTGGGCTGCTTTGGCAATCACAGTATTGCATCTGTACCATCTGTGCAGACCGAGTTGCACTGAAATCATGAGCTACAGGGATCATCCAAACACACTGAACTGAGAAGCATGTGTCACAGCTTTCAGAAGCACCCACTGATACTGTGGGCCATACAGAACAAAGAACAATGTCAGGAAAAATAATGACTGATTTCAAAGCTCTGTGAGGATGAGACATCAGAGCAAGGATGACGATAAGCAGTGTCAAAAGAGCCAGACAAAGGCCATGCTGGAGGAAGATAGAGGAAGGTCCTTGATATTTGCTTGAGAAGAGAGAATGAATGACTGTAGTGAGCAGTTTCATTCGGTGTAAAATGGCAGAAGCTGGGCTGGATGTGATACAGGGTGGAGGTGGAAGAGAGAAAGTGAGTGCACTGGCTTTATCCTGGGTTTATAGATAAGGGAAAAAGAGGAAAATAGAGTAATTGTTCAAATTGGTAGGGGTATGGTCTTGTGGATAGTGGAAAGGAAGATAGAGTGAGAAGACAGGGGTAAGAGACTGAATTTAGTTGAAACAGAAACGTGCAGCCGAAGGTGAATGGAAGAGATTAAAGAATTACAGATGAATAAAGGTAAACGGTCCATAGGCTCTGCAGGGGGATGTATTAGCACACGGTTCTTTTTATAGGAATTAGTGAAGAGCAATGAGAGAATTCTGTTGCAAAAATAGGTGGCTTCACACTTAATGAAAAAGAAGTCAGCCAAATCAGCTTGTTCTAAAGTTAGTTCAAAGTGATGTGAAGCAGCAGCATGCTACTGCTTTCCCTTCCCCCTTTGTACGTATAGCAGGCAGCAGGGCACAGTGCCAACATGTGCTGGTGTTATGGTGTCTGCTGCAGATGAAGAGCAAGCTCTGAGAGGAGAGTGACGCATCCAGGCTTCTTGGGCAATGCACCCTAATTGTCTGGCTCTGGTCCAGCTGCCGATTGACCCAATAAACTCTAATGAATCTGGATTCCTGCAGTCTGATTTGCTTCCTCTCTACACGATGTGCCTTTCTCAGCCCATGAGGAGCTGAAACCTGAGTGCTGGCTTTGACAAAGAGAGTGAGAGAGGAGGGAAGGAGGGGAAGAAAAGGCAGATAACAGCCGAATGCAATCAGTGTTTTATTACCATCCTCAGGAAGTGGGAATGGCTTAAAAAAAAAAAAAAAAAAAAGTAAAAAAAAAAAAGTAGTAGGATGGAGCAAGGAAAGTTAATTATGGTGAGGTTATTTGACAGGAAATTACAGAATACAAACAGACAGAAGAAACACATTTTAAAACAGGGTAGGAAATCTCAAGTTACTTCACTGTGTATATTCAAAACCCCCCAAAGCAAAGGCTGAAAATAACAGTTTAAACAAAAGCTATCTTATCTGATACAGGCATTTCAAGCACAAAAGGAAATTTATATATTGGGTTGACAGTCTTAAAATAAACTGATTTTCTTGATAACTCCGTGGATTTAACTGTGGGAAAAATTGGGTTCATTTGTATGACCTGCAGACACAGTAAATTCCCGTGTAAATTCATTGCTTTTCTTTCTTTGTGCATTTCTTGTCTTCTAAGTAATGTTTATCAGTGTTTTCCAGAAATTGTATAGGTAGATTTATGCATGTAGGACAAGACTGATAAATATGTGCATATTTTAAAGACTTCCATGCAGACCAGATACAATTCATTTCCTATGCTACCGTATGGAAGCATATTAATGGTACTTCAGCAAGTTAACCAGATTCAGAAGGATTTGGGCGGTAATATGCCACTTCAGGGTGTGAACACAGCATGGTCTATCAGGAATGTGCTTGTTTACTGGAACTTAGGGGTAGGCAATGGTTCTTGTCTGAATTTCCAATACTGGTGATCAGAATTATTATTTTATTCATATCATTGTTAGCATGCTTACAATATACAATAAGTTTTGTCTTTCACTTTCTGTGAGGAAAGGAAAGTATTTTGCTACCGTGGCACCCATATCTTGAGTCAGTAAGCCATTTATGAGTGCAAGGAAAGCAGAAATTTCATGCTACCACGATTATTTTGTAGCCTTGTGATAGGCACCAAAGTTTCAAAGAGCATGCAATGTGGACTGTCACTTTGTCTTTTGTAGTGAGCAATAATCTCCAAAAAAAAGATGCCGAGATGCTGATTTCTTGTTTTGTTCTTGTATCAAATGCTCAATTTCCAGTATCTTCCTAACTATTTTTCTTTGAAACTTATCTCTGAGATACTGAATTATCATTGCATCTGTATAGATATCTGTGGCCTTGTAGTAAGATAGGTTATATATTATAGGAACTATACAATTTGATTTGCTTGGAGGGAGGGAGCAAGGCAAATAGAAGACATAACTCAGCTGTGTAGATGATATATTAGGTTATTTCTAAGATCAGAGTAGAGTTAGAATTCAGTGGGACAAACATCTTGCTTGCTTTTGACTCAAGTAGTAACAAAGGCAAGTAAGAGGGACTGAATGTTTACAAATACACCTGCTTGGCTGCTGTGACTTTACACTTCATCTGCGTTCCTCTCCTCTTCTTGCTTGTCAGGCTGCATATCTAACTGCTGTAATATACCAGGCACATTTCTGATTTGTTATATCCTCATATCTTCTCAGTCCTGGAAGAAATGTAAGATTGTTTTATTATTATTTTTTTCCCAATTAATATGTGTGCAGTGCTTGTGACTTGCTAACACTGTTAAACCTGCATACTCTCTGAACACAGCAGAGTCTATCAGGAATGTGCTTGCTTACTGGAACTTAGGGGTAGGCAATGGTTCTTGCTATCTGAGATGTAGCTTGACATCCTTTATGGCACCACACTCAGAGCTTTCCCTTTGTAGGCGATCCAGCTGTACTTGGAGGTCTCCTGGAGACCAGAGTACGTACAATTGTCTGGCCTCATGAGGTATTTCTCATGGCTCAGAGAGCATGACTTCAGTGCAGTATAAAGTTGACTTCGCATCGACTTGCACTGATAAACATTGACTAAAATGCCTGATTTTAAAGTACTGTCCTGTTGTGGCAAAATCTTGCTAGAAGTCCTGTGAAGCTGTCAAGATCTGATGAGTCTGTAAGGATTTTTGCACTGTTTAACAAAGAAATATCATGGACCGTGAGGATTGGGTTGCAGTGTAAATATTCTGAACTTGTGATCATTGGCTTTTGCACTTGAAACAAATAGAAGTGATGTGTGTAGGAAAGAAACCGTTTTTTTTTTTTTTTTTTTTTTTTTTCTGGTCTCATTCATGACTTATTTAAATTACCTACTGTTCACAACTCAGATGAGGAGTTCATGAGGGAAAATTGTGGGAGGAAAGCAACTTCGCTCTTAACAAGGGAGAATGTTGATTTCAATAAGAAATGCTAGTCTAAAAGTGAGTAATTTTCTTTTAAAAGCCAGAAAGAAAAAGAAACCAAAAACAGGTAAAATAGGTAGTGGAGTTTAAATGTCTTTCCAAAAACTGCACACTATGAAGCTATGAAAAAAACTGGGAATAGTCTCTTGAATGATTCACTTTTTGTTGTTGCTGAAGCCATCCACAGTTAGTCCCTGGTACGCTTTTGAAAGGAAGCAGTTTATCATGTGGTTGCAAAAAGAGGTTAATGAAATGTAGTGCTCTTTAGTCAACTTTCCAGAATGCTGATGTAATATTGGGAACTTGTGTGTTTTCCCATCCGTTTTTGTTTGTTTGTTTGTTTGTTTGTTTGTTTCCTGCTGCAATAAATACAAATGGTTTTACTCGCATAGCTGATAAAAAATTTACTTAGGATTCCATAGTAGGTCTCAAAATTATCATCTCTAAAGAACCCTGTGATCATTTAAGAAATAGCTGGCTGTTGCTATGAGTTATCTTTTATAACCTTATTTCCTTTTTCTTTTTAAAACAGAAGTAGGTATATGTGAATTAGATTCAAGGTATTGTCTTCTTACAGATAATCATAATGATTTTGATTCTGTTTTGCAGTTATTTTATAATTATTGTTCTATTTATGCTGAAAATGGAGGATTAAGCTGTGGAGATGCAAAGTTACAGCCTTGTGACAATCATTAACACAAGTTAATGGTGGAACTAAGTAGCAAACGTCCTTTACTGAGTGTTCATTAGTGCTACTTGTAACTTCTTAGCTAAAATGAAGGGAAATAGGCAAAGTTAGGGCATGACATTCTGGAAGTCTGCTCTGATATGGGTTTTATCGTTTTCAACTTCATGATGATTTAATAGATGGATTCATTTTCCTTTTTTTTTTTTCTTTTTTTTTTTGAGAAAAAAAAAAAAGTTTTTTTTACATTAAATTTAGAAAAAAATGGGCAGAATACTTCAGGAGAAATTGTTCTTGCTAGTTTTGAAAGATGTATGCGTGAAATTCATTGTGACTGATGGGAATAAAAGGTTCATTCAAGAAGGCCTGAGTGAGCCTGGCCTCTGTTACACCAATGCGCTTAGCAAGTTTGTGCCATCAGCTGGGCTTTCCTAGTAAGAGGAGTGGGACCCAGTGAGAGTAGGGGACTGACTTTGGGGTAATGGCAAACTGATGTGAAGCAATGAAAGACCCATCTCCTCCGATGACTGCGTTCCTGTCTCATATGCTAAGCAGCCCAGAAAAGCACTGCTGCAAGGCTGAAAGACCCGTGGCTTGGGTTTTGTGATTTTTAGCTCTGTGGCCATGGTCAGAGCTGTTAAAACATGGCTCGTTTATTTAACCCACGTCTCTGTGTCTCTGAAACTCCACTCTGGGTAAAGTTTGAAGTAATTAACCAGTAACAGCAACAGATGCAAACCACATTCATGTCCAAACTGTATGCTATCCTTGTAGTTTATCTGTGTTTCTTTCCTTTGAAAACAGTGAGGCTTGAATGTATATTTTGTAAGTATATGGTTTCAGTTTTGCATCTTATTTTATGGTTTCCAAATATAGATAGCAATACAGTTTGTTTCAAGGTGTTTTGAATAGAGTACTTGGCACATTTCCAGCTTCTTTCTAATCAGTCACTTAAAAAAAATAATAATAATAATAAAAAAAAATATATATATATATATAAGGAGTGTTCTGCAGAAGCACTCCATACAGCTTCACTCTGGGACCAGAGTCTCTAGAGATTGGGTGGTACCTATGATATTTATTTCTGGAGAAGAATTCCTTAGAACCTTGTTTTATTGAAAAGAAAGTTAATTCTGAGCACTTTAAGTTTTAGAAAAAGATTTATAGTAGAATACAATTTCATACTGAAGCTTCAGGAGATAAAAGATTTCAAAATGTAATAAAATGCACACATATTTAAAAAAAAAAAAAGCAAAAAAACTCATGATTTTCAGACCAATCTTACTCCTGTTTTGGTGATCAAGTTTGAATGCTAGTAGCTTAGCAGCACTCGGGCATGTTCACAGTAACAAAGTTGTTCTTACTTGCAGGGGGCTGCACTGTATGGCCACAGTCCTGCAGTTTGGGATGGGACAGGGAGGTGTTTTTGTGTACTGTGTGAAAATGACAACTCACTGTACTTAGAATTTTACTTTTTGTGCAAGGCAGACAGACTTCTAGAAGTCTCCCTTTTAATTCTCTTTTGCCCTTCTTCCATGTGAAAGCTCTGCAGTTTGGCCCGAGGAAAACAGGCTGCAAAAGAGGGTATCAGATTTTGCAGCCGTTGTAGTAGTGCGTTGATGGTGCTCCTGAATCCACCCTGAGGGAGCCATTAGTGATCTTTTAGCAGCTGGAAGGGGAATAGTGAAGTTTCCTCAGCTCTCCAAATCTAATAGCCATGGGGCCTGAGCTTACACTCCATTGTAAAATTCAATTTCAGATTTATTGTTTTCAAAATTAGTAACAAATAAAGACATGTACTTATAGAATATTAAGAGTTTTTAAAATAGTTTATTAAAAATCTTGAAATATAATCTTTTTAACTGCCTATAACATTTCATTTAGTAGCCCAGTGACAAAATTGTTTTCTTACGGATAAATCTAAATGTAAAAGTAGAAAATATTCCAGCTTTTTTTTTTCCAAATAAGCCTTTTAAATTGAAGAAGATGCATTTTATTTATTTCTTACCATATTTGCTGACTGTCCCCCCAAAACCATGTTAAATTGCATTATATAATGGTATATAATAAACCATAGCCTAAATATCAGACATATGTAACTTATATTGAAAGGAATATGTATATATGTTTTTAATGGAGCAAGTGCTATTGTCAAGGTAAGAGTATGCTAGGAAATGATTTTTAAATGCTGAATGCTAGCACACAGTAGAACAATGAAGTTGTGTTCAATGTTTAGAAAATAGTAAATTATCACAAAACACCAGTTATTTGAATTTTAAGCAGTCTTCTTTTATCTGATGCAGGCCAACACTAAGTGATGGTAAATGAAGATTTTTAGCACAAATACGAAAGATTTCTTACACTGACTTATAGCTATCAAATGCTGCCAAGTTTGTCTCTGATTGCACTAAACTAGTTGGTGTTTCATACACAGACATGGGTATTTGCTAAAGTGTTTTCTGACTGCCATTGATTGTCCCAGTTAAGAATACCTCCTGGTACTCCTGGTTCTCACCTTGCCCACTGAAGGTGAAACTGCTTCACCTTCCTCTTCTCACTCAGGCTAAGAGTAGGCTTTGTCTAGGGGATTTTAAGTCTTTGACTCAGTTTTGCTGCTGCAGTTTCCACATTGTTCTTCTGGAGTTGGGGGGAGAGATCCTTAGGTTTGGGTTTCTTCCTTCATTACTGACTGACAGTGCATGGCATTTTTACTCTGCTCCTGAAACAAATGTAGAAAGCCAGTAGTGTCTGAAATATTCCCAAGGTCTGCTAACAAGGCTAAAGCATGCAAGGGGGTCAGATTGGTCTGTTCTGTTAAACAGAGAATGACCTGAATTTTTGAGATAAGTTAAGTTTGTTTCCCCAGCCAAATACTTTTCTTTTTTTTCAATCTAGTAAAGCCAAAGTGTTTTTTGGCTTAGTGTAATATATAAGAGAAACAGGGAAGAAAATTACACGTGAAAACACAGCTACTGTGAGTGATAAGAATTGTGGAGATTCACACATGAGCCCAAGTCCTGAGCTCAAGATTGTAAAGGTGTTTCCCCTTCACACAGGTTTGGCATCGGGCCTATAAGCTCCACAGTGGCCAGTGCTTCAAACCCAGCTTTTTTTTTTTAAATCCACTGGCTGTTAGAAAATGGAGCATCCAAGTCAAGCAAATTATAACAAATAAAAGTCAGGATACTATTTTTGTGTTTGAGGAAGGCTCTTGAGACTGTCTGGAGTGTTTGTCTCATAGCCGACTACCAGCAGATGTATGAATGGTGTGACCCAAATCAGGGTCTGGCAGGAGATGTTTTTCGCCTGTGTGTAGGCAGAAGACATGGTAAGGAATTGAGAAGGATGGCACATAACTAGTCTGCTGTCTTGTGCAGTTGCACCTTGTGGATGGGGGATAATGATGAGGAAGGAAGACTGAGCTTTGCCACACTGCTGCTGTTACTGATGAATTCTATTTGTCAGATCAATGAATGTGGGGAGCCCTGTGAAAATGAAAAGAGCATCTGGGTTTGCAAGGAATACAGGAGGATTACTGAATTTGGAGGAGGCTTTCCAGACTTTCTGGAAAGCAATGAGGAAAAACTGGTGCTAAGGAATAAAATACTGCATAAGTCTGGGTGTGGGACCAACCTGTATTTCCTTGCTCTATCACTTGGAAATGGGTTGCAGCAATGGAGTCAGAATTTTGATGGCATTGCAAAATGGATCTCCCAGTAACATGTTCACGGTCTGTAAGAGTGCTCTTGCAGAACTGGGAACATATTCTGGGTCACTTCCAAAAAATAGATCAGTGTTGGACTATAAAGAGCAGCCTGTTTGGTTACAGCTGCTGAACATAACATATGTGCTGACCTGCATATGGTAAAGCTATATTCATCTGTGTTTCTTATGGAAATACTGTGAATATTGGAATTGAAGCAGAAAACCTTCTGGTTTCATAGTAGAATAATTCTGAAAGGATTTTTTCCACCAAGGCAGTACTGCCTTCATGACTGCTCCTTAGGAAAGTTTAACACAGTTTGGAACTGTTTTTGCTTGTAGTCAAGAAAGCTAAATCCTGTCTTAAGACAGCCATTTATCAGTAGACCAAATTAGATGCCAGACAGGCTGCATGCACAGTTTTGTCAGTTTTTAGACACTGGGAAAGGGTCAAATTGTGGAAGAAGTTGTCATAATAGAAACTGTATAAACATGTAGTTTTATGATGTAGGCATTTAGATTTATTTGTAATGAGGTTAGATGTATTTGGGTGAATTACATCTAATGGAAAGATTAAAGGTGGTCTCTATTGCTTAAATTTACCCAGTTCCAAGTCTTTTTAATCTCTGATAGTGTGCTCCCTTGGCTTGCTTCTGGCTCTGTGGTGAGGCTGACCTCTGGAGTCATAGAATCATAGAATGGTTGGGCTGGAAGGGACCTTTAAGAACATCTATTTCCAGCTCCCTGCTATAGGCAGGGACGCCTCCCTCTAGAGGAGGTTGCTCAAAGCCCCATCCAGCCTGGCCTTGAATTCTCCAGGGAGGGGCCATCCACAACCCTTCTGGGCAGTGCTCTGGAGCATTTATCCATTCTGCCATTTATTGTCACTTTACTTTTTCCCCTTTGGAGCTCCTGAGATTTTTCCCACTTTTATCAATGTCTGAAATGAGCAGATGATGGTGTTCCCTCTGCCTTTTGCCACAGCAGCTCATCTAGCTGGGAGAGATGAGAGAAACAGAAACTAAGCAATCTTAGCTATGTTCTGGTGGTGAAGATTGCAAAAGTGGCATTCTCCAAAAACAGTGTGGCATGAATCCTTATTGTGCTTAAATGCCTCTGTGGCTGTATTTGGGTTTTTGTTGTTTACCTTCTTTTATAGCAGTGTAATGTAACTGCTTGTTCACTTTCCTTAGACATCTTTCTCTCATCACATAGTATGTGCAGTGTAGTTTAAAAACAGAATGTTTTCAGGGGATCCTGATTCTATTCCTCATTTTTCAGGGGCCTGCTTTGTGACCTGGGGTATGATCTATGTCTGCTACTGAAGCTATCTTGACTGGCGTGAGAAATGTAAGTATTTTGAAGAAACTTAGCCTGACAAGTCTCTGTTTGCACATTTAGATTTATGAAAAGCTTTAATATCTCTGTGTCATGGTCCCCTTTTGTAACATAACAGGTATACAATGATATCTTTGACTTCATCTCATAAAGATGATGTGAAAATGAATCATATAATATTTGCAATGCCTTCTGATACTGTTGTGATGAGCACTGTAAGAAAACCCACAAGCAAATGAATAATTAATTGTTCAAATCAGGCTCTCAATAGTACACAGTAAACAAGACTTTCATACTGAATCATAAAAGTAAGGCCAAATAATTAATAATTCCTTGTTCAATTATCACTGTCTATTCAGAATATTGAAGGAAATGGGAATCCTGTGGAAAGACCATAGTTGTGTCTTAAGGATGGAGTATTGTACGACTGGAAATGATAATGTTGGTAGGTTGTTTTTTCTTTCTTTATCTAAGCTACTTTTGGTATTAGTTACGATGTGTATTTTTGATTAAAGATGAAGTGTGTCATTCTTTCTAAATTGCTTGAATTTAGTTTGCAGGTCTCCTGAAAGACTTTCACTTCTGTTATCAGAATTTCCTGTCTTGCCATGAATCCTTTTGCTAATTGTGCTTAAGCATCAAACGAAGAGTATAACACCGTCTCTGATCACTGCAGAACAGTTTCTGAATATAATTTTTAGATTGAATTTTATCTCTTAATAATAATTGCTCTGAAGGAAAACTAATAGAAGAGGAGAGTTAAACTTTTCTGCTGAGTAGCAGTTGGATGACAAGAAATTCTTTTTGATAGAATTACAGGTGCAGGAATGGCTTGTTCCTGTTTTCAACCTTGTGACCTTCCTTCGGATAACTCTGAATGTTTGGATTTTGAGGCTGAAAAAGAAAACAGAGAGATATTTGAAGCTCCACTACACAAAAATATGTCAATAATTCAGACTGACTGATAGCTTCTCTAATAACCAAAGTCACCTGCAATTTTTTATAGTCCAAGAGCATAAGCCACCTATAACATATAATCAATTCCACTGTGAAGATGGAACTGATGTTTAGTTTTTCCTATACATTCCCTCCCTACTTCCTAAGGTGAATTTTTAAAAATCAATTCACATAATTTGATCAATTCAAAATACTGAATACACTGAAGTAATTATAGCAAAGTTCTTGCATGTTATTGTGTCCAGTTACAGTAAGGCTACTTACTGACAGTGCAGCATTAAAGATAAACCAGCATTTACATGAAAACAGTCATGATTTACATCTGCCATTTTTAAGTCCTTTTAACTGATTTTGAAGTAGTCTTTTCAAAGTGGTGATTTATATTTTAAAATTGAGGGCTTCATCTCTTTCTCTGAAGATGATGCTTGAAATCAATGGGAGAGTGAAACAAGGAATTTCAGTCACTAAAGATGAGTTTTGTGCTTTTTAAATAAAAGAGAGGAAAAGAGCTGTTGTTCTAATTCAGCAAAATTGTGTAATCTCAGTTTTTTGTTTATTTATGGTAAAATTCTGTTTCCAGATTTTGAATGCACGTATTTAACAAGATGTGGTTAGTCAGTATAGTGGTGATGTGTCCAAAATTTGAGCAGGCTGTCACTTGACATTTACCGGGCACTTTCATAAAGCCCTTCATCGAGAGATCATGTCCAGTACGAAAATATTTAATGAATATTCCATAATTAGGGAAAAGCCTCTTAAGGTCTAGAATTTCAGAAATACTGAAGTTTAACCATATAAAAAATATCTTTGGGCTAATTGTTACTGTCACATTCAGGTGCAGACTGTTTTATAGCTTTTTCTTGAGATTGCTACCCCCTAATGAATTTATTGACATTCCCAGTGAAATTTGTAACTATATTCTATTCATTTCATATTTAAAAATACCTTTTCTACTTAGATAAATATTAATGTAAGCTGCATGCGTATCTAAAACAATTTGGAATGATCATATACTCATGTAGAAAATGTAGATATACTTCAATAATGTTTTATTTTTTTATGAAATTCCTGAATCTTGAATCACTATTGTACAAGACTTCATGAAACTCACAAGAGCAGAGTGTTCTTGGATATTTGTGCTCTACCACTCTCAGTGTTCTTTTCTCCTTTGACTCGACAATTTCTGTGCAAGATCACTGATCAGATATATCCTAGAGGCAAGCACAGCTCTTGTTGATTTGATATTGCTATAAGTATGATAAATAGCAGCTATGGCATACTAGTGTTTTCAAACGTAGTTTGGTTTTGTTTTTAAAGCAAACAGATCTGTTTGAGACTTCTGGAACAATTTGAAAAGAATACTGGTACTTAAGAATATGAAGGCAAATTTCAATGAAAAGGTCTGCCAGAACAGTCAAGTGATTGGAAGGAAATAACGGATTCAGTACAAAAGAACACATCTGCGTTTTAGAACTGTGGAGAAATAGGAGCTTTAAGAACAAAAGGAAGCAGAGAAATGTTTTGGAAGAAGGAGAATTTCCTTCCCGGATTCCAAAGCTGGCAAAGATCAGTAATCACACTTCTGTTATTTTCTATATCAGAGTAGGTAATCTTTTCTATTCTGCATCAGTATGAACTTAAAAATGATGGATACATCTTTCCAAAAGGTGTACCAAATTATTACAGATTATTAGATATGGTTGTTAGATGCCGATATTTACTTCTTCCTCTGTCAACGTTTTCTTAGGACCTTAAGTAATTTGAAATCAGAGTTAGAATAGAATAAATAGCTGAATTGTAAGGGACCTACAGAGATCCTTAAGTTGAACTGCGGGACTGCTTTGGGGCTCGTACAAGGTTTAAGCAGTATCATTAGAAGTGCTATCCGTATGCTTCTTAAACACAGGAATGGGACATCGAGCACCTCATTAGGAAGCCTGTTCCAGTTTCTGACCACCTTCATGGTCCAGAAATGTCTTCCAGTGCCCAGTCTGACCTTTCCCTGGCACAGCATTATGCTGTGTTCTCATTCTGCCGTTGGTGACCGGAAGCAGAGCCTGGCATCTCCCTCTGCTCCCCTTCCTCAGGGAGCTGCAGAGAGCAACGAGGTAACCTCTGGGCCTCCTCTTCTCTAAACTGGACTGCCTGAGTTTCCTCCAGCCATGCTGTCAACTTTGGTTCCTCGTCTGGACTCTTTCAAGGACTTTAATATCCTAATTTTATATTGTGGAACCTAGAACTCCATAGAAAATTCAAGGCAGTGTCTCACCACAGCTAAATACAATGGGAGAAGCACCTCTTTTGACTGGCTGGTTGTGCTGTCCTTAATGGCAACCCAAAATGGGGTTTTCCCCTTGGCTGCCAGGACATGCTGCTGACTCTTGCTGAGCCTGCTTTTGACCAGCACTCCCAAAACCCTATCTGCTGAGCTGCCCTCCAGCCACTTATCTCCCAGTCTATGTGTGTGTCTGGCACTGCTCCATTCCAGGTGCAGCGCCCAGCATTTTCCTTTGTTGAATTTCATGTCATTGCTGATGGCCCAGTGCTCCAACATATCCAGATGCTTCTACCTTGCTGATTAGCATAATCAGCAAATTTGTTTAGGATGCGTTCCACTCCTGCATACAGATCATTGATAAAAATGTTGAACAGGACTGGCACTATAACTGAGTGAGCCCCTGGGAAGACCATTGGTGGCTGACCACTAGCAGGATGTAGTCCCACTCACTATGACCCTTTCAACTTTTTGTTCAAGCCAGTTCACAGTGAGTCCAGTACTTCATCAATCTCACAGCCAAGGGTGGAGTTCAAAGTTGGAGCAAAAAGTGTGAGGGTATTTGAAACAACCTATGGTGCCAGTAGCATGAGCTTTAACAGACCAAATGCTGGGTCCTACATTTTGGTCTCAACAAGCCCATGCATAGCTGCAGGCTTGAGGCAGAGTAGCTGGCAGGCTGCATAGAGGAAAAGGAAGTTAGTTGGCAAGCAGCTGAATATGAGCCAGCAGTTTGCCCAGGTAGCCAAGAAGGCCAATGGCATCCTAGCTTGTATCAGAATAGTGTGGTCAGCAGCGCTAGGGAGGTGATCATCCCTCTCCACTGCACCTCAAGTACAGTGTTCTGTTTTGGGCCCTTCGCTATACGAAAGACACCGAGGCCCTGGAGCATGTCCAAAGAAGGGCAACAAAGCTGATAAAGGGTCTGAAACACAAATCTTATGAAGAGTGTCTGAGAAAACTGGGATTATTTAGTCTAGGGAAGAGGAGGCTTGGGAGACCTCATTGCTCTCTACAGCTACCTGAAAGGAAGTTGTAGTGAGGTAGAAGTTGGCCTATTTTCCCAGGTACCTAGTGATAGGACAAGAGGTAATGGCCACAAGTTGAGCCAGAGGAGGTTCAAGTTGGATAGTAGGAAAAATTTCTCAAAAGAGTGGTGAAGTATCGGAACAGGCTGCCCAAGGAGGTGGTGGAGTCACCATGTGTGAAGGTTTTCAAGAAAAGGGTAGATGTGGCAATGAGAGACGTGGTTTAGTGGGCACAGGTAATGGGTTGATGGTTGGTCTAGATGATCTGTGTGGTCTGCTCCAACTTTAATGATTCTATGATTCTGCGATTCTTTGATGATATCTGAAACTTAGAGGCAGAACGCCTGAAGCAGTGCATGTGCCTTTCTCTTGTGATGTAAGTAAAGACCTGAGTTATAAACTGTGGACTTGGAGTTCTTTACATTTTTACCCAGGGATCTCAAAGCATATTATAACTAATGAAACAATCTTGATCACAATGTGGAAGGTGCCTGTAAGTTACTATGTACTTGTCTTAGGCATGTATGAATGGAAATATAAATCAGTTTGGCTTGTATTACATGCAACAGTAATATCAGGAACAGAAAGCAAATGTCTCTTTTCCACTCTTGCTCTGCTGATCCAAGAGTGTAAGAAAGTTAACTCACACTTGCAGAATTCTGCTTGCTGTCAGTAGCACTTCTGAGATATGTCTTTAGCCTGCTTTCCAATGAGAACAAGACGTTTCCTTGCTTTCCTCCTGCTCTTCATCTCTTCACTCTAATGTTCCATGGTCTTGGCTAGTTACTAGAGAGTTGGGCACAGCTGTAAGTGCAAGCCCTAAAATTGTCATGAAATAAGTGACTGTCTTGAGGAGGAAGATCAGTCAGTCCTTTCTGAGGGTCACATGAGTTTACCAGGTCTCTCTTCTTTTTGATCTGGGAGCTTGACAGCTCAGGACTTGCCAGAGCAGGGGCTGCGCCTGTGCCCAGCCTCTTTGAAACAAGATCACTGGGGAGACATGGGAATGTTAAGGTAGCCAGGAATAATAATTAGCCATAAAATGGAAGGCAACTTCAATTTTGCTACTGATACTGTTTACAGAAGAACTTGGAGCTATTCTTCTGTCTGTAATTATACTGCTAGACTGTTTGGAATTACATTATTACAGTTTTCATCAGCTGATGAGTGAAAAACCCCAGATTTTATTTCCATCCATATTGCTGATAAAAGCAGAGAATAATTTACAATATTGAAGTCGAAGGCCCTTGAAGAGAGTGTTTCTTTCAATAAATAAATTGCAGCATCTCATACTCCAAGAGTTTTTCGTTTTTATTTTTATCTTCTAAGTAAGTGTCCTTTGCAGTGAAGTCTTTCATCTTATGGGAACTGTCTACTCCTTGTTTTAGTTCCAAAACATCATCAAAGTCGGTGGGAAAGAAGAAAAAATATCTGCAACCTCCAAAATAAAAGCACAGTGTATGAAGAAACAAATATTTTCAGGGTTGGACATTTTAAATGAATTTTTGTATGGATTTAGATTTTTTGTTCTTTCTGCTAAGAATCACATATGAAATGTGTGAGGAGTGTGCACGACCATGTCCAACTAATTTTGTTCTTCATGGGAGCACAGGAAGTAGCTATTCAGTGTAGAAAGAAATCAGAACTGCATATCAGAAACATCTCCCAGTCCATTTGGAAAAATAAAATCCAGACTGTCCTTCCACCCCTGCTGAAAATATGCTAACTTGGATGTTCTTCAGTCTCAGCAAGCTCTCAAGGTCATCAGAGTAATTTTTCAAAGCCTTGCTGATACAGATAATATAGATAATAGCATCAAACACGTTATCTCCTACTCTTCAATTTTACTCTGGCTTCCTGCAATTTACATCCCATTGTCCACTCATACTTTCTGCATTCTTTTGGAATAAATCAAATAGCACTTCTTATGTTGGCTCTGGACTTAATAAAATTCAGACATTTGGGATTTTTAAAATAACACGTTTTAATACAAAGATGTGAGATATCTTTTGAAATCTGTGGTGGATGTTTATTTCCTGCTGGGCTTAATTTAGGAATCCAGCGCTAGCATTAAACCAAGGGGAAAAATATCTGCTCTTTCATCTGTGTGCCACATCCCATCTGAAATCACAAACAGCTTCTTTAAATTTCTGGTCTTCATCCCCAGCTGGGCGTACATAACGCTCATGCCTGTCTGATGCATGAGACATATAGAGCCTTTAAAAAATAAATAAATTATTAAGCTATTCTTATGCTTCTTGTCTTAGACCTCATAATCATCTGCAGTTTGGGTGAAGGTGTAGCTCTTTCTTTTTCTAAAGAAACCTCTTTTTCTTTTTCTTCTTTTTTTCTTTTTTTTTCTTTTTCTTCTTTTTTTTCTTTTTCTAAAGAAACCTCTTCTTATCAAACCGAAACTCCTGATTTTGTTAGAAAACAATATGCAGGTAATAATGCTTGGACAATAAATAACTTCCTTATAGAAGGGGATCCTTTCTCTTATTTTAATATTCTCTTTGAATACAGAAGTAAATATCTTCAGATGTTTCAAAAATGTAGGAGAGTTAAACCCAAATGTGAATCTCTGTATTCAGCACCTGTTTCTGTAGCTCTTGTAATCTGTACTGTACACCCTGCAGAAGGACTTCTGGTTTTGTGCAAGCTTGTGTGGGTTCAGCTGTTCTCCTGCTTAGATCCCATCGAACAGCTAGGATCAGAGTTTAAAGAAAGCCTTTTCTTTTTACTTGGAAAAGTTCCAACTTTGTTCAAAAATCATTTTGGGCCCATTGTGCTATAATATAGATTAGACATGAAAAGGATATGTTAAAAAATGTTATTAAATTGTAAAATGAAACACTGAAAAGTTGGATGCTAGAATCAGTGCTGGCCCCGTAATCTCATTAGTACCATGCAGGTATGCATTATGATACAGATTTTAGTTGCAGTTTTGAATCTTTTCTCTGTAGTTCTCTGTAGTTCTCTGCCTCATTTACATGTGTCCCTTCTCGCCTCTCCCTCTCTCAAATGGAAAGCAGTCTTTAAATTGACGAGTTATTTGATGTTTTGTTTTCTCTTTATTTGGTATATGAGCAAATTATGGTTTCTGAATGCTGTTCCAGCCCTGATATGAGGGCAAAATAATTAATTTTTCCTGCATTCTCTGTGGTAATTGGCCAGCTGTGGAACAGAGATCCCGTGTGATGTAACAATGGCATTTTAGTTGTGACTGCAAGGGAAGCCATGCAGATTTAGAGAGTTTAGATATTGAAAGTTATTTTTACAAGGTGTGTGTGCAGATTTTTATTTTATGCTGACTAAAAAGATCCGGGAAAATTCTGAGTAAACAAGAGGGTGTGTTCATGACTCGATGACCTTTCATTGATACATTGCCAGTTCCTGCTCCAAAGCAAGTGTGATCTAAAACTTCCCCAGGGAAAAGCCAGTAGGATTTAATACAGCATACTCTTCAATTCATTTGTTTGCAAAAACTAAAGTTCATGTTTATATGAAAATTTCAGCCTAAACTGTTTAATTTTGCTGGAAATGGAGTCTTTGTAGCTAAAAATATCTGGCCCGCTTGGTCATTGGATATGCTGCTTAGATTATTTAAGTACTGTTTTTGTGCAAGGGTGAGAAATTCCCTTAACACCCTGACTTATTTACTTTTTTCAAAATAGCATGTTGGTAGCATGTTAAAAATGTTCCACAAGTAGTGGGCAATAGCCAGCTGTGCTGTCCCAGTAAGAGTATGGCAGCTACAACCATCAGTTGGGATGAGATGAGATAGAAGGAAATGAGGTTGTGCTTTGAACCTGGCTTGAATGTGCTCGCTACTGAGCTATCCATACACATGCTAGGATTTATGGGCATGCATCTGTTCTTACTTGCCTTCTGTAATTCATCTGCATGTGTCTTATATAAGCTTTTTTAGGGTGTCCAGTAATAGAAAGAAAATTGAAATTATTCTACAGTAGAGAGTTCATTTTTAAAATGACTGTTTACTCAGTGGTTTTCAAAGCTAGCCTTGTCAATAGTGATTTAATGTTTTTTTCACAACTCTTTTCAAAGACCCTAGACTTTGGCTAACACTGAATATAAAAAAAAGAAATTAATGAATATTTCCTTGGAGAAAATATTGAGCTTTCTTGAGCTTTGTCTTGCAAAAGCAAGCCTTCGTTTCAGTCTTTAGCTAATTGACTGGAAAGGAGTCTTTAGCTAAAGCTGGAAAGGAACCAGTGTGGTTCAGCCGCTATATGACTATGAGAGGAGAGAGCACATCCCATCTACAACAAGGAGAAGGAGAGTTGTCTTTTTCAGTCTCTTTGATAAATTAAAGGAATACAACGGAGCAGGGAAAATTCAGCTTGAGTGCAAGTAAAGATATGACGGAATAAACTAAGTAATGATCTCAGTGACATGGTACTGTATCCGCCAAAACATTCTGCTGATCTCATGTTGATATGTTCATCATTTATGTGAAGTTATGATTTCTCATGATGGTAGTAAATCTCATATAGACAGTATTTCACCTGTTCAGAACTCAGTGTGAGTAAGCATCATGAATGAGCTATTCAAGAATCAGTTCTCTTTCTTATCAGAGCAGTAAGTTGTCACAAAGTTAAGTTGTCCAAATGGTGAGTTATCATCAGTATACTATCTCCACTACGGTGTGTAGCTAGCCAACTTTGCCATTGTCAATAAGATAATGCCTGAAAATTGTGCTAAAGTTGTACACAGGATAACTCAGAAAGACGAAGATGACCTCTGTTATTTACAAAAATATAAACTGATCTATCTTAAAAAAAAAAAAAAAAAAAAAAAAAAAAAATTTCTGTTACTGTCTTTCGATGTGTTTGTTCAATCGAAATAGTCTTCTTGATTTTGTTCTGTGGGAAGGTGAACTATAAGAAAATCTTGTAGGCTTGAGGTATACCTTTCAAAAATGACAAATTGATTAAAGACCTTAAGAACCAATATTTTGTACAGTGTTTAGTCAGTGAAAGCTCCTTTGCTTAATCCCAGTGAGACAAATGTTTCTGAGCACATCATGGTTCTGAAGGAGGGTCTCAAAAGCTGAAATGTTTTGGGAATTTTGAAAATGGTACCGTCAAGATGTGCTGCTCTAATGGCAGCAAATTTTAGGCAGTGAGAACAAGGTAATGTAGTCCTGGCTGTGTTCACATGTACATTCATTTAGTTTAGTTGGAGGACAGGAAATGAGTGGCTAAGTACGGGGAAAGACAGTATAGACATTTTTCCCTGAAACAATCTTATCTTCAGTTTTTTTCTTATACCTTGTGAATTATCAAAGTACGTAATATGAACTACATCTGGCATTATCATGGAATAGAGCTTCAGTGTCATGTATGTTGGAAAAAATTTTGGTGTTTTCATGGTTCTAGTAGCAGCATTTCCTACACTTACAATGGGATACTCACAGGTAAACTTAGCTCATGTGCATGAAGAATGCTTTGTTTTTCATGAGTGCAGACTAGAACTTTGTTCATACCTAACATTTTTATTTTTTTTTTGTATTATTGCACATTTTCTTAAAAAATTGCTATGAATTCTTAGTGTCAGTTTCTCAAATGGTTGTATTTTGTCCTAGTAAGGTAATTTCTTTTCTTGTGGGCTAACAGTTGTTGTTATGACATATATTCTCTCTCCCAGGACTTTACTGCTCATCCCTTTGACGTGTCTTATATGAGTCCAAAGAGAGACAAGAACATACTTGACTCTCATGTAACTATATATAAAGCCAAATTTGACCAAAATGAAACCAGCAGTAATTGTGTTTCTGTATTTCAGTGTGATATTTACATAATACATTAGGATATTGTGCTAACATTTCAGATATTTCAGTTTCTCCTCATCACTGTTATTCTTAAAATTGTTTTCTTAGATTTTGTGCCAGTAAACAGAAAAGGCATCAAACTTTCAAATGTAATCTGTAAGCAGGAATATTTTTCTATTATGCATCAACAGAAGAAAAAAAATTGGCTTACAGCCCCTTATTTTCTTTACAAGTACAAATATAGTTCATGCTCATGTTTTGTCTGCAATGAAATAATCCAAGTTGTATAGTTCACATGCACAAGCTGCCCCTGTATGTCCCTTTGATAGCTGATGGCTTTCTAGGTGCTACTTCATGTTTAGTTGGTACCCAGATTGACTGAAAAAACTAATGAGGCCCATACATAACTATTGGTACAAAATAAGGAAAATGGAATGTGTTTTCATGGACCTGTAACAAAACCTCACAGCAAGATAGAGGCAGTGTGCAGAGTTCACTAGTCAGAAGTGCTGAGGTCAGATTCGCATGCCCATGAGCAGAGACACTGCTGGGTGACAGATGAACCTGGGGGTACTCTGCAGGAGATGGGAAAACTTAGCAATACCTGTAGGTCAACTTTGCTCTGGGGCTAAAGCCAGGCTCTTGGAAGAGCTATGTGCTCATGGGCATAGGGGAAATTTTACACTAAGCTGCTTTTCCTCTGTTCTCAGTATTTTTTTGGCACGCTAGAGCAAAGTAGTTTAAACTTGGGTATGGATAAATTCAGAAAGCTTTTTCTTCAAAGCGGTCTGTCAGTGAAAAAGCTGCTATATGGCTAAGAATATGACCACTGTAGAGCTGGAAAACTGAATGCTCTGCTGAAAATTACTAAGACCTTCAGGAACAATGCTGAATGTGTGTGTAACTTATAAATCACTTTTCATCTGAACAGAATTGCATAGCTGAAGTAAACCACTGTTTTCTAGATGAATTGGTAGGTGATATTTCTTCCCACCTATCACAACTGAAAAAAATAGTGCATCTTAAGTTGAGGAATGATATGCAACTTCTCTGGCTTCCTTAAAAAGGAAAGGGTGAGAATCAGAAATGACTCTGCTTATCTAGAAAGATTAAGTCCAATCCTCTTAACTACACTTTAACTTGATTCAGCCAATCCCATTCTTTTCTGCATTAATATGCTCTGCTACTGGCCTTCAAGCAGATTTTTAAAAAAGATTCTTCAAAACGCTGTCATTTATTCATTAACAATAATTCTTTGAATCCTTTTCCTTTTGGCATCTTTTTGTCCTTTGAATTTAAAGAAATTTAAGTATATGTAAAAATATATTTATTTATATAAACATTTTGCATGAAAATTTTGGAGAAATTCAAATTCATGGCCAAACCTTTGATATTCCTTGCTAAGAATTCCAGATGCTTTGGATATAATGTGTTGCAAGAATTACAAGTACATATGCTATTTTGGTATGTGCTTTGTGGGATATGATATTGAAAAATAAATGGAAGCCATCTTGAGGCATGCAGGATGCAGAATTAGTGTTGTTATCAAATAAATTAAATCTGTAGTTTTTGGAAACTTTTAGTCTTGTACCTTGTCTTCCTGGCACTTCCGAAGTCTTTGCTCTGAAAATACAGAGACTGCATATTAGAATATGTTACAGATTTCTGCTTAAAGTTGGTTTAATGGTTGTTGTTTTTTTTCTTCCCATTGCCATGTTTACCTTGTCTTGAACTCTAAAGCATTGTTCATTGTGTTCTTTCTGCCTTTTCAATGGAAAAAAATAGGTTGAAAGACAAGAGAAGAGATTGATTGTCGCAAAAGAACAAATAAGAATTTTTTGACCAGCTTTAGATTTTTTTTACGTACCTGTACGAACAGTATTATGAGAGTAAACACAGAAATAAAAAGTGAGAGAATAAGCTGGCAATGTATTTTCAACTGATACAAGTTAGTTTTTAGATTTAGTCAGTTTAAACAGTTTCCTTAAATGCTGGTGTAGTATAGAATGGTTGTTTATAAATATGCACATGTACTTAAACCCAATAGCTGTCAAGCATTTGCATGTTAATGAAGCGTTAAAGCTCTAAGCAGAGGATAGCAAGCAGGAACTGTGGAGATAGATAGGATTTATACTAAGGATCTCAAGTAAACTGCCATTAGATGTAAATAGAGAATATAGCTCCTATTGACTGGCAGAGACACTGTTTGTTACTGACACTTTTTTTTTTTTTTTTTTTTATTCTAGCAGATACACAGCAAAACTAAGTTCTTGCTGTCTCCAACCTTTTCAATTTTTCACCAGAATAAATCTCTATTGAGGATGTAAATGAATACCCTTCTTTCTCCAACAGACAGCAGAACTCATAAGGGAATAATTACAAGTCTAATACAGCTCTCTTAGTGTCATCAACTGAATGATTCTTGGATTCAAAGTCCCGGATGTGTTCCTAAGCTTTTTAAAACTAAGTTTCTGTACTGAAATTGTATGAGTTTTAAATTCTGTTTTCATTGGAAGATCAAAGAAAATACTGTGGTATTAATGTGTATTTTTATTTGTATAACTTCCGAAAGAAATTTGTGTATTTAATAGCACACATTTTCTGGATGAGATAAGGAAGGGAAGGAGGGATTTATTGGGCCTATATGAAGAGTTGTCTGTAGGGCTGGCAAAATCTTCTAGAGGTTGCTCGTCCATATATTTATTCTCTAGAATATTTTTTTTGTGTGGCCTGATAATACTGACATGAGATTTCCTGGTGGGCCGGATTCTAGATGGATTGCTTGGTATCACTATTTGTTTTATCTTGTGCAGATTTTGAACGTGAAATTTTTAAAAACTGCTGTGAAGAGCTTGACTTAAAGCCATCTTGTAGGCCCAGGACCTGCTGTTACAGCCCTGAAGCTGTCCTGCCTCCTGGCTGAACAAGCACTGTTCCCTCAGGTTCTCACAGTGCTCCAGCTCTCAGCCATCTTGGCAGCCCTCCACTGACTTGCTTCTGCTTTTTGATATCTGTCTTGGGTTGGAGGGTCCTATACTGGGCTAAGTTTGGAGCCTAATGAGTGCTGAGTAGAAGGGGATAATTGCTTCCCTTTGCTGTGCTCTGGCTCATCCAGCCCAGAACGTTGTTGGCCTTCTCTGCTTCCAGAGCTCACTGTTGTCTTTTGCTCAACTTGTGGCCCACCAGGACACCCAGAGTCTTCCCACAGGGCTGCTCCCCACCCAACCTGTCCCAGCCTGTATGGCTGCAAGAGTGCAGGGCTGTGCATCTATCCATTCTGAATTTGGTGAGATTTCTGTTGCTCTGTCCCTTCAGCCAGTATAGGGTCCTCTGGATGGCACTTCTGCATTTCTCCAGGCATAAGGGATCTCTGCTGATTTCCATGACTTTTCAAAGACCATAGACAGAAACCATGCTGTGAGAGCAGCCACCTTTTTCTACATCACTGGACAGTTCGTCTCCAAGGTCTGCAGTTGGATTGCGTGCAGCAGAGTTGAAACGATGGCTGCGTCTGCTGCCCTGAGGAAGAGCAGAAGTGAATTATTGTTTTTTAATTAAAGAAAAAGTTGAGATCTCTTCTTGCTTGTTGAAGGTGGTGAGTCCATGCAGCCAGGCTCCACGAGGAGCAAGCTGTGCTCAGCCCTGGCTGCTGCCAGGTCCTCTGATCCTGTTTCTGTGGGAGCAAGTGTTGGATCAGCAAATGTGATGTATGCGAAAATAACAACACATGAGTATTGACTTTATGGATACCTGAGCTACTTCTGTGGTCGCAAACTGTCTGCCTTCAGCTGCATGTCTTAAGTTGCACTCAAGGAACAGATCGAACAGATCTCCTGCTCTGCCTTTTAAGTCTATTGTTTGTAGGGAACTAAGAAGTGCTTTAATGCATGGCATATGAGATAACACTCCTGTAGAGATGCTGGTCAACCAGAGCTTAGTCCAGCCTCTCTGTTCTACTAATGCTAAGTGCCATGGCCGAGTGTTGCATTTGTTAACTCTTTGCAACCTTAGGACAAGTATTGCCATTCTGGCAACTCCCATAAAGGAGAAGAAGGCAGAAGACTCCTACAGAACTTGGGGAGCGATAGTATTAACAGTATAATTTTTCTTTCCCTATCCCTTTTTTTCTGCCTTCCTTCAACAAATCCTAGTTCATCATAATTAGTAGTGCTGTACAAAAAGTTGTATTCAGCTTATCTTAGTTCAGGCAAAAATGGAAGGGAAAAACATTACAACACAGTTGTGTTCAACATTATTTTAAATGTCAGACCATAAAACCTGATGGTCAAGAATCATTTTCTAGCATAAGGCCAGGCCTATACTTAGTGGCAATTGAGCTTTAAAATTGTGAATCTACTGTCCCATGAATGTGGATTTAACTCTTCTTGCTCTGTAGATAATGGCAAAATTGTTCTTAATCTTTGAGCTACAGCCAAATTTCTTTTTCATTGGCCACTTACTAGATGGACTTCTTTTAAACCTTTTTGTTTTATATAATCCCAGACACTTTTGTGTATTGTGATTTAATTACACAATAAATAGAAATGAATTTAACTTTCAGGGGGAGGTGTGAATAAAGAGTTTGCATCTGAGAAAAGGAACTTAGCGTCATGCCTATTGAACAGCAGTAGGATGAAAATCTCAGTCTGCCTGACAGTGACATATTCTGTTGCCCTTGCCATCATTCTAAGAAGCCTTTGTAGAGCTCAGTGAGCTTTGGAGAGCTATGTTTGTTTTTATAATTATTCTTTCTGCCCTTCTTTCCCTTTTTAAATTTTTATTTTATTAATTACTCTGGATCCCAATGCCATTAAACACAGCTTGTCAAACTACTAGCATACACCAGAGAAACTGTTGGCTTCTTCGGTTTGACAAGCTGAAAATTGCCCCTGTTGTCCAAACCTGCAGCCAGGGATTGATGTGGTGTGGGAAACCTCAACTATGCTTCCTCTCCTTATGAGCATGCTGCCAGAAAAGCAACGTTCATAGAGACCCCAGGGCTGTTTCCACAAGCCGAAAGAGTTGCTTCTCCTGTATGGGATCCCTCAGTGGCGTGGTACCTTCTTGCATTGCCCTCCGGCTTCTGCAACAGTATTTATTGCAATGTGCTGCTGAAATTGGTTTTGCTTGCAGAAGTTGCATTTCACTGAGGTTCTGAGTGTTACTGAATCATCCTTAATAAACAGTGCTTTCCTATATTAGTTTTTCTAGAACATGAGGTTCTGGCTTATTTCTCAATTTACCTGCTTTCCGACTGAAATCCTCTTTAGAGCAGCAATGTTGCCCAGAAAATATATTTTCCACAGTCAGAGCACTTTGACATTGTAAGCAGAGGACAAACAACTTTAATTTGTGTAGTTTGAAAAAATCTTTCATTGACTCTTTCCTCTGGTTGTCAGTTAAAATCACGTCTTGGTACCAGTGGTAGCTGCAGTTGTCGTTTTTGCTTAAAAACCTGTGTTGTGTCAAAAACCAAAGTAATCCTGTTTCTTTTCAGTGCACTGATACTTGGCAATTCTGAACAGGTCATAAACTCATTAAAACCTCTAAATTAATTCTTAACCAATGTTCATACAGTAGCTCAATACAAATTGTGTTTACACAGTAGCATTAAAAAAAACCTGTGCTATGTTTCTGCTTTTTTTTTTTAAGTTTCAACAAATTTGTATATTCTATGCATACTGCAGGACTTGTGGGAGGAGGTGGATGCCTCAGAGGAGAATGCAGCATTAGCTGACCGTCGGTTATTAAAAACCATGTAGAAACCTCAAGGGCTGCATGGCTTCTTTTGTTGCTCCAGGAGGTATAGGATGCAGAAGGGTTTTTAGAACCCATTTCTCACTTTCATGCTTGCCTAGGGGTGACTTTTTCCCCCATGAGTGCTATATTCTTGTGAGTGATACATTGGCTATGTTCAGGCTGAGTCTACTGGTGCTTGGTAGAGTAGGCAAACATGGCAGTGTGATGAACCTGATCAGCAGAAGCCAACAGACAAGCTCAGACCTGGTTTGTAGAAAGCTTGCCGAGCTAGGATTCTCAGGAGATGGCTTCTTTCCTACCAACAAACATGATGAGATACACCAAATTTTTTTGTGGATATGCCCATAATCAGAGGCGCTTCAAGTGGCTCTCGGTTTCTCTGTCCAGTTTGTACTGGCATTTAAATAGACTGTGAAACAATAAATATCTCATCCTTTATACTCTGTAGTCCAAGTCACAGGACGGGGAGGCTTTGAAGGGGCACAAGAAAAGTAGAGCCAAAATAAACACCAAGAGAAGAGAGGAAGAAGCAGAGGGAGTATTGGGAATCTGTCAGGTGCAGAGAAGGCCCTCTGACATAATTGATTTGTTTAGCATACTTAGCATACAGCAGTAAAAAGAGCCTTTCTATCCCAAGAGGTATTATGTTTGCAATTGCAGTATGCTCCTGCTGGGAAGATTATATTCCATGTCTGAGTTATGGCAAACTGGAATTGTTTTGTAGTAACTGTATTTTTTAACAAATGTGATTTTAAACTGAAACATCATACTGCTTGTTCTCACCTATGTTAATTAAAAAAAAAAAAAAGCAGTGTGCTGCAGGTGTACTGCAGGTTTGGTTGGATTACTAAGCCTCCCTGATTGGCGTCTTATGTCCCAAGAACATATTGTACACATGCTCTGGTGCTGTTCAAAGGCCCTGTGAGAGGCAAGGGCTGATTGAAAGCTCTGTTACACTGAAGAGGGTGGCCAGAGCAGAACAGCTGCTATAAACATGCTGAACATTTTCATATATAAATAATTTTACATACTATCTGGAACAGAAATAGTGCAAACATTTACAAAAGTTGTAGCTGAGATTAAGGTTGAACAGTAAGTGTGAAATATTATTAAATAATTACCAGATTTTAAAGGTCTCTCTAGTGTCTTAAAGACAGATGCTTAGGTTAGAGACATTTTAATTGAAACACATTGACAGCTTTTCTTTCCTTGCAGTGTGCTTGTCTAAGGTTCATCTGGGTCCCCCATAAAGCTCTTGACATTATCCAAAATGATGCTGTGATTTAGCCTAGGACAGTATATGAGGTTCATGGGCAGGAAGCAATGTTCCTGTTCCCTGACAAAGTTTTGCTCAGAAAACCTTCCTCCCTCTGTGTGTAGAGGTAATATAGCAGATTGAACTGATCAAGAGACTGTTTTTATTTCAGATGGAATATAGCTAAGTAGTACAGACGCATTTCCCAAATCTTCTCTCCAGCTTCAATGGAGCAGATCCAACCTTTGCAGTGGAGGCCTGGCTGGAATCAGTCTCAGAGGTCACCATAGGAAGGGCACAGTCCACTGAAGGATAGATGTTTCTTCCCCTCAGGATGCTGCTGTTCAATGGAAAAACAAAACCAAACAGATTTTTGCAGTCTGAAGAAGAGAAAACCTTAGGTTTGCTCAGTAACAGAGATCTCAAAAACTGTGCTCTCTAAGAAACCCCGGGCAAGTCCCTAGCTCCTGATAGTGAGTAACCATGTCACTGCCACTTGGTAGCCTTGCTGGACTCATGTACCCCTGGCCTTGCTATGCTTTAGCTCATGAATGCTGCTGTGCTGAGGCAGCCCAGTGAGGCCTGTTGGGGCAAGCATGTGAGGGCTATGCCACATGGCCAGGCCATGACCTGGTTCCCTCCTGCTTGCTTGGCTTAGTCATGGTCTTATTTGGACTTAGTGTCTATTGGTACCATTGCATCTGAACAGGTGTGGGCTGGATGAGGAGATGATGTATCTATTTTGGAGAAACTTGGTAAAGGTCTCTCTCCTTTGTATGCTTTTACTACCCCCAGTGATGGATAATGTAAACTCTTTCTGCTTTGAGTATGACAGGGATTTTTATCTGTTTTCTTAACAAATTTCTATTTGAAAGATAAAGTAAAAGGAGCTGTGACTATCCCTTATGACTCATATGACTCTGTGAGCAATAGAGCAGTAACTAAATGACTCAACACGTGGATGCTCAGTGTATGCTAGCTGGACATTTAATGGGAAATATTGCAGGAGAGAGACTGTAAACCCACAAACTTTTGTTATTTCTGTGTTCTGGGCATGGATCAACTATGTGTGTGCTGACATGCATCTTTTAAGTTAGGTGCATTACAGCTTAATCTCTTTCTGGAAATTTGGTACTGAAGGCAGGTAGAATTGAAAGACTTACAGGTATTTGTCAGGTATAAAGGATGAATTGACTTATGGGGCAGATATTTATTACACAGAAGCAGCACTTAGGTTATAAACTGGCATAGTTCTTGTAGGAGTTCCTTTCTCTTCTTTTGAAGTAGGTGGAAATCTTATGTGCTAGTTAATGAGAAGTTGGTGGCAATCACTGGAAAGCAGCAATAAAGAAGGATTTCTGGTCAATTGTTTTATGCTGAACAGGGAGGCCTTTAATACAGCTCTATATCTCATCTGTTGGCATAATTTACAAGGAATTAAATATAACTTGCCTTACTTTATACTGGGTACTTACAATGCATTTTCAAAGTACAACATAGTGGCTTGGTTTAATGGCATTTGCACTCTTGATTGACAACTACAATATATTTTTATTACAGCTTCACTGTATTAACAGCCTATGAAATGGTTGCCTGGGTATTTACTTTTCAGTTACTTTTCAGAATTGAGTTTGCACTTTCTTTTGAGGGCTCAAATTTTTGTGTTGGGCTTTGTCCTCCTGACAAGATGCTGAAAGAAAAGCTGGGAAACTGAAATCTAGAGCCATTAAAACCTGGGTTTCCAAAAACTGATGCTAATTGGCACAAGACTTCTGACTTCTGTCAACTCCTTTTTCCCTCAGTTGTGATAATCCAAATGGAATGTTTGCATGTGTGTCTACCTTCCAGTCTCCTTGTCTGTCTCCATTTCACTCATTCAGGTATAGTTCTCAAGTGTCTGATGTGTGTGAGCTCATTCTGCAGCCTTTTGCTCCATCAAAGCACTAAACAGCCCTCTCTTGGATGTATTCCATTGTATATTTTAACAAAATCTCTAGGAACACACTGTCTTTGAGATGCATGTGTCTGTGTTCAGTGAAGGTTCAAAAATTTCTGGGAACAAGGGCAGATAGACTACCATGTGCACGTTGCACATAATGAACCTATAGGCTTTGCATGTTTAGGAACAGTGTAGCAAGTATTGCTTGTGATCTTTTTTCTGTGCACTGGATGAATTTTCACAAGCTCTGAAAATTAAATCCCACTTCAAGAAGAAATTGATTTGCCTTTGGGTATTTTCCAGGCCTGTTATTTATTTATATATTTATTTTGCTTCTCTCTAATCCATCTTCATAAGTGGTTTAAGAGAATTGCTGACACACTCTTACCTCTGCCATCACCAGTAGGTGCTATTCTAAAAGTGTATGATGATTTTAATGAATATTGTGGCTCAAAGTTAGACACTGAACCTGAATTGAAAGCATTCACCAGTGAAAAAAGGATAGGCCTTTATTGATAGCTAGTCAAAAGTGAAGACTTAGCTGTAATTATTTACAAATCAATTAATGGACCTTTCCTCTAACACCCTATCCATCAAAGACTGGCTAAGAGCGTAGGAGAGCCTTGATAAGAATACACCATGAAACAAAATCAATTGTCTTTTGTCATTCTGACAGAAGTGAGCTATACATGTAGATTAACCCAGAATGCAATAGGAATATGTCCACAGGCTGGAAGATAACCCAATTTCATAAAATCAAGGTTGTCATAACAATATTTTCGTAATTGATGACAAGATTAGAAGTTATCTAACATTATAGTGGCAAGAATCAAAACCACTTCAGGTGCAGAAATGCAACTCTTTAAAGCTAGATTTATTTCCTCAACTTGGGAATCTGTCCTTAATGTCAGCTAATATAAAGAAACTACACCTGTAGCACATGCTTTTAAAGTCATGTTTGTGATTGTAGCTGGCAGTCGCATCAGTGAACAATATGCAGTTCTTGGGCATTGCTAGTGCAGGTGTGTTTGTGATGCTGAAGAAAAGCAGCTAATAATTTTTACCTTGCTTTTTGGAAAGAAGTTTATTTTTATTTTTTAATTAAAATGTACCAAGTCTTTAATTCAGATTTGAGGTTGAATTATGATGATCTTCGTACTGTAGCCCTGGCTGCAGAATGTCTCTACAAAAGAACGATATGAATAAATCTTAAAAATCCTTCAAAATAGCACAGAAAAACATGTAAACTGCTCCAGTAATTATTAGCAGAGTCCTAAGATACTGTTGGAACAATTTATTTAAATGAGAAGATTAAAAACTATTAGTTGTAGCAAATATTAGTTGTTCATGCAATGGTACTATGTGTAATTCTCAAGAAATTTTCAGAATCTTACCTATTTTTTTTTCCTTGCACTCAAATCAGTACTCTGGCTTGTTTCCAGCTGAGCAGTACATGTTCCATAGCCTTGCATTTAGCATAACTTCATTCCACTCAAGCATTCCTTATCTGCTGCCTCATCTCCTTGAGCTGGGCCTTCCTTAGGTTGCTTTTGGAAAACCCTGAAGAAGAAACCATTGCACATCCACTCACCCTCTCTCCACCTGTCAACTTATGTTGATTGAAGCTGTAACATACTTTCTGCGTTTCCACAGGTTATTTTGTAAATCGTCCGAGGAGCATAGCAGTAGCTCTGTCCATTCAATTAATTTCTCAGCATAAAATAACTCTAAAGATTGTATCTATCTCCTCCAAGATTTAGGGCAATAAATCTTTTTTTTTTGCTGAGTACAAGAGCACAAATACGTAAGAATTATTTCAATACAAGGCAGGCCAAAATTAAAAGCAAAGCTCAAACAAAAAATATTAGTCACAAAGAGTTATCAGTAGTGTGGACAAGAGCAGAGATCAACAGAATAACCTTTCTGTAATGTGTAATGCAGTCATGCACTCGTCTCCTGTTTCCAGGCTTGGTCTGAACAAACTCAAGTGTTTTGCTGGATGTCCACATGAAGAAAGCTTTGCGTTGATCTGTAAATCGTTGATCTGTAGGGTAACTGTAGAAGTGTGTGCTGCTCTGGCAGAGGCTTGGGTCCTGACATGGGGGTGAGTTTTGAGAGTAAATCACAGTGGCTAGAAGTATGTGATGAATGTTAGAATGAATGATAACAAAGTGCTAATTTTTTAAATCATCTTAGTAGCCATTAGACCACGAGATGTTAAAAGAGTGGGAAATGAGAGTCTGCCATCTATTGTGTGTCCATGTATAGCAGTCCCAAAGAAGACTCCTTGGTGCTTTCTAAGTGCTTGTAGTTTCCAGAGATACTAAAAATAAAGAATATTCAGTACAAAAAGAATCTATCAAAAGAACAAAAGTTGAGAGAACTGTGGTTTCCTTGGTGACCATAACTCACAAGTTAATTAGCATGTCAGATGGTTTTAGCTGCTCATTTTTTAATGTTTCCTTCTACTTATTTTCATTAATATATATATTTTTAAATTTTAATGTTTTTCTTACCTACTGTATTTCATATATATGTATCTATGTGTCATTGCCCCCACCCTCGCTGTGCTGTTCAAAGACTACTTTTCCTTTTCCCACACCCTCCCCAGATGAGGCAGAGAGGAAGGGGCAGGTGGGGAATTGCAGAATTGAAACCAGCATCCTAGCATCTTCCCTGAAGTAATTCCCCTCCAAGAAAATAATTGTCTCATCTGTGAGAAATCGAACTCTTCATTTAAACTTATTCCGCTTCTCATGTATCAAAATGACATGGTGATGTGACAACGTTGTAGACAGGTAGTATCATGGTAAAAAATAACTTGTTTTCAGTGCATTTGACGCAAACTTATTATTTTTTTAAAATATGAAAATAACATTAGGTATGTTTTCTGACATATGCCACAACCTTGGCATTGGTCCAGGAATGCTGATAGAAGTTGGGACTGTGGTGTGTGTTTTTTTCTTTCTTTCTTCTCCTGGTTTTGCTCATGGTCATGGACTGACATATGTTTCTTGGAAAAAAAAAAGCTTTATATATTTTCTAGTCGAGAACCATTTGCTTCAGGGAAAATTTGACTTAGGCAGAAAACAAGGTGAGTAGAGGAAAAGGAGTGAAAGTACAAAATCAGCTTCAAATCACTGCTTGCCACAATCTTGAATGTTTCAGTTTTTTCTTTTGCTTACCTTTGGGAGAGGAACATTTGGATATAGCACAGCAACAGTAATCAGCAGTGACTGTCTTATGTGGCAGTTTTCCTTGGAGGCACACCTGTTCTATGTGATTTGCTTCTTGTAGCTTATAAACATGCTATGCTTCTAGTATTTCTATCCTATTTTGTTTGTTGATCAATAGTTAATACTGGGGGAAAAGAAACGTGTTTCTCTGCAAAATAGTTTTGAAGTGCATTTTAAGTTTTTCTATGTGCACAACCTGATTTCTGGTGACTTTTTAAACAGAAGACACAATGAAGGATGCTTGTACTGTCTAATTTAGATGTAGCCGTTATTCGGAAAACCAAAATTTAAGTCCTAACTCAGTGAAGAAAAGCTGGTGTTTACTTGAGGTTAAAACATCGCTCAAATAAATAGTGCAAACACTTCGCAAGTAATTCCATTAAAAGCAATTGCTGAGTTCTTAGAGCCCACTTAAGGTATCTGGAATACACTGCTATTTAGACAATGTAACAAAGTCTTCCTCCTGAGGCAAATTTTATTTACTGATTACCATCTTTATTTTTTTTTTCCAATTTACATCTTTTCCCAGTTAAGATTTGTTTTGCCTTGCCTGCACATCTAAGAGTGATACAGCATGTGATAACTAATGCTGAACTTCTGTTTTCAGAATAAAGGATTATATGAGCTTTGTGTGTGTGTAAATGGGATGTGGAGGAAGTAGATGGGGCATTTGAACAAAGTAAGGGGTTTTGTTCTTTTTTTGAGTGAAACAAAATATACCTGAATATCAATTCCAAATGTAGCTTAGTTGCTCCAGAAGTGGTTGGACTGTCATAATTTTGTATTCGCTTCTGTCTTTGAAGAATTTATCTATAAGGTTTCAAACAAAAGAATGACATAGGCATCAAAAGTATGTGTACCTGGGACAATGATCTCCTCAGATCCAAATCCTGATGCATCAAGCTAAACAAACTAAAAATATCACATTATGAGAACATAAATCTTAGTTGACCAAGTAAATGGTTCTTCATGACTCAGGGAAGTTCATTTGGCATTTTTAATCATGATTTTCCCAGGCTTTTCCCCTAAATTATTGTGATAGTATAAAACATCGAAACAAACTCAAAAGAGCCTATTTATCTGCCAACAGCAATCTTAATCCATTTTTGAACAACTACATAAAATATTTTGGTATCCAGATTTGCAGATGAAATCAACATTTTTACATTCATGTTATGTTTCTGGTGCTCAGAATACTGGGAATCCAAACAAGGTTATTGTTCCATTTTGGTTGATGTTCATGCAGTAGGTCACCCTCTTTGACAGGCTTCTAGGTTCCCATTTTAGATCTATGCTTGCTGACTCCCCATGATTTATTGAAAATATTAAACATTTTTATAACTAATGGTATTTCACATAGAATGACCTGAAGATCCAGCATCTCTCCTTAACATCCCAAGGAAGAAATGCTGCTGACAGCAGACCAGGAAATTGAAATATAAACTTGTATTGTAAATTGCATACAACTACAAAATGGCATGAGGTGACGTAGCTTTCTCTTGTAAAGTGTAGTAAGAAGGAAAAATGTTAATTGTCTTACAGTTAAACAAAGTGACACATGATTAACATCAGCCAGTTTTTTATGACATTTCTTTGAAACTGTAGTATTTTTAATTGCTTAGTAGCATAGTCAGCCTAAAGATGGATTTTACACAAAGGAAAATAAATTTTTCCTTGCCCCTGACAAAATTCCCTAACTGTGTGTAGGTTCTAATCAGTGTTTCTATTAGTGATAGAAAAATTGTTTTCTTCATCAGTACCACCTTTGGACAAAGTTAGCCATAAGTCTTAATTCCATCTTTTCTGCTCAGGACTACAAGAGAGACACTAATATGTATGCAGGAGACAGGAATTGAGCACTAGTTTCTAGAAAAAAGAAAAGAAAAGAAAAGAAAAGAAAAGAAAAGAAAAGAAAAGAAAAGAAAAGAAAAGAAAAGAAAAGAAAAGAAAAGAAAAGAAAAGAAAAGGAAAAATATGGGATTAAAAAAAAAGGAGTAGAAAATGAAGACACTGTAGAAAGTAAATAGAAATTATGGGAAAGGCGTATGAAGGAACAAAAGAAAAGGCAAATATAAAATTTTAAAATTTTGTCAAAATAACATGCTGTAGGCTGTACTACTTCTAGTTTTTGGGTGAGGAAAGACGTTGCTGTTGCTTATACATGAATTAATGGGTAAATTGAATCAAATGAAAACAGGAATGTAGAATAAGTACTAAAGTTTGAGGTCAGGTTTTACAACCTTAAAAGAGAGCTTAAGAATTACAGATTGTTGAACTTGCTGAAACGTGCTTGTGTATGAATGCCACTCTTCACAGAGTTTGTATAGCAATCCCAGTTGTCAATATTATGGGTTTATTGCTCGCTTTACCTTTAGGGAGCAACCTCATGAAGCAACAAGGGTGTTCTGTTACTATTGCTCCTTGTAGCCCTGCATCAGAATGGGAATGCTAGCAGACTCCAGGGTAGATAGTGGTTTTGTGGTATTTGTTTTGTAGGATTATTCTATGTTAGTGTACTGTCAAAGTGTAAAAAGGCAAATGCATAGGCAAAAAGTCTTCCTTCAGCTGTGCAATGTGTTTTCACTCTACAGGACAAATACGAGCAGGTAGAAGGACATGAATGTTAAAATAACAGAAGACAACCCACCAGTCCAGCCCTTGCACTCATAACTGTGGCTGTGGGAATACAAGCAAATTTCTGTGGGACAAGTTCACTGAGTTCATTGTAAATTTGTAGCATTGGCTACTATCCCAGTACCTGTGGTTAATTAAGTAGTTTATCAGTAAACAAAACCCTGTCTACCAGAGAGGTGCACAGGATGGGGCAAGTCCCTAGCACATCTGCTGGCCTGTGCTCTTCTGAGCGCTGGGGCTTCTGCTGTGAACGATAGCTTGATGAATCCTGCATCTTAGCACATTGCATGGCTTGAATGAGCAGGTGCCTTTCAAATTAGGTTTAACCTGACAAAGGCAGAGTTCCGTCATGATTACACCATTTACTTTGTTTTATTTTTTAGAATTGGGAATTTGTAGTAATTAGACAGATCAGTATGATAAAAAAAGGTGCCTCACCAGAGATGTAATGATTCGCACAATAGAAAGGTGCTACCAAGGAAGGGAAGAAGATTGCTTAGCTGTATCAGAAGATTCCAGGTTCATAGGGGAAAGCTCCACCAAGAAGGTATCTCCAGGAAGAGATCCTTCCTCAGTGGCAGTCAGCCCTTAAATGATGTCTAAGAGAGGTGGAGCCAGGCTCCACCCCTTCTGGTCGCACAAGTGAATTGCCTTCACCTGTGCTCCCAGGGCTGACCCAGTCCTTTCCCCAGGTGCTCTATCAGTGGTTAAGGCTGTGACTCAACAGTTCCCATACGGAATTGATGCAAATTTTCAAATGTAAAATAGACAATAGGGTTGGTAGGTGCACTTGGCTGTCAAAAACTTGTTAAGTTGGCTTTGATCTAGTTCTTATTTTGTGCCCCAAAGTAACTTTGTAGACGCAAACTAAAGTGTGCAAATACCTGCTCAATCTGATGCCACAGTAGATAACTAGATATCTTTTCTAGCAAAGGTTTATGTTTATCTGTTCCCTTGAGGAGAGGAATAGAGGGAGAGAGGCTTTTAGAAAGTAAATAAATATTTTAAATTACGCTATGGTATGGAACCAGTGCAAAGCATTTTATGATCAATTCCTGCATTCAAAAACTGGATTCACCTTGCTAGGTGGACCTGCACAGCTAACATGATGAGAAGATTTCTCATGTCAGCCCCAGACAAGTAGATAATGCTGCCTCACAACTTTGAGGGTTTTCTGTCCTTCTTGACATTCTAACTAGGGATTCCTAGGGAAGAGTAATGATATCACTGGTGGTGTGATATAGTTAGCTAAAGCGAATAAGGTCTTAAATACAATCATTGTAAGTTTTTGACAGAAGTCATTATTTAAATATAAAGGCATAAAGGAATACATTTTCAAAGTATTGCCTGGAGGATTGGGTGTATATTTTTCTTTGTAGTCAGAGGAGTAGAACATTTCAGACCTTGTCCTGTGTTAAAAAGTGCTCAGTAGATGAGATCTGAGGGCATGCAAGTTTAGAAAAATTTGCTTTAGGAGGTCCAGATTGAACCTTAAAAGCTATATGTAGTCCTCAAAGCCTGGCTTGCATATTCACTTTCCCTGTCATTTCAAGGTGAGGAGAACGTCATTTGCTTGCAGGCTTTTCATTAACGTTGAAAGGATATCAAAAGAACAATCAGCTCTCACAGTGGTTTGAATTTCTTTGTATCGCTATTCATGTAAATAGTTGGGTATAAGCAAGTTAGACATAGCTTTAAGGCTGCAGTTAAATTGCTGCCGTACATGCCCGTTGCACTAAGGTTGGACTGCTCTGGTTTATGTGCAGCACTTGTAGTTGTTTGAATAACATTTAGAAATGTTGCTTATTCTTTCTGGAAATAAAGGCTAGATGACAAGTGGGTGAACAAATAGTTTGCAATTGTTCATGCCATAGAGAACCTATCTGTTTTATTCCTTATGAACTGCTTTCACCTCAGGATTGCTCTTAAAACATTACACAAACAACTGAGGGGTGCCTTTTAGCCAGCTGCCTTAGCCATTCCCTTTGAAGCAGGTGTGCCACATGAGCCTGCCAGCTCAGACATCAGTGAGCTCTCCTAGTATGCCTTTGGCTTATTAGGAGTAATGCTTGCTACTTTTCATTTTGTTGAAAGCCAGAGCTATTATAATGCTGGTCCTCTTTATCTGCTGAGACAAAGAGAAACGTAGCCCTAACTACAAAATAAGCTGAGCACAGTTTACTCAAAAATGGGTATCACGATAAAGCAGAATATTTCCCCATCCAATAAACCAGGTTCAAGAGCTACTTGTAAAACCCTGAGTGGATCAAGGGCTTCTCAGGTGAAAGATGTTGGGAACTGAGGAACCTCTGGTGAGCAGCTGTGGCTGATGAGATAGAGATTAGCTGTGAAGTACTGACCGCAGAGAGCTCCTACCATGTGGTTACCAGCTTTGAGCCTGGCTGAGCTGGATCCATATCCGCTCTGCTTGCTGATGTGCAGTGCAGTCAGCTGTATTGGTTCTGATACATTTTTGGCTGTTTAGGGGTGAAGTGACAAGTTTAGACAGAGGTGTGGTTTCTAATGGCAAGACTGCTTTGTTTGTGGTGACAATTGGGAGTGCTATGGTGTGACAGCTAAGGAACAAGTGATGTGAGAGCAAAAGCTCTTTGTCAATCAGCTGTTACCTGGACGGTAAGACTGCTGGAAAACCACTGCACCAATGTTATGGAAGCATCAGTATGGAGGTAGGACTGAGGGCTGCGGAGGGAAGGAGGGGAGAGGAGATGAATCCTGTGCAGCTCAGTCGCAGGAAAGGAGCAGAAGAGAGGATACAAAGAAGCAGTGGGTTGGGGTCCCCCTGCTCAAAGGAAGAATGAGATCTGGAGTATAGCTTGGGATGGGCATGGAGTTACGCAGCAGTTATGTGGGCGAGCATGGGCAGGCACTGCATTGTACCTTAAAGAGCATAAAACAACAAGCAGAATCACAACAGAAAATGTAAAACCTTGCAAATAAATACCCTGCACCGAACATGCATTATTTAGTGCTTATATTGCCCCAGAGGCTATTCTAACTCACTGTTTTTAGTGTTGTGCTGCTCTTCTGAAAGTGGTGGACGAGCTATTCATTCCAAGTCTTTGTCTTCTCCAAATTTTGCTTCCAGCAGCATTCAGAGTGCTTTGGCTTAGCTTCTAGCCACGCACCACAGAACTAGTTGCAGGAAACACATTGGGCTGGATTGGAAGTTGGTGAGCCCCTAGCAAGACTAGGGTGTGGGACAGGAATCCCCGCTTGCTGCCCCTGTTCTGATGGAAGAAGGTGGTTGATGTTTCTGTTGTGGGACTAGATGGGTGAAGGTTGTGGGCGCAGCCTGTATGCTTGGCTTTTGTGCTTACAGTGAGACCAATTCACTGCTACCGAGTGAATAGTCCTTTGGCTGTTCTTTTGAGTTGTGGAATCGTAGGATTTAAAGAAAATACAAATTAAAAAAAGATCCCTTAGCAATGCTTTCAAACGCATAAGGTCTTAGTGCCTATCTGTTGAAAAAATGTGAGAGAATTAGGGTAAAAGGGCTGTTGAAATATTCAGGAGTAAGCATATAAAAGACTGTCTAGGCATATGTAGTCCTGTGTGTAAATCAGAGATTGTTTATTGTGAGAGCATGCTCTCAAAGCAGCTGCTCACAATGGCTTGTTGTACCAGTTTTACAAGATTTTCTGAAGAAAAGCAAGATACCAAACTTAGTTTGCTGCCAGAGTTTGTTTCACACACAAGTCCTGCATCTTTGCACCCTGTGCTGGCAGGCTTTATGCTTTGAGAAAGAACTTTGTTTCTCTTTCTTGATTAAGAATAGATCCAAGACTAAATAAAGGGGGAGAAAAATATTTTTTTGCAGTTTTGTTTTCCTTTCAGAACCTGTAAGTTAGGAGAGAGAAGTACTAAAAACCGAGGTAAGGGTTTTTAGCCATAGACTGTGAATCGTGTATTAAACCTCCCCACCACGTGTTGAGAAGTGAATTGAACACAAGGAGCTAGTTGATCTGTGAGGTCCCTTTCCACCCAAGCCATTCTATGCTTCTGGGAACTAGAGCCACAGCCACCTGCATGGGGCAGGTGGAAGCGAGGTGCAGGACCTGTGAAGATAGGGTAAGCAAGGGTGCCCAGAGCAAGCCCTGGTGCATTGCTTCACTTTTCTCCTTCTCCCTTTTTACTGGGAACATTAGAGTTGCATTTGAGATGGATAACTTGTGATGTAAGAAAGAACCAGCAGAAGTGCTTGATGCTGGGATAATTTTGGCAGTGCTGCTAGGAGGTACGGGGTGCCCTTTCCCCGATGTTCTGTGTGTTTAATGGTCTTGAAATGACACATGGGAGAAAACCTTTCTGATCTGCAGCTTGTTTTCAGAAAGTTTCTTATTAAAATACCCTGTTCCTTTCTCCATCCCTTGCACCTTTTGCTCTTTCTCTTCCTCATCTGAGGGCTACAGGTGACTTTTGCATGCAACATGTTTTTTCTGATCAGCTCCTTGAAGGCTAAGCCCCTGATCTTCTGCAAAAATGCCACTTCTTATTAATGTTTTATGAACTGAGCTTATTAACCTGACTTTCATTTTGTGTAAACTGTAATTAAAATGTATGAAGAACTTGACTTGCATTTGCCCTTCTGGGTTGGTTGTTTGGTCTGCCATAACAGCATCCATCAAGAGCATACCAAGACGTGGTGTGTGTGTTTTTTTTTGTTTTTTTTTGTTTTTAAGGGAGACTCGAGTCATTTCATGGAGGACAACTGGAGCCCAGGAATGCCTTTTCTTTTTTGCAAGACTTCTGCAGCCATGTGCATATACTGTGGACCTCTGGCTGGAAATGCAAAGAGCGAGTTCAGCTCATAACCTATTCTAGAAAAGTCAACACACTCCTTCTCTCCAAATATCTGCTTTATTAGGTGATGTGTTAAATTCCCTTCTGCCCTTTTTTGGGGGCAGAGGTGAGAAGGTAGAAAGGAGTGATGTTACTTGTGACCCTACTTGAAATATTTCTATAGCAGAGAATTCTCATACTCTGAAACTCAAGGACAAATGTGGTAGGAGCCCAAACAGATTGCTGAATGTCTGAGATGTGAGGTGGATTGGGAGAGGTCACTCACTCACTCAGGCAGTCTAGCTATTTTAACAGTTGTGCACATTTGTGGATAGATAAATCTGTGATAAAAGCCTTTTTCTGCATTTATACCTGTCTAAAGGCAGCACTGACATAAGAGCCACTGCTCAGCATGCCACCAGGTTTTCCTCCATAACTAAAAAATAATTGACTTCTTTTTTTTTTTTTTTTTTAATTTTTCTATGATCCCTGTGTATTACATCGCTGAACCCTCCTACTGATAAGACTCGAGAACTGTTTTAAACAACATGACTGTTAAGTTTGGGTGTTGTTGATAGCTGTGACCATGATGCTGACGCTTGCAGTAGATGGCAACTTTCGCCATCTTAGTTCAGTCGTTCAGAGGCTTTCTCTTTTTTTTTTTTTTTTTTTTTTTTGGTGCCTGATCTGATTATCTCTGCTTCTGCTTCTTTACACTGCGCTGCTTGTGGTCTGCTTTTTACAACCCAGGATTCGCACACTGAATGTAAGGCTCCGTGCAGTCACCCTTGTAGTTTTAATCTCCCCTTGCCTGGGTTTTAAAAGGCTGGTGCGCCTTTGCGCCTGGATTAATGCTGGTATGTGACTTAATTAATTAAATAGCATAATCCATCCAAAGAAACCTGCTTCTCTCCCCTCAGATAGCTGTTCCTCATTTCACACGCAGTAAGGGTGTTTCTTGTGATGCACCTAATTGAGAGTACCTCTTCCTCAGCAGATGGAATGCTGCCTCTTAGCCACACTCGTGTATAAATTGTTTGGGGTCAGATGTTTGTCAGGGATGCTTTTTCCTTTCCTGAGAGGAAGGTTAACAAAATATTTAAACTGTAACATACTCACAGCCTGAGTGCACAAGGTTTGTTTAAAGGAGGAGAGGGCTATTTATGGAAAGCATATGGTTTACTTTTTTCCCGCAAAGTGGATTGTTGCTCTGGGGTTTGGCGTGCCTGTCCGTAGTGTATGTGAAACGAGGAGAGGAAGCTTTTGGGAAACTTTCCCTACATTCAAGTCCACTTTCTCACATCCAGGTGAGAAAACTTAGCGATTATTGTGTTTTACGTGCTCATGTTTTTGCAGCTAGCTTTTGAGTGGTATTTTTAATCTTTTACAATCAAATGATGCGTTTGTCTCCTCCATGGTAGCGGTATGTTGATAATTTGAATTAAGTGCAAATTACGGGTGCTGATTAGAAGTGATAGAAGACGACGTTACAGCTCTTGCAAATGCTTCATTATACTAAACTGCCAATTTTAAAGTTCATTTCATTGCGTTTAAAGTAAAACGTTTAAAGTAAGTGTGAATAGCTGGAAAAGTTGCCACACTATTTAAAAAAAGATTATATGATCAGATGAGATACTTGGTTGTCATTGTGTCAATTATGGCTCATCAGACAACATTAGTCTTTGATGCATGGCATCTGTGGAAGATGGTTATACTTTTCTGGGTTTTTTAGCACTCGTGTTTTGTCGTTTCAGGGTGAAGTCAGACACTCAGCTTCGGCAACAGCTCTATACAGTGTAATATTGGCAAGACTGCGAAAACATTTCATGGATCAAGCAAATCAGTTCTTTGCTTCATCTTGAAGGAATCTGTGATGTCCTCTTCCACAAATCTGAACTACAACTCACATTTTTGTGTGCATCTCAAGCCTTTACATGTAATGCTGCATGCCCTACATTTAGAGGCTCATGCTCATCTCCAAAGGATGCTGCAAGTCCTGCTGAGAGTGGCCATGCCTTCCTGCCCAAGTGGGGAGCATGGTGAAATCATGCAGAAGAGCCATAGGAAGCCGGCAGTGCAGAGGGATGTGCTGTGCAACACAAGCTTTCTGCCCATGTACAAGCTTAGGATTCATTGTAAGGTACTGCACCTATGCTGGAACTTTGAATACACTTAGGCTTTTGCTTGGACCATTAAGCACATTCATCTAATGAAAATTACTCTCTTTTAAAAAGAAAAACATTAAAACAAATGATAACTGATTTTTTTTTTTTTCCTTATTTTTTTTTTTTTTTATCTGAGAGCTTTCAGAGTGCTGAGCCTTGCAAGTTCAGATTTCTTTTTTTAAATTGCTTTACAAAATCACAGGATGTTTCTGTGGTGAGTGTACATCTGTGCTGGCTTTCATTGAGCTTTGGAAATAGGTCAGGAATTAAAGCTCCGGCTTTGTGGTTCTGAGGAAAGCCCTTAAGAAACTCTCTCAGACATAAGAGGGTAAAGAGGGGTCACTAGAAATGCAGTTTGACCATGTATAGGCTGTGTGGTCTGTCTTGTCTGAATGTGTGCACAGCTATACTCTATACACACGCATATGTATGAGCTTTTGAAATGATGCTCTTCAGTGCTTGCTTAGAATAGACATTACTAGAGGGGGGGAAAAAAAAGGTGGTTATGGGAAATCATCAGGGGAAATGCTATGTCGTTTTCTGGCAGTGGTAACTCCCTATGTGCCTTGGGCTTAGCACATCTCCTGGGCTTAGCTCCATTGTTTTGTGCACCTCTGTGGGAAAAAAAAAAAAAAAAAAAACCTGTGTGAGGCTCGCCTTTACAGTGTGGCTGCATTGCCATGGAAACCAGCAGGCAACAAATCACACTGTGCCTGCCTGTGGGCAGACAGAGGGCGCGGACTGACAGAGGTCGGGCGCTGGCTTCTGCCCCATGCTGCCTTCCTGCATTTTGAAAGCACTTGGAAGATGGAGGCAGTGAGAAGAGGGATAGAGTTAAACCTGGATGCGGTTTCTGTAGCTTTTCCTGCAATGCCTAAAGAAATTTAATAATAATAATTAAGGTCTTAGGGAAAAAGTAAGAAAGCTAAAGAGAAATCAAGTGAAACAAGATCCAAGACTTGATGTAAATGGAATTCCCCCGTTCTTGTCCTTCCACTCTTCCTAGGGATCTTACATAGCAGGATTACCATGGGTGAGGTTTTTTCCTTGCAGCAGAAGGAAAATGGAATGGGAGGAGAGAGAAGATGGTAGTTGTTTTTTATTTTTTTTTCCAAAACACATTTTTACTTTCCTTTGGCATAAGCAACTTCTTTCGTCTCTCCCTAAGTCCCTAATTTATTAGTCCTGTGGTTGGTCCTAGACAACTTCATAGCAGTGTGGCATTTCGCTATCCCCAAATATTAATTTCCAGGTATGCTTTGTAGGCAGGACACCTTCATGGTATGCTCAATTGTTCTTATTCATGTATCCATGTTGCTCTGACCCTCTCCTCCTCACCTTTCCCCTGACTTCAGGGCTCTCCACATATGCAGAGGCGCAGCACAGCCCCCGGCTCTCAATACAACCTTCAGATGAAGGAGGCAAAATAACATGTTCAGGTGCTGTAAAGAGTACCTTCTTTGATGAGGACATTGCTGAGTTTAACTAGTAGAAAGTAAGCATGGCTAGAGGATGACAAATCTGGGTGGGACATAACCACGGATATCAACACAGCCTCAAAGGTGTTTTTTCCTCTCTCTAGCTCCCAGCAGCTTTCCTGAGGTTGCTGAATTAAACCAGACTAGCTGGCTGGAAAGATGGACATACTAGGAAGATTTTTTTGTACATATTCATTTCTGCTCATTCTGCCTTCCAAGCAACATGTGGAGCTTATGGGCAGCATGGTGTAGTGTCAAAATATTTTAAGCATGGCCTCTTCCTACCTTGCTGCACCCCTTTACCTGCTCTGTTTGACCCCCAGCTCCTTCAGATGGCAGTATCAGTGTAATGATGGCCTCGTACAGTTCCTGATGCAGTCTGTGTGCCAAAGCCAACCACAGTTATTCCCCCGGCTCCTGATATGGGCAGCAGGGTGAAATTGCTGCCATGAGGTCACCGCACTGCTGTGCCCTTGGGTCCAGCTCCTAGCCACATTGTCACGTACATGTGTCACTGCTGACTGTGTCTTCACGTGGTGATGCACTGAACATGGATTGCTGTTGTCTCCTCTCTAATTGAAAGGAGATCTTCCCCTCTTCGTGTATTTTGTCAGTGTACTTTTTTTTTTTCGAATTATAAGCTTGCATCCTAGCAAAAAAGAAATGGGCTAATAACGATTTAAATAGGCACTGTAAGAATGAGGATGATATTCAAGCTCAAAAGAAAAAAAATAAAAATCTGAAAGTCAACTCTGTTATATTTTCTGTTCTTTCAACTTCTAAAATGTCACTTCCAAGAGCAGTGACCACAGTGGTCAATGAAGCTATGGAAAAAGAGAGCTGAATCTCTGTTTGTGTTGTTGTTATAAGATCTAGTCCTCTCTGTTCCGAAAATGCGAGTCAGGGAAATGTGTGCACAGAAGTTTAGAAATAAATACCTCGTCTCTTTCTAGCATGAAAATACTTGGAATGCAAAAAGATTACCTTTATTCATATGCTTTGTTTGTGAAATGAATTGGTGAAATTTGGCATGCTTCTTAAAGAGGCCTTTTGCTGGTCTTTCCCCGCAGTCTTAAGTCATGCCTTTGCATAATGATGTAATCTATAGTGGGCAGGAAGAATTCAGCATAACTGAATAATGGCAGTATTTGTGGTGAACTGGTCACGACATTCTCACTTGAGCATTTCTCTTTGGGAACTACTTCTTCAAGTCATGAGGCTTGCAGTAACGTCAAGAGAAAGAGCAGCACAATAGCCTTGAGGGTGAGGGAGAAAGAGGACACTTGTTTTAGAGGGTCCACCACAGAAGGAAAGGAGGCTTGCTTGAAATACTGACATTTTTAGTCATCTCTTTGTGATGTTTCCTCCACCACCCCCACATATTCTATGTCTGCAGGCTTGTGCACAAAACTCACTGGAGTCCTAGTGAGGGGAAAAACAACTTGTAAGAAACTAGGTGAGTAGAGAAGTAAAGGGGAAGCATTGAGCTGATAAGAGCTTCTCAACAGTACTTAAAAACAAGCAAACAACAAAGACAGCAACAAACAAAAAAAGCTGAAAAAAGAGTGTATGCTTTTAAATGTGCTAGAATCAGACATGCTACTCCAGATATAGATTCTTCTGGGCAGAGAAAGAAGGGAAATGTGTTAGTTCTTAGGATTGTGTTAAAGTAGTGACAGAATGTAAACAGTGTCATGTCAGAATGAGCTACATCCATCATGCCTCACTGGTGTCCGTTGGTATCTTTGAAGGTTAGGTTTATAGAGATAAGTTATTATGTAGTAGACAGAAATGTGTGAAAAAGCAGGCCTCCCCATTGTAACTTAAAAAGGCAAAGAAGCTCCTATGGATAAATACTTGCAGTTGTTACATATAGGAATAGTTTGGGCACTAGTTTTGAGTAAGAGCAGGTTTAAAGTACTGTGGGAATGCTGATTAGATGTGTATGGTGCAATTGCTTTCTGCAAAAATATGTTTACAGGAAGACAAATTAAATGGGAAAGGAGTATCTGTGGCTCAGAACAGAGGAATTATTAATGTTCCAGTGACTTTTGTAAACTTAAAATCTGGGAAGTCAGTTGTCGATTAACAAAGTTACAAGTACTCAGGCTTGGTTTAAATTCAGTCTTACAAAATTTGTTTGAACATGTGAGTAGGAATTCAAATATTGCGGTGACAGAAGAGCTAACACTTATTACATTCTTCATGTGTCATTTACAGGACACTGGGAATGGTTGAAGAAGTAGAAAGTTATACCGTTCTTCTCTAGTGTAAAATATTACTGAAAAAATCATCAAGAGGAGCAGAAAACTTGATTTACAATTTTGAAAAAAAGTGATACGAAGAGAACTTTTGGCACTGTGGCCTTTGTGTTACTTATGAGATTTTCCAATGTACCAAAAAATAACTCTGTCCTCAAAAAGGACAAAAGAAAACCATGTCAAACATAGTACATTTGACAGTGCTGTGAATTTCTGCAGGTATTTTTCAAAAACAAAATGAATTATTCTAAACAACAATAGCCTTATTCAAGATTTCACAAATTTACACAAAGCATATTAAAATGGTGTATTTTGTTCTGAAGTCCAGTTGATTCATAGTTAAAAGGGTTGAAGCTAACCTTGTAACCTGGTACAGCAAAGGTATGTTAAAAACTGTTAGTAGTAATGAGTCTGAAATGTGACCTATAGTTTTCAAAACAGTTTGAAAAAGTAGTTTCACACAGTGAATGATCAAACTTCTTTAAAATACATTTTACTTTTTATCTGATTTGTATAAGAATTTGTAACCAGAGACTATAGACCAATCACCCATCTGAAGTAAGCAGGGATGTTAACTTAGCAGAGGAAGCAATAACCAGCTTTTTTTGTCTCATTTGTGTGACAAAAGTGTATGGAAGTTCCAGCTGAAAGTAAGGGTTTGTTTGGTTGTGTATAAAACTAGTGTACGCTGCACAGCGCAGTGTAAGAAAAGATTGCATAGAGAGTGTATGCAGTAAAATATTTCACATGAGAAAGTTGTATGAAGAGTTTTGTGAGGAAGGAGTAGGAATAATTACATAAAATTTATTTTGGCATGATTTTAATCATGCAGATGATAGCCTAAATTCTTGTGATTTTGCCTTTCATTTGAGAAGGAGTGTGTGGGAAGCTTGATTTTAAGCTGAAGTAACCTGAATGATCTGCATTATTTGGGAATTCTTTTAATTTAATGCCCTGTGATGCAGTAGTTTATGAGAAGAATTTCACTCAATCGTGACCCAGAAATATTAAATGTTCCCTTAATGAACAATACCCAATTCTTCACTGAAACCATGAGACAGTATTTTCTTAGGCAGACAGTTGAGTTTTTCAGTATAGTATCTGTAACATTGCACGACTATATTTACATGCACAGAATGGTTGAACACTTTAGACCAATTCATAGTTGCTGCAGTGGGCTTAACCTCTTTGAAATGCATTGATGCCCCAGCCTACGAGATGGCTCAATGCGATCTCACAGCTTTTCAAAGCTGTTACTGAAAATACTAAGGAGGCTGACTTGGAAATTTGTTTTCTAATTGTATTGTTCCTTTCCTACTAAAGATGTGGCTTCAATCAGTTACTTACTTGCTTGCCCTAGGCTTTCACTTGTTAAAATCTTTCTTTTCTCAGTTAGTACCCAAAGCACAAATCTTTGATTGGCTTATGCAGAAAGTCTGAGGGAGAAGTTCATTCAATTCCTTGCATCTCTACAAGATGAAACAACAGTAAGAAAACAATCATGATGTCTGATTTCATTTAATCCGCTTTTATTATGCAAGTGCTCATGGTGTTAGAATACCCTCACTAACAACTGCATTGTGGTTATCAACTGAGCCTCACTGCAGGCATAAGGTCCTCGCAGGCATAAGGTCCTCGCAGCCACTTCACAGTGGCTCCCTACAGCAGTTCAGATCCTTCCTCATTTAGCAGAGAACTTTGGTACATGTTCAAAGTTAGTTACTTGATTGAAGTTTTCTGTTAAAGAGATGTGAGGTCTTGTGCTTAAAGATAGATGTGTTCCCAAATCAGCAGCTGATGTGTTACATTTCTTAGAGGTTTCCAGAAATCTTGAATTTCCTGAAATACTATCTTTGCTGTTTTCCAAGCTGAGGATAACCTACAACTGAAAAAACAAACTCAAAACATGTTACTGCGGAACATGCTGAAAAGCCTTCTAAAGTCCCTTTTTCAGTCACTGCTAAGGCTTGTGTTTACTAAGACTGTTTACATTTCAGTAGCCTTAAATCAAATAAAATGGCAGAAACCTGGTTTTCCAGAAATTACATTTAAAAAAAAAAAAAAAAAAAAAAAAAGCATAGTTGGTAACATGAATTAATTCCTTGTAGATGGAGAAAGAAGCAATAATTGAGTAACAGTCTTTAGACAGCTTCTGACTGTAATATTTCTCACCGTTTAAGGTGATATTTTATGGGCAGCTGCCTGTGGTGAAGAAAAGAAATAAGTTTTAGGAGAACTAAAATCCCAGGTTTTCACCGCAGAATTATATGTAAGAATGCATGCCAATTTCCATACACTTATTTTCTAATGTGTAACACCCACTTACACGCTTACTGTAAAACTCTGCTGATAAAGTATTACAGTATTTATTAGGAAGACATCTTTACTTCAGTCCAGAGTGTTAAAAACAGAATCAAAACTATTCTCTGATTGGCTGTGATTAATTTGTGCACGTAACCGCTGTGCTAATTGTGAGAGTGATTTACTTACTAAGAGGTGTAAACTTAACCTTCCCTGTAACAGTATACTAAACCTCCATTCATGATTTTGTCTTCTGCAACATCTGAGCTTCTTATACTCCCACTGAATTAAGTGCAAAGCTCCAGCTGGCTGCAGGGATTGTAGACTTGAGACCCAAATAATTCTTAAATGCCTTTTGTGGTAAGGCAAGGCCAGAGTTGCAGATACAGGGGCTGTCTCCAATTCTCACTCCCAGCTTCCTTAAGACTTGAGGCCTCGCACCTTACCACATTTTAGATATGCTGGCTTTGGTTGGTGCAATGCTGGTAAGACAAGAGGTGCATGTTCTGGAACCAATGAATTCTGGAGTGCTGTGACAAACTCTGCTATAAGATTGGCTCCCCAAATCCACATTCTACCAGAAATCCACATCAAGTGCAGTGAGAACCCTACCTTCCTTTCACTTGTCCCCAGATTCCATACGTTTCAGATGTAGCATTTTGCATTCAGTAATGCAAGCCCCTTTTGATGAAAATGATCCGCATCCAGCCCCAGACAGGAGCTGGGAGGCTGCATCAGAAAACATGCAAACTTTGGAAAAGTTTGGACCGCATGTTAACTTTGCCACTGATCAGATATAAATAATCCTCTTCAGAACCTTAGAGTTGAAACAGAGCTTTTGAAAAGATTGAACTTGGATCATGGTTTTATGGCTATCTGTGAAATACTTTATTGCTGTTTTAAGACACCAGAGAGTAAATTATGGGGCTGTAAAAACTTGCAGCACGAATGTTTTATCGTCTACTTATGTACAAAACATAAATACATTTTGGTTTTTGGCTATGTGTATGTGTATACATGTACTATATATATATATAGTGCAGTTTAGGAAGCTATGTATATTATTAGAAAGGTTACTTTGAACATTTTGCTCTTTTTTTTAATGTGTCAGTACACTGTTTGTATTAGTTGGTAATGTGTAACTATTTTCAGTCCATTACTGTAGGTCTGAGAAAAAATGAGAATGAGGAGAGGGGGAAAAATTTATGAATGTGTTGTATGTATGTAGACAGCACTAGTGTGTAAATAGCATGTGTAAGGATTGAAGAGAAAAAGTCTTTCATTAGATGAACTAATACAATAAAAAATATCTTTTGAAAGTGTGAGACCTTTCTCAGGTCTGAAACAAACCATACAGAGTTTGTGTGCAAATTTAATTAAATGGTTTATACTGTGTGTGAACATGTACATAGGTGCCTGTGCAAATGCCGTTATATAGATGCAGAAACATCTGAGATTGACTGGTTTGCATTCTTGCATGTTCTCTACTTTCAGAATAGGAATGGTCACAAATGAAAATGTTCAGCATTCCACTACTTTTTAAAAGCTAATATTAAACGTCATATGTCAAGAAATATGTTTCCGTGTTAAGGGGATTAAAGTTATGTTCCCTTTGATATGACTTCAACCAGCATTCATCAGTAGCTTACGCTGGCCTTTATCTCTTGGGCTTTGTATCTGCTACTCCTTCAGATTTTTCTCCATCCCATGTTGAGCTGACTCATAGTCATTTCCTTCTACTATCTCGCTGAGTGACCACGGGCAGAAAAATTGTTTTCATCTGCTCCTTTTAGTTAACATTCTCGTTCCAGTGGACACACTCAGATAAATTATTTCATAAGTTATGACATTTATCTATGAACTTTGTGTTATCCTTCAGCCTCCAACCTTGTCATCAGTGTCCTTTCCAGTCTCTGAGAAAAATATTTTATACTGATTGGGATGCTACTGAGGTGTTAAGCACCATTCTTTTCTCCAGGCCTGGACTGATGTGGGACATGTGTAGCTATAGTGGTATGAAGTATATGATTTCTAGTGGTTCTGAGTGAGTATTGTTCAAATTTCTTCTAGGTAGTGTCTTTACATCGCTACATGATGCAGATGGATCACTCTTTGCCAACTGCCAAATCAAGTACTGTTGTACAGTCTCTGCCTTCAGCAACATCCTCAGTGTTCTGGCAGTGGGTCCCTTGAAAGGAAAGGGCAGAACAGACTTCATGCTGCCCCTGTACTTCAGGCTCTCTGCTCTGTGAGTACACGGAATGATCTTGTGGCTATAAGATGGCATTTCCAATTTAAGTGGAGTGTTCTGACTTAAAAATAGCTGGAATTTTCTAGTGATTTCGGTAGGATGAAACTTACTATCTGGCTAAAATATACAGGAAAGGAACTTTACTATGTATGAAAGGAACTTTTAAGATTTATTAACTTTATAATCGACAGAAGCTTCTCTGATTCTTTAAGAAATCAGTATTTTTCCTGTAGTATATTGCAAGTGTACTATAAGTGACAGGCAGCATCTGATAAAATTCATTATTTTGGTGCTGCTTCTAAGAAGAAAGGGTGGAGATGCTTTTGGGTGTTTTAAAATATGTGTAGAGGTGTACGTTTTCCAACTTTAAAAAAGATGTGACTGCAACCCAATTGCACTTTAGCTGAAATAAACATTCTGGGGAAGAATTTAGCTGAGTGGTTATTTTTGGTCTGGCAGAGGGGAAACCAACAGAGTGCCTGTTATTACCCTGATGCTGATTACTGGAACTGACCAGCTTAAGGGCAATTTGGTAACTTTGTTTAAAAACAAAACTAGGTCCAGCTGTGATTTAGAGAGGGAGAAGCTCTAGACTGCTTTTTAATTTTCCTTTAAGATAAATAATAAAAAAGTTTCCTAGCTGAAAACATTATCTGAACCTCACATGATGTGGGATTTAGGGAATTAACAGGATGATTCAGGCACACAATCTTAACATGCATACCCAATCTTGAGAATTTGCCTTGAGGGATAAAACTTCTTTCCTGCTCTTGGTCAAAAAACAAGCCTAACCCTAATATTGAGCTCTGGCACATGCTGTAGTCCAGTATAACTTCAGGATGCAAGCAGTGTGACTTTAGCAGACATTTGCAGCACTCCTCCCTGTCACTCCTTCCCTTTCCTCTCCTCTGTTCCATATGGAGACATGTGCCAGCAGCTGGAAGCAGGGGCTGAAGGACGGTTCAAAGTGTTCCTTTGTTATTTTTTTATTAGGGAGTGTGACAGAGGGCACTGAGAGCTGCTGTTTGTATTAGCTTGCATCTGTGTTTGAAGACAGAGCAAGGGCGCTGGCTGAGCTCTGCCCCTGAGTAACAGAAAGTTCTAATCTTGCTGCCCTTCTGCTCTCCTGATGTAACTCTGGTTTGGTTTTCCTATAAAGGGAAGAAAAATCGTCACACAGGCTGTACTAATGCAGCAGGAATTGAGCATGCTCAGAATGGGCAAAATTCCCAAAGTGACCACATAGAGTCAGTTTGTGGTGGGTTTGTTTCATGCTCCTTCCCTTGCTGTTTCTCCTTAAAAATAAACGAATGGACTCAAGCAAAATATATCCTTTCATTTATGCAAGAAATAAAGGAAGTTAGTGAGACTTGGTGCCCTCCATACTGCTCCTAACTTCAAATGCACATGTACCCATATATTTTCTTGCTTTTTCCCTCTTAGGACTGCTTTCCTTGGTAATTTATAGATTCCTCTGACATAATCTTTGACATCTTTAAATCTACAATCTGATTTTTATGTTTTTTTCCCTTTGCCATTCTTCCTTAATATGCAGCAACTTCTTTTCCCATTCACTTGGTCCTTTCACTTTTTGAATTGGTAAAATCTTTTTACTTACTGGTCCCCAGATGAATCAAGTAATGCCAAATTACCTGGGGATTTCTTGATTATTATTGTTATTATTTTAAAAGTTTACTTTATTTGTGCCATTATTTTTTTTTCTGGTGTTCTATCAAATTCAGTCAATTTTGGTTAATGTCCATGTCCCATCTTTTCTTTGTCTTAGTTCATAGAGTCTCTGTGGTCTTTTAAAATTCGCTTGACTTTATTTGATTGTTTCCAATTTCCCTGCTGTTCTGATCCTATCTCACAGCTGCTCTTAGGAGGTAATCTCTAACATCCCCTCTCAAACAGAGTAACTTTACTAAATAGTATAGGATTTTCCCTTTGGCTGACACAGTTGTAGACAAGTAGATCCAGAGCTTGCCTTATCTGTCTTGTTTTAAGACAAATCCAACCTGATGGGGTGGTCAGACTGGCTGCCTCCAATATACTGCCTTTCACCTCATTTCTGATTCCCCTTTTGTTGAGCCACATGCTGCCAACATCCTTGTCATTTCTCTATCTGTCTCCTCCCTTTCCTCCAGCTGATGTTTTGGCACTATTTAAATCCATGTCCAGTTGTGCTTTTATTAAACACAGGGATGGAAATTCTGCCCAGCAGTTCCTTTTTATTCTCCGCCTTCCTTTTGTTTTGTCTTAAATACATTTAAGGGGGAAGCAGGAGGAGGGATGGAAAAGGAAGGGTTCAGTCTAGACTTCCAGAGCAGTTTCTCTTTCCCTAAAGAGCACAGCTCATTTCGTTACAGAGTAGCACAGCTGGGAAGTTGTGCATTTCTTCTCAGCACTAACTTTCCTGAAATTTTTGAGTCAAAGCACAGCTACTTATCATAAACACCAAAGTGTGAGTGTTCTCCTCTCTCCTGCTGCAGAATAGAAGAATGAGCGGAGTAATGAGTGAAGGGGAGCAGCCACAGGGTGGAAATGTTGAAAGAAAATAGATAAATATCCATAGACACACCTGCATTTAGGTGTTTCTGCACCATGGGGCCTCACAGGGGTTATTTTTTGCCATAAATGATTCAAGGACAGAAAACTGAACAATGTGGAAGTTGATGATTTGCCTGAGGATTATTTACAAGGTTTTGGCTTTGCAAAAAAAGTGTTAGTTTATGGCTGTAACTTTAACCCTTCATACATTGCACTTAGCCAAAGACTGGAGAGGTTTTTTTTCTTCAAAATGCATTTACATTTGCTGGTTTTGACTAAAGGCACATTTAATACTGGTGGATCTACTCTTGCCAAGTTTCTGTGTTTGCTTTAAATCAAATTAAATTACATTGTCATATTAAAAATGAGTAGTGTAGTCTTCACCAAGCTGTTTTCCTCCGTGATACTCCATTTAAATTTTTCAGGTAAATGAAGCTCGGCCTGGTTGGAAAGAAAATGTTTAAAAAACAAACACAAATACCCAAAAAGCAAGTGATGAGATCATAATTTGTCTACTTCATGGAGTTTCCACTTTGTTAATGTAGCTGCTTCCTTATGTGTTTGTTTACTTAAGAGATGAGATTTCTTTTGTGTGAAGATGTGGACAGGAAGATAAGCTGGAATCTGACAGCGTCCTTGGTTTAAGATAACTGTTTTATCCATTCAGTTTGTATTCTGCTTAGTGAGACAAAGCTATGTAATGTTTGTTGTTCTGCTGCCACAAAGTAAAATACCACGCTGCTCCTTGCCATCACAGTGATGTTTTTTCAAATGAAAGAAAGTACCTGTCTTAAAAAGAGGTGTGTATGGGCAGGTGTGCTGGTGAGGAGTGGCTACTACATCCCTTTGATCATCATTGCCTATTCTTCCTATTTTTTCCTCTGAACTCTGATGCTCTGTGTGTTTTGGATTCTGCTACATGTAGTAGGTGCTAAGGCTGTGTCTTGTAAATTGGGTGAAAGTGGGAGGTTAAGGTGCTGCTTTCTATGAGGGAGAGTGGATATGCAGCAAACAGAAATGATTTAGCAAATGCCACATTTGAAGGTGTGACCAGAGCAGTGCACTCTGACAAGGGGAGAAACTGCAACAGTAGGCAACATTTTCATCCAGCTAGGCAAAGACAAGCGAGTATCTCCTATTTTTTGGTAATTTTCATCATTTTACAGATAAGTAATCTAATGGTACTGGGCTGGGCAAAGGGAGATTTTGAGGCATAAATTGGGACTGTGAGTGTTTTTGCACATGTTCTTGCTCAGTCTGGCAGGAAGCAGTCCTGAAGAAAAACCAGCTGTGTTCAAGGAAAACCAGAGTGGGAAGCAGTGCTATGCTAAATGCTGAATGAGGCAGTTCAAAATACATGGAGGCAGAGGTGGAAGTTAAAAGAAGAAAAAGCAAGAAGAGTATCTGATTTTGTGGTCCATCATCTGATGAGATTCTGGAGCCCTGACTGTGTCTCAGGGTCTGTCAATGGCCTTGTAACTGCACAGCAAAATTCTTAGATTTGCAAAGTAAGAGTAATAAGTGCTTGGAGTTATTGGTTTAAAATGTAATAACTAAAGATTCAGTTTTATCATTGCTGATAATAATATGATTATTCATTTCTTCTCTAATTTTTACATCAGAAAAACATTACTGTTTTTCTGTGTGCAGTGTATGATGCAGTGTAGGATGCATACATATTTCTCTGTACGTCTTGCTCAGAGGCAGACTGTAAAGATTTAGAGTTCTTTGCTTTATCCTGATATGTAACATGCACTGTAGCAGTAAAATTCCTTCAGATCAATGTATTTTAGCAGGGATTGCTTAATACATTCTCAGTAAATGGTCAGTGGATAAACCACTTTTGAGGAGGAAATCAATGTTTACCTTCTGTTTAGACAGGTCTCTCATTTTTTTCCAAAACAAGACAGAAGCGGCCAGATTTAGTGTAGCATCCACATGGATCTAAAGATCTATGCATGCTTTAACTGAAGATGGTAGAAGAAAGCAGATAAGAGCAACATTTCTTACTTATGAAGAAAGGTTGAGAGAACTGGTCTTGTTTAGCTTGGAGAAGAGAAGGCTCCAGGGAGACCTCATTGTGGCCTTCCAGTACTTGAAAGGAGCATATAAACAGGAAGGGGAACGGCTGTTTACGAGGGTGGATAGTGACAGGACAAGGTGGAATGGTCTTAAACTGAGACAGGGGAGATTTAGGTTAGATATTAGGAGGAAGGTTTTCACTCAGAGGGTGGTGACGCACTGGAACGGGTTGCCTAAGGAGGTTGTGGATGCTCCATCCCTGGTGGTATTCAAGGCCAGGCTGGATGTGGCTCTGGGCAGCCTGTTCTAGTGGTTGGTGATCCTGCACGTAGCAGGGGGTTGAAACTAGATGATCATTGTGGTCCTTTTCAACCCATGCCATTCTATGATTTTATGATTCTATATGATCTTGATTACCATAGTTGTAGCTGGCAATTGTACGGGATGTACATAAGAATGTATGGTGATCCCTTTGCATCAGTTTTCAGGTGTATTTGTACTAGGAGAGGTGGTGCTCAGGTCTATCCCTAGATAGCCATTGAGTGCAGTCTCTAATCTCAGAGCTGGTTGCTGGTTTCACCTGCTTTCTCTCAGTGTTGCTGCTGATCTGAGGGTTGCTCAGGTAGGTAACTACGATGCTAAGTCGAACTGGGAAGTATGCACGTAAACATTATTTTTGCCTCACAGTTTTTTTCTTTTGTGCAAAAATGGTGAATAATCACCATCACTAAACTGGTTGGAAGCAGAAAGAATGACATGTTGCACCAAGGACAGAGAAATGAGGAAAATCTTGGAGTTTTCTAAATGTTTACAGGAACTTCCTGAGATTTCAGGAAGTAGATGAAGACTAACTGGGTTGTGTATCACCTTGACTCTTGATAACATCACCTAAGTATTCAATTGGTGCTACAGAAATAATTGTGATGGAAGAACCATAATGCTTCTCAGAAAATAGCTTTTTGAGATGCATCACTTTCCATTCTGTGTCACATCCGTAGCACTGCTAAAGCAGCTCAAAGTGAATCCCTCTGTCACAACTGCCTAAAATGGTTCGAGGCTGAGAAACAAAGGCAACTGTCCCTGCCACATCCCTAAATTCTCCTTTTCCACTTTCCTACTCTTCTGCCCTTCGTATCAGGAGGATTACTGGATATACTTCTGGGAAAATAACAGAATGTTTGTTTTGCTTCTTTTCAAAGTGTTTTCATGGTTTTAGGTGAGTGTTTGACTTATGTTCATTGGCCCTTGCACAAGATGCTGTGAAAGCTATTTCCTTTTCCCTTAATTAGAGCATATAGAATATCAGAATTTTGAGAAGTGAATTTCCTCTCAGGATATAGGTGAGCATACGTAGTAGAAGTGGTTGTTTTTATAGACTTGTGAAGTTGGTTCTTCTAAACTTTCCAGATACTTTCTTAAGACAAACTACAGACAGAAGTACAGTCTGGTGGTTTTTGTTTGTTTGTTTGTTTGTTTTTTTAACTTAAATAGGGTGTAGCAGGAACATGGTATCAAACATATTGACATGGTGAAGGCAACGGACAAGGCAAGTTTTCTGTGTAACTTGATTTGAGATAGTGGAGCTCTACTAGCCCTCTGTTTTGTTTTTTTTTTGCTGGTAGCTCTCTTAGCATGAGAGCTGCTCCAAAAGTAACGCCTCCTATTTCATCATTCTGGCCCATGATGTTGGTGGTATGGCAGTAGAAGTGGAACCTGTCTATCAGTATCCTGTAACATTTTGTGCCATGGCAGCAGAGGAGCAGTCTGACAAAGTGACGTCTGACACGAAAGAGCGGGTGAAGCAAAGGGATGTTACTGAATTCCTCTGTGCAGGAAAAAATGGCAGCCACTGACATTCATTTGACACTTGTTGAACATTGATGGAGACCAAGCAGTGGATGTGAGCACAGTGAGGCTGTGGGTGGTACGTTTCAGCAGTGGCGACAGCGACAGTGGATCACCGCCACTAATGCAAATTTTTACGATTGTGGCATACAAGATCTTATTCATTGCTGGTGAAAATACATAGCTAATGGTGGTGACCATGTTGAAAAATAGTGTTTTTTAGTCAAGGACTTGCTCAAATAGTGTTATTTACTCTTTCTAACTGTTGTAGCTTCCATAGTTTCCAACTAAATAGGAGGCATTACTTTTGGATCAACCTACGTATTTTTGTGCATTACTTATTTGAAGCGCTGGTGAGTGAGTGAGTGAATAAAAGAAAAAAGAGGGAGACCTTTCCTTCTCTTTTTCTTATGTTCTGGTTTTTAAGGTCATGTATTTTTATATCTGCTGGTTTATCTGTGTGGGTGGGCAGGTATGAGTCTCGATCTGTCTTCCCCTTGTGCAATGTAATGTGGAAGTTTAGGTTGGTACGCCGCTGGGGCCAGCCCACATCCTTCACCCACACAGCCCCGTGAAGCAGTTACACACATCAATCAGGGAAAACCCTCATCTCTGCACACCGTTGGAGCAGGTGCATGAGCTCAGGGTGACAACAAATGTCTGTCACATTGCCACAGGCGGCCACTAGTGCCTGGCAACTTGTCTGCCTACAACAGATATAACTTACGTCTGAGAGTGTTGTCCAAATGCTTCTTGAACTCTGGCAGGCTTGGTGCAGTGACGACTGTCCTGGGGAGCTTGTTCAAGTGCCCAAATAACCTCCGCTAAAGAATTTTTTCCTAAACCCCAACCTGACTGTCGCCTGACGCAGCTCCATGATGGTTCTGTCACTGTAATCATAGAGGAGAGATCAGCGCTGCCTCTCTGCTGTCCTCATCAGGAAGCTGTAGTCTGCCATGAAGCCTCCCCTCAGTCTCTTCTTCCTTGCGCTGAAGAAACCAAGGGACCGTTGCTGCTCCTCTAAGGGCATCTTGTCCTCTAGACCCCTCACCATCTTTGTAGCCCTTGGTTCCCTCTTGTACAAAACAGTCCCAAAGTGGAGTTATTGGCTTTTTCCAAGTTCTGTGTTCTTTGAGTATGCTACAGAGTGCGAGGCATAATCTGCTCCTCTGTGCCCAGGTAAGCGTATAGGGGCATCACTAAATTAATTTGCTCTTGGGAGTTAAGTAGTATGGCTCTGGGTTGTATTACTACATACGAAAGAAGAATTTGGTGTCATCTTTTTCAAATGGAATATTGTCTTTTTTTGGCTAAATGAATAGAGGATATCAGAACAAATTATGCTTGGGACTTAGGCATGTAGGCAGAGGAGGAAATCCAAGAGTGCTCCAGTCTTGAGCATGCTCTTCAACAGTTGGCAGAGTGATATCTCCACCATTTTGAGGTTTTGGAAGTTAAATATCTTCAAAAATGGAATTCAGAGTACCTCCAGTCTGCTTGTAGCTCTTGGTGCTTTGGGGGCAGAATGTGTCCGTACCATCCTTCCAGTTGCAAACCAAACATTGCTTATGAAAAAGGAACATGTGCACGAAGAAACCTACAGAACTTTGACTTACCCACTTATTTTATTTTTACACTTAACCTATAGAAAGCATTTTTGTTGGTGGTAGTGTTTTTTGTTTGTTTGTTTGTTTTTTTGTTTTTTTTTTTTTTTTTAAGAAAGAGTAGTATTAAAGAAGCACATATTCAAGATTTAAAAAGTAGCAGCCTTCCTGAATCAGTGTATTCACAGACATGGAAATTACAGGGTAGGGGTCTAGTTGGGAGAGAATTCCCTTTACACTGCTATGCCAACAGTGTTCGTGCTGCTCCATTTCACCAGCAGATAATGACAGGGACAGATGCCTAGACTGAGGAAAGAAGCTGGCTTTAGTTCTACTGCACATGGTGCTTAGGTGTGGTAGAGAAATTCTGACTCCTATATTTCCAGCTTGGAAACACCAAAATTTTTTCTTGTTATTTAATTTACTGTAGTACAGAGAAGCTTAAATAGTTAGTAATTGTATGTAGCAGAGAAGAATATCTATTTTGTTTTAAAATTAACCTAACAAAGTATTTATGGATGCAAAAGTCTGTGTGTGAGGGAAGTGAAGATGGGAAGAATTGTGATGTTTCTTGTTTTCTTGTAATTAAAGGTAATGACTTAGCAAGTATATAAATAATATTGCCATAAATATTAGATCACATAGATAATGAGGCCATCTTCAGCTACATTACATAACTTTTTCCTGGTGCATGTTCCACAAAAGGGAAGTGAATCTTCATGCTTCAGGGTGTAAACTCACCACCAACTGAACGGTTAAGAAATTCTTCTTGTAGAAAGAGATGCCATCTTGCCCTGCTCTACCTGTTTGTTTTTATTCTAAGAAGCATCTGCTCATATCTTCTCTTGAAAACAAACTCTTAGACCATCTGCTTTGACATTAGGTTTTTTTTTACCTTTCCTACAGAAGTTGGTCCCTACTCATTTCTCACTCTTAAGACACTGAGGTGTTGGTGGTCCTGCTTTAAGGTGTTAAGGTGCTGCTTTTTATGCATTTGGTTAGCATTGAACTGATACTCATCTGCAGGCTGAAGCACAGGAGAGTAACCATGTGGTGGTCACACTTGGCTTTGCTCCGTTTTGCTATTTTATCAGACAAATGAGCTTGCTCTCCTAATCAGGTTTTCACACAATAAGCCTTGAAGAGCCTGGTACAGATGGTGGGAGAACTGAAATGGGTGGGGGGAGGAGGGAAAGAAAAACAGAAAAATATTTGTCAGGCTTGATAGTGCTAATGAAAACATAAAGAAAGAAGGAAAGCAATGTTTAGAGAGCAAAGACTGACCTGACAAATGTGACCTCTGTTTTTCCCAAGGGCCCCTGACTTTGAAACCAAAGCTGACTTTAATGTTCACCAGGTGTCATCAGGGTGTTTTGATTCCCTTTAAGGACAGGAATCAGCCTTATAGTTTCTGCATCTACACTCCAGTGAACTTCGGTGACAAGGGTATATTCTTGTTCAGAGCATAACCCTTGAGGTTCAAATGTCATGAGCAGCTCAAAAATTAGTTCTGTTATTTCCACAGGAGGTGATGAATGCAGACCTGTAATTCACACAGGTTTTGCCACGAGAGCCTTTCCAACCCTGTCCGTTCTTGAACACGGTCTAACTGAGCATTTCTGAACAGCCATACAGAGCAATGGGAAAGCTAGGAGATGAAGCACAGAAGCAGTGCTGGCAGTAAGACTATTCCTCAAGCTAAAATAATTCTTTTCAGTTCAGTATTTTGTCAGCTGAGATTATAGTTCAGTTTGCTGCAAGAAGTGAGATGCTATTTTGTTCAAGATATATGGCTCTTTGTCTCCTGTTGTTATACAGGCAAATTGTTGTTACTTATCATCCTCTTTCTGGCTGCTTCCTCTCTGTGGGTAATTGTGCCTCTGATATTACCAAGATATCTCAGCCTTGCTTGTGGCTTGAGTGTTGTATGCACATTTTTAGCTCTTCAGGTGACTGTCTTGTCCTTCAGAAGGCAGCTTTATAGGAATAGAGCATATTGTCAACCAGAGGAAACAACTTCCTGAATGGTGTATCTTTGCACCCCCTGCCCCCCCTCATTATCTCTGAGAGCCAACCATTTCTAAACTTTTCCTCTCCTCTTGCGAGGCATGAGAAATGTAAGCAACTCATCTAATGGCCTGATCCCGATGTCCTACTGCAGGCAGGGGGTTAGTGTTGGTAATGTGCCCATGACAGAAGGTTTTTCTGGGGAGCACCTAGGGCTATCCAAGGATCAGTTCATGACCAAGTCAGTGGATGGATGCTTTAAGAGCAGAGTAAGATAACATCTTTAACACTTCTAGGTATACTATAGGACTGTGTAGGTCCAGAATTGCAAAGGATAACTGCTGCTTCTTTTCATCAGTGTGAGATCTCCTGCAGCCAATATCTGTTCCATGATTGCCTTCTGCATCAATATCTGTTCATTTAAAAAATGTATGACCAGAGCAGTTTCAACAAGAGTTTGTGGATACTGTTGTGCACACTGTCAAAGATCTAAGATTGCTAGTCCCTGCTGAACTGAACATGAAGTTGTTGATTTATCAGTAATTACATTTCTTATTGTGGCACGAATCCCTGCTCATCTTATCTTTTTGCAGAAGTATTCAGTTTATCCTTTAGTAGTGTTTTATATTTAAATTGGAAAATGACTGCATAACCTTGTAGGGAAGAATGATATTTACATTCGGAGGGAAAATTTTATTAATTAGCAAATAATCACAGAATCACAGAATTGCAGGGGTTGGAAGGGACCTCAAGACATCAGTGAGTTCAGTCCCTCTGCTGAAGCAGGTTCCCTACAATAGGTTGCACAGGTAGCCATCCAGACAGGTCTTTAATATCTGCATAGAAGGAGACTCTGGAACTTGTCTGGGCAACCTGTTCCAGTGCCGTCAGCCTTATTGTAAAGAAGTTCTTCCACATGTTTGTATGGAACCTCCTATGTTCAAGTTTTAGTCCATTGCTCCTTGTCCTATCACTACGCACCACTGAGAAGTGGCCTCATCCACTGGCCTCCCATCTCCTTTTAGATATTTATAAACATTTACCAGATCCCCCCCTAGTCTTCTTTTCCCCAGACTAAACAGACCTAGGCTCCTCAGCCTTTCCTCATATGGGAGATGCTCCAGGCTCCTAATTATCTTCGTGGCCCTCCACTAGACTCCTTATAGAGGATCCCTGTCTTTTTTAAATGGGGAGCCCAGAACTGGACACAATATTCTGAATGTGGTCTCACCAGGGCAGAGTAGAGGGGGAGGATCACCTCCTCGACCTGTTGACCACACTCTTTTTAATGCACCTCAGGATGCCATTGGCATTCTTGGCCAAAAGAGCATACTGCTGGCTCATGGCCAACCTATTGTCCACTAGAACACCCAGGTCCTTCTCTGTAGAGCTGACATGATTAAATTGAAGCATATTGCTTTTTCAGTTTGACTTTGAAGAATGTATGATTTAAGAGTGTCTGCACAAAGAAATGGTTGTTCTCGTGTCCCTAAAATAACTTTTGTAGATACACTGAAGTACAATTCAGTCCTAATGGCTAAAAGTTTGGACAAGAAATGCTGTCCAAAGACAGATGCAGAGCATAGTAATAAGAATCTAATTTATGAGTTTAAAATAGAGTATCATATACCTGTAAACTAAAGTCAAAATGTTCACATGTAGATATATAGGGAAGCATTAATATCTTGTTAATATTTATTTATTATTACAAGAAAATTTCCACCTAGGTACCTACTCTTTTTACGTCACATTAGGATAAATCGCTTGCAGTTGGTAAGTGGGATTTAGCAGTGCTACAGGAGTGTGTACAGCTACTGTGGCTTTTGGGGCTGATTATAGTCACTAGGGAGATCGAAGTCTATTGAAAACCAGAAAATCTCAACAAGCCTTTTAAATGAATTGTTGAAATCCTCTAAGTGGATTTCATAATAAAAGTTTCTGAATGCATTCACATACGTAGGGAAACCTGAGTCCATGTGGGCACTGCTGGGCTGTGGTCTAATTTCATATAACACTATCATATAGCTAAGCCTGTGCTACTGTGCAGTGCAAGTTGTCTTGGATATTGCCTTCTGAATTGATTCAGATCCCTTATTAGAATAAGGACACTTCTGTTGCAGAACATGGGCCTTGTTCAAGTGTACCGAATGATTTTAAGGATGCTTCAATGTTTGGAATGAGGCAACAGTGCCTGAAGGACCGTGTTTCAGCAGCAATTCGAATGTTTAAGAACGAGTCCATCTTGAAAATTGTTGTGGTCATTATTGCTTTATTTCTATTATTCTTGATGTAGTTAAAAGTAGTACTTCAATATTTCTGAAGTCTTCCTTAGTTTGTGTTCAGCAGCAAATTCTGGAAAGTTCACAAGCAGCTGCAAAAATAACGAGCAGTAATTCAAAAGGAAGCTGCTTCAATATTTGCAGCTGAAAAGTTCTCCTGCTGCATTCCCAGATGTAACCTTTAGCTTCACTGCCCCATCGTTATGAGTATATTGTGTAAGGAACAGTATCTGGTGCGATCTTTACTACTTTTCTTTCTTTTTTTCACAAATGATTTTGTTGTTGCTGTAGAAGGAAAAAAATATATTCTACAGATTTCTGAGAAAAGAAAAATTGTTTCTACTAAGGTAAATCTAGAAAAAATTGAAAGTAATTTTGTAGAAAACAATTTGAGGTTTTTCTTATGAATGTAAGTAATGACAAATAATTCCAGCATACACTCAGGAAAAACTCTTTTGAAATTCAGCTGTGCCTCTAGTTTTCAGTTGTACTTATTATTGGTGATGAATGCCTGTATATTTGTATGAGGAAACAGACAACTGCTCACACTGAGATGCCCTGAAGTTAGCATTCTGGATGTTCTTTTCCTGATCAGTTTTATATTTATTTCACTACTCTTGCAAATCACAGAGTAATTGCAAATCAGCCTACAATGTTATGGTACTAAAGTATGCCATCGAGCTCATGGTTTTAAAATATTACACCCACAGTTTTCTGTGTAATTTTTTTCTTTGCCACACAGTGGATATTAATTGCTTGTGAGTTCTCCCATAGATCAGTTTTGCACCGTCAGTTATTTTGTGTCTTTGAGATATTTTGAATATCGTGTACATATATTTGAGACATATATTTGAAGATGTCTATGGTGGTTTTCTGTGCACGTATCTGGTATGAAAAAATACTTTTCAAACAACATCTCTTTTTCTTGTTCCTGCTATCTGCAAATAAGAAACAAAATGGGAGATAGTGCTTATCACTGTTGTTTCTCAAATTTAATGTGTTTACATGTTCATTCATTCTAGCTGCTTTCTAATGAGGATGACCTGTTCCCTGACCAGTAACTTCAGTTACATTCTTCAGTCTGAACAAGGTGATACTGGGATATAGGTGATTGAACTTCAATATTTGGAGCAGTTTTAAATTTTAGTGGCTCCTTCCTTTGAACTTTCCTTAAAAATTCTGAGGATGTGAAGATACAGGAAGTAAAAATGCATTTGATGACTGAGGGAACAAGAGAATGTTGTGGTGCTGTAGAGGTTAAAGCACAGGTGGGTGACATAGCACATGACAGAGCTCTCTCAGGGAGATGTCTGTGCTATGGCTTGTTCTGTGTGCAGCAGCTTAAAAAAAAAATAGATCTGAAAATTGTTTGGATCATTCTTTAAAAGAAAAATGTGCTTGACGGTTAAGCCCAGAGTGATTTTTTTTTTTTTAGCTACGTTATCAGCCTGTTAGTGCTTAAGGGGGAAAAGGTTGGATAGTGAAATGCTGGAATACCTTAGGCTAGAGCTTGCTGGTGGGCATAGCTGCAATAACACTATAATAGGCCAGGTGAAGAAGAGGTAGAATAGATGGGTACATCTGCTGACAATCTTTCTTTTTAATTTGGAGCCACCTGAAGGCAGTAACTAGCAGAATAATAACCCAATCCCCATATGGTTTCCGTTCTTTCAGAGTAATAGTATGCAGAAAAAAAAACAGTCTACTTTTAGCTCTGGCTTCTGTTTGCCTCTTTGTGAGCCTGAGAACGTTTCCTGTCTGCTTGGTGATGGGAAATGTAACCAAAACAGACGTAGGTGAGTGACATTTCTCATGCCCAGCATTCTGCTTTGGGTTTTCTGTATCACCTCAGAGACGTTGCAACATGTAGGAAGGGGGAAGGAGATAGGAGAGAAAGAGCAGTGTATCTTTAGCATGATTTACAGCTAACTCGCAGCTGTAATGTTTTACCATGTTGGCTTCTCAGCACATGTTGTATTTAAAATGTATTTTTCATTTAGAATTCTTTTGCCTGGTCCTGCAAAGAGCAGATGAATATTGTCCTTAAAAATGCATGCAGCTTTGTGAGCATTTTGAAATAAGGAGATTTGCTTTGGTCTAGAATGTATACAGAAACTCTGAACTTACAGTTTTCTCGTTTCTGCTTCACTATCTCCCCATATTTTCCTTCCTGTCTATGTTCTCTTATTTCCTTTCTAAATTACAGATAGGAGGGAACAACAATTTTCATTGAAGCAGGCTTCACTTCTGGGGGATAGTCTACGGCTGTTTTAAGTCAGGCCAAAAGTTCACAAGGATGTTGTCAAACATCAGATTATATGACATGTGGCTTTAGAAAAAAAAAGGAAAACAAAATCAGCAGTCCTTGGCACCTGGCAATCTTGAGATGCACAGCATCAGGAAGAAACGATCATTCTGCTTGTTTTTCTAAGGAGGTTTTGAGCCAGATTATGGCCTTTGCCCTGCCTCCCCTAGAATAGAGTCTGCAGTGCAAATGCACCCATCATGCAAAGACCAAGGTGCATTAAGGAACAACAGATCAAGAGTTTGTACTTAGGCTGTGTTGAGTACTGATAGTACACTAAATTATTGTGAATATGGGTTAGTATAGCAGAATGAAAGGAACTGTCAATATTGGCATCTTTATTAATATCTGTTGCCCTACTGACTTACTTAATTGCTTTAATGAGAGAATGTGAAGATGAGAAACTCCTTCAGAAGAATTCAGGAAAGAGAAAGTCAAGCCACCTCCTTCTTTTACCTGTCCAAACACAGATATGTGTGTACTTACTGGAGATGAGAAGTTAAGGTTAAGAATTTGAAGGCACTTGCGTAGCAAGCAGTTAGACCTGCTTTTCTGTGAGAAGTTGTACTTATAGTTTTTATGTTTGGAAAAATGTGAACTCCTGGGACCCACTGTTCACTCCTTTAGTGTAACTGTAAAGTCTAGGCTGTTATTTTTCTATTTTTTGGCATTTCTTCTTTGACTCACTGTCTGTTCTGGTTCAGTGGATCAGGGGGACACGTGATCATGCGATAAAGCTTTGGCTTCTCCTAACCTGAAGCTCTTCAAGGAAAAAGGTGCACTGGGGGTGTATGGGTTCTTTCCAATGCCAGTCTCAGTATGAATGCAGTCTTTAATGCTGCTTTAGAAGCTTAAAAATTAGCCTTTCTGTCTCCCAGTGGGATTTCAGGCCCTGCAGAAGTCCATCGCCCATCTTTACATAGACACAAAGAATAGATCAAAAGTTTCTACATGTTACAAGTACTAAGGTGTTTAATTTGCATGTATGAGTATAAGCTTATCTACCCATAATTATTTTTTAAATGAGAAGAGTGTAGGCTTGGCACTGGGCGTTTGTCATCTTTATGTTCCTTTTCATATTGCTTCCTGGGTCAGTTTTGCTGTTACTACTTCATCTTTTCAGAATTCTGAGGAATATACTGGATATGGCAAATACTTGCTTTCTATATGTTGGATGTTCCTCACAGAGTAGTTAAGGTCGAACTAAGTCAGTTTGCTTCAGCTGGTAGGAGGAGTTAGGAAGCTCTGTTCAGAAGTGGTGATATTACACAGTTACTCCATGAAAGAGAGATATGGTACCTATGATAAGCCGGATGTTTTTGGTAGCAGACAGATGGGTTGGGTCTGTAATAAAAAAGTAAATGTGCTTGGGATTATTCTTTGGCACTGAGGCCGCAGGGCACCAAAAGAAGGTGGCCACATCCAAATTACATTATAGGATTTATCTCTGGGCTGAAATTTTTTCCTATTGTGCAGGGGAGAGTGCCAACAGGTCTGTGGAAACCGAGGGCTAGTCTAATAACTGTAGAAACACTTGAAATCTACTGTCTAGAATGTAGGGGGTTTTTTTTGTTTGTTTGTTTGTTGGTGTTTTTGTTTTTTTTTTAATTAATTTACTGATTTAGAGGAGTCCAAAGTTCAAAGAGGAGTTTCTGGTCATTTATCTCTGGTTATCCTACTTACTGAAGATCAGCCCTCCAACTGGTGCATTTCGGGCATTTGGGAACTCATTTTGTCTTACCACTGCTGAAAACTTTATTATGCTTTTGCATTAACACAACACTCACGTTACTCTCTCAAAAAATGGAGGAAACAGCCTTAAGCAAATGTAACTGTGGCCTCTGTATACGAGGATCTGTGATGATGGGAGTGAACAAGCTTGCCTTTTCCCCAAGGTATTTTTGCCCTTCGTTTAAGATTTCGAGGAATGACAGTGAGTTTTTTTTCCCTGTAAGATACAGTGCGCTTCTGCAGTGTGCTTTAAGTGCATGCATGGCTGTGCCTGTCTATGTGTCTGTCATACATGCACACGTGTCTCTATATGTAGACACATAAACATACATTGCCCATTTCCAAGGAAGATCTGCAGTGCTGTGTGGGTTTTGGGTGGCTGTTATTGAGTGATAGTGACAGGTCATGTGGATACTGGGGCTTAGACCCAGCAGGAGGCGGTGCATGTGCATCTCCAGCATTAACACAATCGACATCCTCTCTGCAGAAGGGTGGCCAGGCCTTTCCTTAGGAAACATATGCCAAAACTATTATTGGAGACAACGTCATAGCCTGCAGCAAACTGGACAGGATGTTAATGAGGAGGGAATTGTGGAGGAAAGAATCTGAGCGCATCTCGTGTTATCAAAACAAAATGCTGAATAAACATATTATTTCCATAATCAGCAATCCTGGTATTTTGATATTTATCAGGTTTATGCTGTTATATTTTTCATTACTTAGTTGATAGTGGCTTGGGGGCTTTTAAGTGCAAAAATAAATAAATAAATAAGTGCAAACATCTGGGAGGCTATAAAAGACACTGCAGACCCAAGACAGCTCATTATTTCTCCTTGACGAAGAAATCTCTCTTGCATTCTGTGATGTCTGTGGCAGTGTGTAATGAGGCACTTCACCATGTCAAGCCCAGAGTCATAATTCTGTCTTATCTGCTGCAATAATTAGACTTTTTGAACTACTGAACTCAGTGGAAGTTATAGGTGTAAAGAAAATGGCTTGTGTTTTGCAACTATTTACAACAGGTGAAGACCAGAGAATTCACTTATTTTTTCCCTCGAGGACTAGAATGTATCAGGACTTGAAATGAGAAATTGAGATCTATTTATGGTTTCAACAATGTTTAACACCAATTTAATTTCATATTTGGTAGATTTCTTCTGTAGTTCTTGATTGGAGGTTGCTTATTTTGCTTCTAGTTGTGCATTTTTCTCCCTTCTTCTTCCAGCCCTTTCCTGAAAGTTTTCCTAACTGTGAGACTTAAAAACGAGGGCCAAACCTTCGGATTTGGTGATGTATTCAGAAATTGGATGCATTTGTCTACAGTGGAGACTGCTAAGCCTACATGGTCTTAGTAGACTATTGATCCAACGGAAGAGCATTGCATGGGATATTTTCAAAGGAGTATCAATAAGAAAACGTCGATTATTGGTGTTCTTTCTGAAGAAGAGCACAAAAATATTATTGTGTATGAGATAACTGAAACAAATACCTTTGGGGATAATAGCTGTCCATTTTAAGTAATTTTTTTTTTTTGTTGCTTTGGAAAGCAAAATACCAAAACAATATCATACGTATCTGCTTCTAAGATGCAGACTGTTAAAAGATTGCATTTTTATGCATTGGTCGGAAGTTCATCATTAATATGTTTGCCTTGAAATGTTAGATTGATTATCTGTGTATTTATAAGTGTAAGTCCAAAGCCAATGAAAGGTTGTCTTATTGTTAATTCTCAGCTGCCTTTTCTTCGTGAGACATTTAAAGTATTTTTCGCTACATCTTTGCTAACATGAGGTAACTAAAATGAAATAAGCTGTAGTTGTAATCTGAGTTATCAGGATGACGTGGCCCTTGGCCTCTTGGCAGAGTGTTCACAAACTCCCTTGTCTTTGTTACGGTTTTACTAAATGTCAGCTCCTGTGTGCTAAGAATAGACCTTGCAGTCTGCCACCCTGATGCGACGGACCTTAGCCCTGACCTGCAGCTTGCCTTTCTTGGGGTGCAGAGAGAACTATTGGGAAAGGGCCTCCCAAGACTTATTTTTTTCCCTTAATCTTTCCTTTGCAGAGCAAATTCCTCTAAATAACAGACACTTAAGAAAGGGAGAAGTTGGATGTAATCTGTTTGTTTGTGTACCATATCATCCTTCCAGATGACCTAGTTTAGGATTCTGATGAGATCTGAAGAGCGGAGTATTGAAAATGTTTGTGAGAGCCTGTGTGCCAGAACAATATGGGGTAAAATCATCTTAATGAGATGCTAGATCATTTGCAGAGTACATCTCTCAGTAAATACAGTGAATTTATTTTTTTGAAGAGGAACACGATAGGCCTCTCACAGGAATGCACTTTCATAAAGCTGGAGGAAAATAAGCAGTGGTTTTGACTCTTTTAAAGCTTGTGCAGAAGCATTTTTCGGTTGTACTCCTGTGGTTGTAGCCATTATTTTTATGCAGTCGTTATTACCAGGCTGCTCCAGATTCACATGTGGAACATTATACAAAAAATACTTCTGCAGTTCTCTGGAGACAAAATGACTGTTCTTCATTGTTGGTTTTTGGGTTGTTTTTTTTTGGGTTTTTTTTTTTTTTTTTTAATCATCATGGAGATGTTTTATTGTTGTAAACTGAGATCCAGAACCTAAAGGAATCCAAAATAGTACTGTAGCTTCCAGCTAAAAATCAAGGCCTGTCAGGTGGTATCACATCCACTCTCATTTCTGCTTTATTTGACCCAAGAGGAAATTCATTGTAATGCTTGCTAACCTTTACTGAACAAGAGTAGTGGCTTAATAAACATGATTTTTTTCCCTGGGGATCTTTGCTGCCTGGTCTGTGTCTGGGTAAGGTTTCCCCCTTGACATTTTTCTACCTATGTCCTGAGTCTTCCAAGGAACCCAGCAGTAGCTCTTAAGAAGACAAATTACATTAGAGTTCCTCTGGAAGAAGCACAGCCTGAGAAAAACAATTACAGTACATTAAAAAAAAACAAAAACAAAACAAACAAAAAACCCAATGAGAAAAGCAGATTTTTACTGTTCTGAATTTGCAAGGGGAATCTCAGAAACCTGATGAGTTCTCATTATCTCATCTTTTTAAAGTGAAAAGGTAAGATTATGGACGATGGATAGGAAACAAAACACATTTTGCTTTTCCGTAGTGCATCCTGCTAGTAAACTTCCACTGACTACAGGTCGTGTTATAAAATGAATGCATAAAAGATGAATGAGTAAAGGTTATTTACAGAAGGGAAGTTGACTAACTATTTGTTTTTTTAAATCTTAGTTCTGGATGATGACATCCTCTAGTTAACTGCTTAACTTCAGTGAGTTAAATCCTTGAATAACAATAACAGCATATTATAATTTATTGAAAAAAAAATTCTCTTTGCATCTCTCACCTTTCTGTCCTTGCTTAGAGTGAAATTCAGACTGAATACATGCTAGACTGTATTGATTTTTTTCCTCTTGGTCTACATCCACCAACCAGAATAAATTCCATATTGAAATAATAAATATGCCTTCCCATCCAGGGAACGGCATTACATTCCTTTTCACTTCCATACATGATGAATTATTTGTGCTTGTTTGCTGTGTCAGAATTGAAGAACAGTAACATCACTTTGCAACTTATGTGCCAAAAACCTCTTTTCTTGATAAAACTCTTCCACTTCCTAAGTCACTATAAGCATCTCACTCTAAGGATATGTAGTAAAAATGCAAGTGATGGCTTCCTTAATAGATCTGAAGGCTCTAAGATATACAGCTGCGTCAATAAAAGGGGTGAAAATTCAAATTTCATTAGGTGTATTAGCCTGGCTACTGATATGCACTTCTTTTTAATGCCGCTGTTTTGAGATGAATATATGTACATGTGTGTGCGTGTGTAACAAAACATAATCGAATGTTTTGACTGATTAACTAAATGCATGCAAATTCTCCATGGAAAACAATGGTAATGAACATAAAGACGATATTTGTCGAATCATTCTAACTTAGTTTTGTATTAAACTGAAGTTGAACTCTCCTCTGCATTCTTATGTGTACAGCATATTTTGTTGCTCCTTATTGCTTTGCTGTAATGAATGTAGTACCCGTTCTTGTGCCATTATTGGACAAGAGATTTATAGATCACAGGTCATTGTTATCCAAATAAGTTCATTGTTGTGATTTTAATACAGGAAAGTGAAATATAGTTAATATGTGACAGTTTAGTATTTTTAAATCATTCCCTTGGCTTGCAAAGAGCATAGTTCACTCTTCTGGGCCAAAAAGTTACTTCATTCCGAGTATATCCTACTTTAGTCTTCATACATGATTTTAAAAGAGTTAGCGAACTGTGAAACTGAGTTTTGTTTGTTTTCATGACTTATCATGCTAGAACTTCAAATATAGAACTGAAGAGGTATTCTTTCTTGATAGGATTACTCTAGAGATTATGGTGGCATTATTTTTATGGCATTCTTGTTAACAGGGCATGGAGTGATGTCTAATTGCTTTAAGTAATTAAATTTGAGGATTCTACCTGATCATTAACATAACCCAGGCTTAATTTAACTTACTGCTTCATAACTTTTTCTGGTTTATGGCTTGGAGGTGGGAAACAGAAAACTTCAGCTATCCAGTTCTGACTAGTTTAGGATTCTGGTTTGCATCCCCTTATCTATATCTTTCTATATTGATTAGAATTCATTTCCTATCATGCTATAATTTGGTCAGTTTAAGATGCATTAAGGTGCTTAGACACTGCTTTAACCACGAAAGACATTTTATCATATATGCTAGCTAAAATAAGTTAACAGCACACTTCTAAATCTTAGTCTAGACAAAGACATTACACATTTACTCATGTACAATTAACTGAAGACCTTTAACTTCTGTTCTTGAATGCTCAACCTGTCACTGATCATTTTGTCCTCTTTTAGATTAATTGTCTAATGAATAATTTTGTTCTGCATATGTCAACCTGAAGAACGGTGACTGTGCTTTTAGAACTGCGTTAGTTCTGCAGTGTTGCTAAGTGGAAAGTAATAAAATAGAGTCAGTGAGTTACTGTTGTAAATGTCTGAGATTTAAATAATAAAAAAGAAATTAATTTGCCTGCTTACAAAAGATACCACTGGAAAAATTTCCTGGAAAATTGTTTAGATCTTATGGTGTCTTGATAACAGTGATATTTACAATGCACAGCCTGTTTTCATTAATTATACATATGTTATACGTGCATTATATTTATTGTTGAACCGCATACTACCATATGTACTACACTGATTTTTTTATTCTTTAAAAAATTGACATAATAATAATACATTATTCTGTATTTTGTGGCCAATTTACATTTGTACAAAAGTACTATTACTTCAACCTGAAATTCATTTCTTACAGGGATATTTCTGTCCCCATTCCTGTTTCTTCAAATGATGTTTGAAAGCCTCTATAATTACATAGGGATACAAAACAGATATTAGAAGGGAAAATGAAGGAGGAGGTATGACACTCGTTCACACTAAGGGCTAATTATGCATCTGAGAGTTGGATTTTGGCAGTAAAATACCTTAAGCCCTGAGGGGAGTTTTGCAACTGTTGTTGATTTATATTTGAAACACTGAAAAGAAGGAATCCTGCCTAGCACAGTGCATGCAATGTAGATAGCCCTTTACTAATCAGAAAACAACAGGTCTGAAAGCTGCTCTTTTTCTATTGATACCAGCGAAAATGCACTGTTATTGAATAGTAGTAATAATTAACCAACTAAGGGCAAGAACAAAACAAATCTTTGTTTTCTCCCCAAAACAACATGACGTGAATACACTTGCTGCTCATAGAGCATTATTGGCAAGACTCCTATTAGCAATGAAAGTTGTTAAAAAAATTGTCTCACTCTGGTCCTAGACCGCATTTTTAATAGCCTTTCCAGTTTCCTGAAGTAGGAAGGGACTCAGAGGCAATGTGTAAAGATAGAAAAGCTGTGATTTCTAAGGCTGAAAAAGAACTTTGAACACAAATAACCTGTTAAACTGGGTAGTTATGAGATTTTTGGGCAGTTAAATTACTTTTGACTTTTCTGTCATGTTAATCAGTTAATATTAGGAGAGAAAGGAAATAGATACGGTTATAAAAGGCAACAAATAAGTACAAGAATGTAGTTTGCTATGACTGGAAGCATTAGGAGTTTTCTATTGCACAATGTACTTACAATCTTATAGGAGCAAAAATAACAGATACATAAGTCAATGATCAACCACATGATTATCTGTAAGTCTGAGATGCTGTCATGGCTCTGGGAGGGAATCCAGTAATTTGAGCCAAGCTTTTTTGAGTAGTACCTAATAACAATACACTTGTAAGTGGCTGGTTGATTCTCTGTGAAAATGCAGGATATGTGCATCTAAATGACGCAGCAAGAAAAAATGCAGTGAACATATATAATATTTTAAGCCTTCATGTAACTTTTGCATCAAATATTACATTCCTTCTCATTCTTTTCCCTGTAACCATGCTGGGTTTATTTCTTTACTTTTACTAGTGCATTGACAGGGTTGTGGAATAGATTTCTACTCAATTTTTAGATGCGTTTTGAAATAGTGGTGTGATTAAAACAAATGCTCAAGTAAAAATCTGAGGAATCTTTGTGCTTAAGAAAAGTTAAACAGAATTTCTTCCCATACATCTCTGTCATACAACTGAACACACTGAAATTATCTTTCATTATTGAGGCTCATCCTGTAATCTTCGAGTGGTGAAACCCCTGGAAGTCTGGGGATACTGGAATAAGGCTGGTCCAATGTGTCCTACTGTGAAAAGAAAGAGGGACATGAATCAGTGTGTTGACAAAGGTAGTTGGAGGCTGATGGAGATGTTTGGAGGAACTTCTGTCTTCTCCAATTTTCTTACTCTCAAGCCCCTGATATATGCTACATCCTATATCTGGAGCAGTTGTAAGCAGGACTCTTGTGTTTGACCAAATAGCATAAATACACAAGAAAAGTAGTAGCTTTCATTTAGTTTGGAATAGATGTAGAGCAGATAATGCATTTTTTTTTACCAAATTTCAGTGCCAACGTGTGCTTTATTGGTTGGAAAAAGGCATCTTTTACTAGCTGATTTTGTAGTGCATGAAGCTGTGAGTGTTTTATGCTAGGTATCATGGCTCTTAAGTCCATTCCACCTTTGCTATACAGGAAAATGAGTCTGAAAATCTTAGTTCACTTGGCCTTCTAGAATGAAAGCAAAGATTCCACTTCTGTTGTCAGCACCATTTTTTGCTTGTTTCCAATGTCAGTATTAATTGGAAAAGGTAAGCTTGATTTTTGTGGAATTCAAGTGCTAGCTTGAATTCTTCTTGAATAAGGATGGATTTTAGCGCATGCTTACTATTAAGCATCATCAAAAGAAAACCTCACTATGATGAAAAGCAAAGAAAATCTCACTTCTTTGTATATCCACATGAGCCATATTAATAGAATTCAATGTTTTAGTACTTTGGGAAAAGATTTTGTGCCCTAAAGGTTCTTTGTTCAGGTTTTTTGTTGTTGTTGTTTTTTTACAGCATTATGACTTTGTAGCTGGTGAGAGGTTTCACCGTTTGATTAGAGACTCTGTTAATCCCAGTAACAACAGCTCAATATCTGTAATCTTCTGAAATTCTCTTGCTGCTAACAGCTGAGGCTTTTTAACGATGCTGTGTATTATTATTTGTTTCAAACTTTTTCTTATATATAGAAAACAGTTCTGTTTTATTATAGTTTTTTATTATTATTATTATTATTTTTTATTGTCTTCTTGCCTTGTATTGTATATTAGTGTCCTTAGAAGTCAAGACCCTGTGACCTGGAAAGAAGACCTCAGGAATGGAGCTCCAGTGATCATTTCTGTGTTGTATCTCAGTTACAGACCATCTCCAGCACTACAGTCAGCTCCATCCACATACTGAACACTGGAGCTTCTTGTTTTCTAATGGGCTGACCCTGCAAATATTGATGGGAATCATAGTCTATCTATAGTTTGGTTATTATCTGTCTGAACAGTTCATAATATTAAATTTAGATGGGATAAAAAAAACCAGTCAAACAAGAAAACCCACCTCAGCCTGACAACTTAATAGCGATCTGCTCAAAGTTATTTGATAGAGCAAATTCACTGTTGCAAATGCTGATTTTCATTGCAGTCACCAGTATTAGCCATGCATTTTCATCAGCTGCCAAGAAGAGCCTGTATGCTATGCTCATAAAAATCTGCATGGGTGTCTGCACCGTGGCTTCTCTTTCGTATAGCTGTTGCCGCTGCTGAAAGGCACCACCTACCCCCTCACTGTGCCATCATCCATTGTTTGATCTCTATGAAAGTTCAGCAAGCATCGTTGAATGTCAATGGGCACAATTCTTTCTGCACAGAGGAATTCAATGACACACCTTTGCTTCCTGCATACTTCCATGCTAGATGCCATTTTGTCAGGCTGCCCCACTGCTGCCACCTGTTGCACGGCAAAAAAATGTAATGGAATATTGGCGGGAACGTTCAACATCTACTGCCTTACCACCCCAATCTGCCTCTGATGTTGTGGGCCGCCATAATGAAATAGGAGGCACTGATTTCAGAGCAGCCCTTGTACCACCTGTCCGCCGCATAAGTTGTGCTTGTTCCTACTACAACGCATTTTATTTTATCCTTTAAAAAGTGAGAAGCATGAGTCTTACAGAACTCAGTATCCTTTTCAGTATTTGCCCTATTCATTGTAGTAATAACATCTTAACTGGCTCCTTTAGGGGAATTTACACAGTATTCTAGAAGATTACTGTAAATATTTATGGCAGGTACACATTGTATTCTCTTGGCAGCCCAATAGGCCCAATAACATGAAGTTCAGAAACTGTGGGCATTGTGCTCTTTTGCGCCCAGTAGTTTTCCCACAGGCCTTTTTTCAAGCTAAAGCTGAAGTGTTTTTTGTTTCTAAAAACAATTTGCAACTGTTCATGATAGCAAAATTTAAAAAAAAAAAAAAAAAAGTGAAAGACAAAGCTGATGCAGGAAAAATCTGTTAAGAAATGGAACTTAACGATTCTTTTGACATTTTCACCTTTACTTTTTTAACAAGGCTGAAATCAGAAAGGAATCAATATAGTTTAGTATGACCAAGGCTTGGTTTTAGATCTTTATTTAACTTTACCTAGCTTTCTTGGAGAACTGTATGGTTCCTGGCTTCTTGGAGGATGATATGCTGCTGGGAAACAATTGTTTAAAAAGAGAAAAGGCAAAAGTGTGTGTAGTTCTGTCTGTGTATCCAGTCTCCTTTAATTTTTCAGTCCTGTGGGTAATACATTATCAGACTGATTCCAGTTTCCTGTTTATACAGTGTCTGGCTTTGATGCGAGTACAACAGATTAAGAAGCAGGAACAGAGTTCCTGTTTTAGTAATTTCTCATTAAGATGTATATAAGCCCAGTGACACTGTGCTTGACAATTATTAAAAACATCAGACCAGCAAGCACGTACATTTCATCAGTACCAAAGATTTAAAGACATACCACCCGAGCAGCAGCCCCACTGCTTCATCTTTGATCCAAGCTACAGATAAGGAAGAAATTCTACATGTAGTCTTACATGTGTTTTAAACAAAAAAGATCAGTCTGGGAAGGCCTGATATTTCTATACAAGTAAATAATTCTTGCAGTAAAATAAATCCCAGAGTTTCTAGAGTGCATAATTTATCAACCAAAGTGATCTGGAAACTGTTGATAGGCTTGAGAAAAGTGATGTTCTATTGACGTGTCTTCTGTTGTAGCAGTACATCTCAGAGTGGTCCGCAAGCCACAGCACTCAGTCACTAATGTGGTAATGAAATAATTGGGTTACATGCAGCAAAAATATGCTGCTTTTTCAAAGAAAGATAACAGAATACCACTTGTTGTATGTATAAATAAAAATATGCATGTCAATACAATTCTCTGTATTTGTAAGTAAACATGAAAGCCCAAGTGACTAGGTGGTAACTGATATTGCCATAAAAGAATCATAGCAGAAATTCAGAGCACACCTGTAATGAACTCCACAAGAAGTCCCAGCAATTTGGCAGTTCATATAGACAGGCGAGGCCATATTTTTTTCTCTCCAATTAAGATTTCCCTTTGAAAAAGGATTTGGATGACACCAGTGATCTGCGTCACCTATTCCTGTGTTAACTTTCAAAAGTACTAAAGTGTGTAATAGGACTTGTTTGTAATAAGCATCTGTCCCAGGTAAACCTGAAAAACAGCCTCAATTCTTTTCCCCAGCAACACAGTAAAAGTCAAGAGAGCAATTCAAGGTGATTAGAATACTCTTTCCAAGCTATGCAAGTTTGCTGGTCTTTCCAAGCTAGCAAGTTTGCTGGTCTTGTAGTTTAATGGTTTGTGAGCTTATCATTTGATTTCCTCTTAGTGAGTTGTTCGTGTCACAGCTCCCCCTTTATTTTCTATTTTGCCTTCTTTAGGAATAATATTAGATTTATTATTAAGAACATATTACTAGGAATAATATTATTATATAACTAGGACTAATAAATATGTCTAAGCATATTCATTCCATTATGTGCAATATCAATTCCAGTACCAGTACTTGTGATAACTGCAGCGTGGTTTCAGTAACAGAAACCTTATGCTTAACAGCTATTGGAATAAGCATTTGAAGTATATAGAGCTGGTGAGATTTAACGTAGTGAATATTTATCCTGTTACTGACTTTTTGTTCATTTCCAGTACTTACAGTTGTGTAATTTACATTTATTTATTGATCCAGAATGTTTAGAAAATAGAAAAATGTTCATCTGTTATTGGAAGTCTGTTGATGCACTCCTGTTAGATGAGGGTTAGTTGTCAAATATTAAAACTAAATAAGATCCAGTTGGACATAAATAAACCAGGACTTTCACTTAAGGTATGCATATGCATACTGCAGCTGTTTAATTCAGTGGTGGACTGGGTTGTTCTTATGTAGGTCGCTCCAAAAGTAATGCCTCCTATTTATTTCCATGGAAATTACATCAGATACAAAGAGCAAAATAACACTATTTGATAGGGCAAATTCTCAGCTATAAAACACTACTTTTCAACATAGTCACCACCATTCTGTCATAGAAGCTTCCTTCTCCTTCCCTACCCCCAGCAAAATCAAGGTAATTCAGCTTTCTTTCTCAAAGGGACCAAAACAGATTTTTTTTTTAATTACTGAGCTCATTGAACATTGGACCTTACATAGAGTGGTTTTTTTTTTTTTTTTTTTGTATTTATGTGATGCAGTATATGATTTCAGATGATATCTTGTGTCCATCTATGTAATCTCTCTAGCTAGCAGAGTACTCAGTATATTTAAAGAATCTCTGTCAACATGTCAGATTATTGCATTCTTCACAAGTTATTGCGCTAAGAAAACAATATATTGTCAAAACCCAGTGTAATCTCTAAATTTATTATTGCTAAAATTCTGGGATGTTGATTTTACTCTTCTTTGGATGTCATGTTGCTTAACTGATAGATTGGGAACTTGCAAGGTGACTGATTACGGAACCAAATGCTTCCTGAGGCGAATCTTTATATCTTTTGTGCATTGCACAAGTACAGTCAGAGGGATAAATTCCTTAGAAGGGTTTTAAACTTTATAAGGGAGTCTAATAGGACTTAAAAGCTGTAAAGTTGACTAGCAGTTTATAGCCTGCTTGGATGGGTATGGTCTATATTCTTTCTTAGGCCAAGGTCAGTGGTTTAAATACTGCTGTAAAAGCTGCTTGTGAACAACTACAAAAGATCCCTGCTGACGAGGGTGAAGCATTTTTGATGAAAGCTTGTGTTTATAAAGGAAGTTTTTAGAGCTGGGACAGAAAAGTTTTTGGAAGACAACTTCTGCCACAGTTGGTCCATAGCTCTTGAGTTTGGAGTAGGATTTTTTTGTTAATTTTGTTTGTTTGCTTGTTTGTTTATTTTCTCCAAATTGCTTTCTGGCAACATCATTTTTTCAAGATTTCTTTTTCCTAGCTGATAGGCAGGGTTGCTTTCTTCAGTTGTTTGGGCTAATGTCTCTGAATGCAGAACGTGGCTTCTCTTCTCTGAACTGGATAGTACAAAATTTCTACATGCAGCCACTTACTGATAGAACTGCTTTAGCCATGAGACCACTTAACAGTGTCTGTGACAATCCAGTAACTGCTCATAAAAGGAATGGAAATGTCACGAGCCAATTACTAGCACTAAATGACATACTGAGACAAGACCCTATCTCTGTTCTGCAAGTATAATGAGGTGGGTGCTTGAATTTTGAAAACCCCATGGTGACCTGGCTTAATTACCTGGTGTCCATCTCCTGCTAGAGGAGCCATGGTGCTCAGCTCATTCTTGTGGGGTGCTTGCAGGCGTTACTGCCACTGTTTAGAAGCTGCTGCAATATTGAAGTTTTGTACATTGGCTTTCTGGTCTGCTTCTGAATAGTGGAAGCAAAGATGAACCAGTGCAACGAGATGGAGTGACTCTTGTTCTCTGTGGAAGAGCTGTGTGGAGAATGCCACAGCAGACCTGTGGGTGGGGTGATGTTTGTTTCTCAGTAGTGTCCCCATGGAGTGTCAATAATAGTATTTTTTCCTTCTCCTCAGTATCTGTATGAGTCTTATTAAGGAGAGGGTGGTGGTCCCCAAGCTGATGTGTTCTCCAAGTCCTTGCAAGAGATGGTTGGTACAGCTCCTTATCCCTACACCACGAGTGAACTTCTACATCACAGTCATATGCTGTTTTTTTCTGTGATCCTTCATTTAATGCAGCATTTAAATATCACAGCTATGTGCATGTATTAAAGCCTGAAGCTAAGCAAACAGACTGTTTGGCTGAGCACATGGAAATGGAGCAGCCAGCAGCTAGGAACCGCAACTTTATCAGCAACACCACTAACCACCAGGACTTAATGGGGACGCTCCAGATCTTACGAACTGCTGTTGCCTATATGGATTTAGCTACACATAACAAGTTCCTCCTGGAACAATCAGGCTTTGTGTCTTTAATATGATATCAGTAAAATATTTTTGTTTTTAAAAAGCCCACCCACAACAACATGCCGCCTCTGTTTTTAACAGTGGGATAGCAAAAGTTTGCAATGATGCTTTGCTAGTGGATGGGAGCAGTTATTAAAGAACAATGTCAAGCAAATGCAGTTTTGTTGTTTCAGGAGGAAAAAAAAAATGCATTCCAAATAAACTACTTCTGGAAGAAGAGAAAATAATTTAAAGTTTAAAATAGCATTTTGAAAAGACAACAAACAAATCCTAAGTCTTATCATTCCCCTGCAAAATATCAGCACTCTTTTATCTTCTCTTGGCAAAGCTCAGACCCTTTTCCCCCCACATCAGCTTCTTCCCAAATAGAAGTGACTGGAGAAGCAAGGAGAGTTCTGCAAAGCTACCCCATTACTTTCAGGCACGTTTAACCCATGGGGCTTTGCGTGTCCTGAGCAGCTTTGATTTTGAGTTTTGTGCTACTGAATATGTAATTGGCATTTTAGAAATATATATGACTAATGATAGATACTTTATTGTTGATGGTTACTTGAATTTATTGCTGTGCAAACAAATAGAAGTAGAGTTACAGTTTTGCTTACTGTTAAGTATTCAAAGCCCGAGTTGCATGTGACAGTAGGAATATAAAACAAGCCTTTTTTTTTTGGCTTTGCTGACTTTTTCTGTAGGCCAGTAAAAGAACTTGGCAGTGTTTGTGTATCATTTTTGGAATATGTCAAAACTTCCTAATGCACATGTTTTCCAGATGCTAAAATGAAGACGCCTAGGGTTTGGGAGTTTTATTTTTATCCAGCAGCAGAGGTCTTGGCACTAGCACCATTAAATCAATAAGCCACATTTGTTCTTTTCAAGGTACTTATAAGAGTATGATACAGACAAAAGAACTGGCGCTGCAGTTTATTTTGGAAACTGTTGACACAGCTCCTAATGCCGAGCACACTGGGCTGGAATAACCAGAGCTGGCACAGAAGAGAAATTTAAAGAGTTGCCTCCCTCCCTCTAATCAGTAAGCAGTACAGTGACCCCTGTGAGTATGAAATAATCCGTAACAGGGCTTGTGTTGAAACAACTGTTTGGAAACTACATGGAATTAAGGTATTTGCATCCCTCGAGAAGCTGCTTGTTTATAAGATGTATGTTTTGCTCTGTCTGAAAGCGTATATATTGCCTTCAGTGGTACTGTGCTGCACAGTATTTGTCATGTTTTCTGGGAAAGTTTCCTTTAGCAACTTTTAACCAAATAGTCAAACACATTCTGTGATTAAACTTTGGGTTTGTATCAGATACCAGCACTTTACGTTCTAGACGTGAAACTATGTAAAGCTCTCCCACTGCCCTTAAAGGAAGCCACAAGCAGTTTCTTAAGCTGGCCGGTTGAGGCATTGCTCCAAGGCACTGGTTGTCAGTCTCCAAGCTCCCCTGGATTTTTGTGGTGCATGCTGGGCCGGATCAGCCCTGTGCGGGAGCTGGCTGAAGTCAGCCCTCGTGCTCCGTCAGGCGGTTCAAAGCCTGTGAGGCTGTCATCATCACTTGGCACGCCCGCAGGGTAACCCGAGGACAGGCAGAGGCTGCCAGAGCCTTCCCGGCGTTGAACTCTCCCAGGTCACTGTGGCGGGACCGGGGCTGGCCCAGGCAAAGTCAGTGGGGATGCAGCTCCAGCAGGTTTGGGGTAGTGCTGATGGATCGCAGGGCTGGGGGTTGGCCCCTTGTACCTTTGAATTTAATCTGAGCTGAAGCTCTGATGCCATTTTTGCAAGGTTTTGTATCTGTGCATGGTGTGGAAATTCACACACATGCTTCATGCACTGGCTTAAAAGGAGTCTTGCTCAAAGGTTGCCTTTGCTGCAATTGTCCCAAGTGATAAAAATTCAGCATGCACATTTTGAGTTACCATAATCGTTGTAGCCCATGTGTTACACAAAGGAAGCCTATCTCACTGAGAATCCTGTTCAACATATTGCATTAAATGTTGATATAAACCTTTAAGTAAAAGGAATACTTGCTCTCCTCCAGCACGTTTGTGCTGTTTGATCAAGAACGTAGAAACAACTGTATACACACACATATGTGGCTATATGTGATTGTATGGCCACATCAAACCATTAAGCATGCAGCAGTGACTCCCATATGAGCAGGCTAAGTCGGGATGTGCTATTTCTTTGACAGCACTGGGTAGCAGTGCCTTGATTAATATTGATACTCTAAGGAATAGAATAGAATAAAAAAATCCATCAGAGCAAGAAAACTATTGTTACAGTAAAGAGCGCTGAAATGAACATGCTTATTACCATGCCTCTCAATTGCACAGAGACCAAATGACAGAGAGCGCGTTCTTCTCTTCCACATTGCTCTGCATATTTTGTCATTACGATGTAGAGCTGTCGCGACGGCTGTCTCCTGGTTATGATTTCCAAATCCCAGCTCATGATTAATACCGTTGGCTCAGACAATTGTAAAAGGCCCATGCAGTAGCTGCCTGCATACATTTATCACAGTGCTCTAGCAGTAATGATGTGTGTCGCAATGTGGAGTGACATGGAGGGAGGAAGGAAGCAATGAGCAAGGGAGGGAAAGAAAGATGGTGCCATGCAAGAAGGACTTTTCTCGTATGTTTTCCTCATTTGTCAGGTCAGCAATCAGACGGGTTTAAGTAGAAAGCTCATCACATGAAAAGCTTGCATCTCTGTGGCACTGTTAAAAACACCCCTAGCCACCTGTAGTCAAGTTGCCAAAAAAATATAGGACTGATGGATTGACTCAGTGTCCTCAAGTAACGAGGAGGAATTGACAAGGTGCAGAATCTCATCCAAGTTTATGCTGAAGCTTTACCTTTGCCAGAGAAAGAAGGATTCTGGGCTGGCTGCATTTGGTACCACACCGGCTTCAAGGGGAGGTGTATGTATGCTTAGTGACAAGGCCAGTTCAATCAGCAAACCTACTGTTATGTGCTCAGGTACATAAGTGTCATCATGAGTAGAAAAGGAATGAGCAGCTTGTGAAGGTAATATGGGATCCTTGGTACTCCTAGTCCTGCTTTGTAGGACTGCTTTGCCCTCTCTGCCTTTCATTCTCCCATCTCCATCTGCCCTCTACACATACCTGTCTTTCCTTTGGGTATTTTCCGTCCCACCATGCTGTACATCCATATCTTCTCAAGTTCCCCTATCAATTCCAGGGCATCTCATTGTGGCTCTCTGGGCCCTTCTCTCAGATTTAGGCAAAATCATTTGCCAAATTTTAGTTCACAGATTATTGTTCAAATTTCCAAGTCTTATGCTCACGTACATTAGTTCGGAGGATCTGTATACACCCTGATGTGCAGCTTGGTGTATAGTGGTGAAAGCACAATACCCGGTGCTTGTGTTATTTATTATGTAAATTTATCTGTCTGGAAATTACAGCATCAGGCTCTTTTGGACCTGGGTGCTGAGTGAGCTTGATATTTGTGAACAATATTATGCTATGAGCTATACCCTTCCCCTTTGTCACTGAGGATGTTTGCACAGATTTAAGCATTGTTTTTGTTTTGGCAGTGGCCAAATGCTCGGAGCAGGAAGCGGCTGCACCCTGATGGCTGTCATTTCCCCTTTGTGCGACTCCTGTTTACTGCCAGCTGCTTTCTTACAGACACATCGTGGCCTTTGATACAGCAGGCCCCACCGCTGACTCAGAGCTAGAAAGCCTTCTGTGACTGATTGCTTGTGCTGTTCTTCACAAGTGATAAGGTCAACCTCAAAAAATAAATATAAATAATTGAATTGTAGGATCTTTCACAACCCTCTGCTCAGATTACGGGATGGACAGGATGTGTGTTCCCACTGAGTCAGTGAAGGGCAAGGAATGAGGGTGTCTGGGAACATCTTAAGTGGACATGGGAGCTGGGCAGGCCTCTGATGCAGGAGTTTTTCCAGTGTGCTGTGGGGGAGTCCTGGCAGACAGATGGCTTGCTGCCCAGTTGGGGATCTGTACTCTTGGTCCTCCGTCTGAATTTCCTCCCGCCACCACTTAAAAGCTTTCATTAAGTTCTGTCACTTGATAGGTTGGCTTGTTTTAATGCAGTGGAGCCCCACAGGCATTCACCAGTCTCTTTGTGCTTGTTTTATAGGGCTCCACTGTATTTAGAAATGAATTAAAGCGTCTGAAAGGTTTGGCAGTTTCATTAGAGAGGGATAGTCCAATCCAAATTAGTGTAACTCACTTAAAATTGAAGTAAAATGTTTTAAGGAGAGTGATCTGATAAATATTGGCTTAGGCTAATTGGATTTTCAATAGACAAATCACTGTATTTTTCCCATTACTTAGTATTCTGAAGGCTTTTCTATTGTCCTGTAGAGTACCACTCCCTGTGTCTGGGCAGAGATGGCTGAGTGAAGTCACTTGCTGAAGTTTTCAGCCATCTCAGAGCACCTGGAGCCTCCATCTCAGGGAGGCTGCTCCTGTTTTTCAGTGATCTCCACAGGTCTGTTAATCCTTATGCTCAGTGTATGGGTGAAAATACTGGCAGGCTGCCCTTGACCTCTTGGAAGGAAGACTCTCTCCAGAATAAGCACAGCGTATAGCCTCTCGTGTTACATATATGGGAGATTATTATTATTTTTTTTTTATAAAAGTAAAAGTAATGTTTTTTGGTATTAAGGTGGAAGGGAAACAGACCATGTCTTTTCAAAGTTAACATCTCTCCTCCAATAAGACTCTAATTATACCTAGTAAATTTGAATCTTCTTTGCTGTATAATGGTATTTTTAAAAATATTGTTATTTCCTATTAAAACAGAAGAAGATAACCTAACTTAATCTAATGTGGGAGCACCATCATTTGATTCCTTCCAAATGATGTTTTCTGAAAAGGATATGCATACATTTAGTTGATTCCCAGTGCTAGTTGAAGAACTCCCATTTCATGAATGTCAAAGCTGATGTCCTACAGAGAAGGGAGCTGCTCCTCAAACATCTTTTCATTAAGGTACAATAGCATATGGCCTGGGAGGCGGTGGAGAAGTGAAACAGCTTCTTCGTTATTAATGGTGAAATGTTTATATTAGCAGTAATAGTAACAGAATATTTTAGTGTCTGTGCAGCATGAAATTGCATGTGGATGCAATTAGGCAATATTGATAGTCACAATGTAGGTATGCAAATAATACCATGATATTCTTCCATCAAACTTCCCGTGTGTAGAAAAGTAGAGTGGAGTGGTGCTATAAAGAGTTGCTGAGCCATTATTTTTCTAACTCAAAATGCCCTAAAGCAAAGATTGTCTGCGAGATGTTTGTTGATTCAGTTTAGAAGAGTGAGGAGCCCACTGCATGACTGAGATGTGTGAATAGGGATATTTTCAGGGCAGATTTGAGGTATTTCATACGCAGGCTTGACCATCCCAAGTCCAATATCCTAGCTGAAAACAACTTTAGTCAGTGCACTGCATTTCCATGCAATTATGCTGGTGTGCTTATTTTTTTGTTACCTTTTGAATAGCTAATTTAAAATTGCTCTCTGTAGAGATTTCTCTGTGTCTGTCTGCCTATCAATCTTTCTATCTCAATGCAGAAGTATTTGATTAGTGTATTTAAGGTAATAAAGATGTCAACAGTAGTGTCACATTGATTGATGCTAATTATAAGTCTTTAATGGCTCCTCTGGCTTGGCCACTCTCCTTGCAGATTGTGATTTTATGGTTAAAATAATGCCCTGCTGTCCACAGACTCGGTCATAAATTGTGGTCTATCTTTCTTTAATGATTTTGTGTGCGGTGGTATAGTCCCAATAACATACATTATCTTTGGTAAAAGGAAGGCGGTGACTTTCAGAGAGGTGATGGATGGATTTATAAGAACTAGCTAACAGACTGGCTGGGATCACACCAGAGGCAAGGTTGATTGCTCTGATTGTGCATTGCCATAAGCAGAAACATTAGGCAGGCAGTCTTGGATAACTGATGATTTTCATTCAGTCCCTCTCTTTCCAATCCATACCATCAGTAAAATTTAAAGAAAATGCTGAGATGAGAAGCAAAGTCTCCTATCAAAAGCCTATCTGGTTAGTGTGATGCAAGACATCTTCAGTAGATGTCTGTCAGCTCTACTGAGCAAAAAGCAATACAGGCTCCTGCTTTGAGGGCATTCTCTTTAAAGCGTGTAGCAAAATGGTCGACAAATGCATGTTCAGCTTATGAAAGCACATTGCAAGAGGAAAATGCTACAGTTTGAGGGGGCTGGGAGGCAAGGAGCAGATCTCACCATTTCTGGGAGAGTTTAATCATTTTGTTCTTGAATTCCATTCAAATGGAATTTCAGGGACCATGGAGGGATGTATGCGCAGATAGCCTCATACATATGGATGCCTATCAATTTATGTATGTCCATTTTTAAGTAGAATCACTATAGCGATTCTGAAACAGCACCTTATTGCTTTTGTATACAGAAGCGGCACCTAGGAGCTCCAGCGGGGCATGGAGAATCCTGCAGTGCTGTGTACAGATAGGCCGGTGCATATGGATGCTTTCAGAGTGGTTTGTGCCCTATGGGGCCTGCAGTATAGCTGGTGACCTTGGTTAAAAAGCAAGTGTGTTTTTTAGTGTGAAGTGGCTGGGAATAAAAATTAATTTGAAATAGACATTGTCGCAAAAAAATAATACATTAGCACCCATGTGCTCGGCTTTACTGCTTGGTAGCTTGCTATAGGTGCATGCCTATGCTGTGGGAGCAGCAGGAATGAGGTCTAAGGAAATTACTACTGTTTTTGTTTGTTTGTTTGTTTTTTTATTTTGGAGGGATTAAGATGGACTCTTAATTCTGAGCAAAGCTGTAACACAAGCAATAGTGAAATATGTCAGAAAAATTCAAAGCATTTGTTCAGTTGTTCAAACTGCCAGTTCCAGTATTGCTTTCTGAGGGCAGACATGCTATACAGCTACTCTTGGGCTCATTATTATCCCAGTAAAATTGATTAATAATTGTTTATTAAGCTAAAAAGCAGAGTCACTTTTTGACAGAACAACAATAAAGATATGCTTAAATGTAGCAAGAAAACAAATGAAAACTTGCCCAAGAAAAAGCAGAATTTGCATGAAGGGCTTTTAGTAACTTACTGCCAAGCTTTCCTAGTATTCATTTTTCTGATCCTCACAGTACAGCAGTGTTCCTTAACCATGTTGTGAAGTGCATGCTTCTAGAAGTCGCATCTACATCTGGCTGGCTGATGAGCTCTGCAGGCAGTTGTAGTGACAGATCTGGAGTTACTTCTGGTTCTGTCATCAGAGATTTTTTCAGTGGGTTTTCTGCAGCACATTGTGTAAATGTTTTGGGTTAGTTTTCTTCTGACATGGTGGCATGTTTGAGTGTTTTTGTTGATGGTGGTGGTAGCTTTATTTGTTTTAATTTTAAATTAATGTTAGATTTAGTGGATTTTTTTTTTCTTCTATCATGGCTACCAGAGATGGGTGATGCATCAGTGTGAGTCTTCCTTCTGTCATCAAAAGGGCAGAGTTCCCTTTGTCACAGCCCCTGCCTACTTGGCCCACTCCAGTCCTACACAGGTCTCTGTGGTGGCATGGATAATTCTCCACGAGATGAGATGAATGTGCCATGTGCTGGAGACATATAAGAAACATATGTTTTGTGTAAGCACATTCTTTGGGCTGCGAGTGGAGAAGCCCCTCAAGTAGCAGATATGCATGTGTGCACACTTGTGCACAGAAATCAGCCTACGCATGGAAACGTGTGCTGACCAGAGAAGGTGGCAGCAGGGTTATTTTCTCTCAATGTGATTATTTTACTTTTTTCTTTATGATAAGTTAGCACTAGCTTATACGTTTGAGATGAAATTAAAGAAAAAAAAAAAAAAGCCCTGAGGCTTCTGTTTAAAAATGCAGGTTAATCCTCCGCGGCTTTCAGAAGCATTTCTGTAGCATGCTACTAATTAAGATAAGGTTATCATTTTAAGTTATACCAGAAATGCAATTAGAGCTCTTACTAAGAACTGCAGCAATCAATTTTATACAAATTATTCAGACCTGGTAAGGTAGAATGCTGTTTTACTAGGACAAGAGAACACACTGTGGTTTTATTAAATATAATATAGATTCAAATTACAGCTGAATGCTGTACTGCCTCTCATTCAGAAGGAACCCATGTATCCTTTTCTAAAATCTTTTCTTAGGTAGAATTAATTCAGGCATTTTTTTCTTTCCTTCTGTATGTACAATTTCAATTGATTTTTGATCTTGAAAAAGAGCCCTTTGAATGGATGTATTCTAAAACCAGAAATGAATATAAAGAAATATTTAGTATATATACAAGATAGTATAAATTTTGCATGTACACAAGGTTGCGTGTTGATGTCAGATGATGATGACTATTTAGGATACAAGTAGCTTGTAGGTACAGTTATTTTCTACAGATTCTGTAGCCAGTGGATCCAATTCAGCCCCTGTTGATGTAGCTGAAAGAAGGGCATGAGTGGTCTTTGCTCCCAGCAGGCACCCTCTGCACAAAACAGGCTAGGATGTCTCAGCATTTTTGAACTGTCGCCAAACCTCAAAAGAAGAAAAGGAAAAAAAAAAAAAAAGAAAAAGAAAAAGATCATATGCTAGTAGAAGATCTATTCTTTACTCTCTGAAATATTTGTTTGTTCATGAAAATACAACAATTTTCCAAGAAACAGATTGGGCCATAGACATGCAAACTGTAAAAGTACGCAGTTGTGGAAGGATTTTGCTGTCTCCTGCATAAAATGTGGTATTTTCATCTCCGTGTAGTGTCCCTCTGGTTTCTATTTTCCAAGCAGAAAAAGCTTGTCCTTTATGTTTTCCTGGAACGGTCATTCTTAACATAACTGCTTCTTGTTACCTTGTTCTGGTTGCCTCATTCTTTTGAAGCTTTGCAAACTTCTGTTTCTTGATTTATACTCCTGTTTTACAATGTCCTTTCCTAAATTCTTTAGAATGTGGTTAGTCTTGGGCTTAATCAATAATATAAAGGTATGAACATTAAAACAGTGACTGTTCCTCAGATGTGATTGGAAACCAAGCAAATTCAGCAGAAAGGCTTACTCTAAAAAGAACCCAAATATGGGAAATGTGGGTGAATGTATTCTCAAGGTGCTCAGCCAACCTTAAGCCTTCCGTTTAACAAGTGTGATCGGTGAATAAAATTGTCTGTAACAGCAGATTAGAAGTATATGATTTATAAAAATGTATTAGATTATTTCTTGTTTTATGGTTTTTTTTTCAGAGAAATTTTAAGACAGTTTAGTTCTCCATTTTTAATATCTTAAGAGTAGTGTACAACTAACTCTTTGTTAAAATGTTTAATATGTGGTCCAATAGTATTTGGCTGTTTGTATTTATCCAAGTCATGGTACTGTGCTTCTCAGTATTTCTGGTATCTCTCATTTGTTGTTGTTGTCTTTTCCAAATTATCTAGGTTGTATTTACCAGCCCCACTGACATTGAGGTTTAAGATATTGCTGTACAGAATTTTGTAAGGATGATGCAGACAGCAGTCTTCTATCTTGGGGCTATTTCTCCTTTTGGCACCAAACTGTAATCTAAGAGAATAAAAAAAATGTATTTAATAAGGAACACCATTTGGCTTGAAGAACTAAAGCATGAAAAGACTTGTGAATATGTTTTTGAAGTTAATTTGATTATTGTCACGTGATACTGAGAGAACAATAACTCATGTTTCTGCAGACACAAGTCACTTTGTCCTGTCAGCTGGGAGAAGCTTGTGCTTGTGCTGGAGAAAGGTCTGTGCAGCACTGAGGCAAGAAGGTAGAGCTCTATGGAAGTGGAAGGCTCTCAGGCTAGCTAAAGGACATAGAAGCAGGTGAACATCTATGCTACTTTCATGCATATGTGTATATCTATCTATTTGAATGTTGTTGTAGCTTATAGTCAGACTCTCAGCACCTAAAGTGCTCATTTTTAAATGGTTACCCTAATGCAAGGGGCTGGCATTAGGACACTGTGGTCTGGCTGTGAGCTGATCTGCAGGATGGCCTGTTATGGGCACAGTGAATGTGAGCACGCCACTTGTTCTCCCTTTTGGTTTTTTAAAAAAAAAAAAAAAAAAAAAAGGCAAAAGAGCTTTCAAAGCAGTAGTTCTAGAAAGGGAAAGAATCTATAACTGTTACTGATTTTGACACAGTTGTGTCTCCTCCCAGACTGGTATCTCCAACAAGATTTTCTTGTTTGGAAGGTGCTTTCATGTCGCAGGCAAATGCCTCTTCATTTTATCAGAAGCTGGGAAACAGGGTGATATTTTCTCTTACAAGAAATCAAGTTTGGCTGCAGTGCAATAACAGCTTGGCAATTGCTTTCAGTATAAACAAAAATGCACTTGCACTGCGTTTATCTAGTTTTTACTTTACATGAAGTTAAAATCCATTTAAGTCTGAAGAAATGTTTTGTTGAATGAAGGGGAAAAGGCAGAAGGCATGTTGAGTATGCTTTGTTGGAAAAGTACACTCACAAATAAGGCTTTTTATTGAAGTAATGCGTTGAAGGTAGTTGGATCAAGAAAGAATAGGTTACGAATAAAAACAATCCCATTTTCTTGGAGATCATCCTCTACAGTTTGGGATAGAAAGCTGTAATTTAGGTCCTGTGGCCAGAGAATCATAACCACTAGTAATGCATGAAACAAAGGACACACAGCAGGTGCCTTGTTGTTCTCATTTTATTCTTACAGGAATTTACTTTGTGCTTGTTTTCAGTCAAGTTATATGTACAACCAGGTTTTGGTACATATCTTGTTGTGGGGGGTCACCACTGCAGAGCAGTAAGGCCAGGCTGTCATGAGGAGCCTGTGGATGGTGAAAGCTTTCTAGCCTACACTGTTATTTACATAGCTCTTATGTGCTACAAGCCTTGTTCAGGCGTACCCAGAGAAGGTTCATTAGCAGTGGACACAGATCTCATTGTTAAATGTATAACCTTACAGGTGGAGGTTACTTTGCTGTACACAGAGCTAAAGAGTGTTTGTGTTTATGGAAGGAATTCCTCTGTGCTAAATCTGGAAGATTGGTCTTCATTAGCAATGAGGAAGGTATGTGGATTGATAGCATGGGTGAGTAATCAGCTTTATTGTTAAAAATAAATATATTTTTTATTGTTAAAAAAAGTAGAAATTATCTTGGTTAAAATGTATTTTAGCACTGTCTTATGCTATTTAACATGGAAGTACTTAACAATACTAGCAAAACAGAGCCTGTTTGTTAGGCTCAAATTGATTTTTCTATTCTGGTTTATAGATTTTGTTTTCATATATTTTACTGGTAATTCAGAAGGATTTGTTTTCTGATGGATTGAAATGCTTGAAAACACAGGATAGGATGCTAACAATGAAGAAAAACAAATATTCCAAAGCTGAATCTAGTTATAGATGTCTGAGTTGAAGGAATTGAATCAACTTTTAAATGGCAGTTGAGAACAGAAGACATTTCAAATATTTTCTTGGTGTTAGATGTAAGACCAGGAAACACTCATCCAGTTGGCCATAATTATTTTTAGAGCTCCTCAGTTTCTCACCATTTGTTAATAATTACTCACAATTTGTTGACAATTAAACATATCTGCATTTCACGAATTAATAACACACATCTGAGGCTTTTATGTTGCTCAGTCAATGTAACATCTGTACTCTGGATATTGTAGTCCTAATTCAGAGAGCAAGTCTTAACCAGCAAAGACTATTAATGGATATGCTTGTGTCATACTGAAGATGGTAGAATGTAAGTGCTTTGTACGTGAGCCTAAATAAATCAAATTTTAGGGTGGTTTTTTTTTTTTAACTGTGTTTTTAGGTCTCTGCTCCAAAGAGAAATGTATTTGATCATCAGTTAATGTGTGTATTATCTTACTGAACCTCAATCTGATTAATCTTTGTCGCATTCCCATGAGATGAAGGGGAGATATTATCCCTGTTTTTACAGACACAAAGCTGAAGTATAGATACAGTAGTGCAGTCTCCACCAGTTTAGTGTTTTCAATGTGGGATACACTACATGATACTGCTGCATGGCGCTGTATGGCACAGTATCCCTTGGCTTCAGTTGTTGATGCAGAACCTCAGAGCAGGGTTCTGGAGAGGAAAATGCATGTTTAGAAAGTGTGTGTAGTTGTTGCAAGTCTTGCACAGGGGCAGAAGGGGTGGATTATGTTCACTAAAAAAAGCCCTTCAGCTTTCCAAAGGAGATTCAGATCTGAAAAACAATAATAATTTTATAAAATTACAGCATTGGTAAATTTGGATTCATATCCAAGGAGCAGCAAAATGTAACTCCACTATGTGCAAGATACATGCTTCTCAAATTTTAATTTCTGGCTACTTTTTTTGGACATGGTAATGTTTTTATAAAGAAATGTTATTGTTTGAGGAGAAGGACTCTTCTTGGAACTGTCAGATGTTATTTTGCTGTAAGTTTTCAAAGAAAGGTAAAAAAAAAAAAACCAAGCAGAGCTTAGACTGAGGTTTGATAGATATAAGCAGCCATTAAAAGACAGTGGGAAGCAGTGCTAATAATAAGTGATGCTGTTGGTTTTCTTCCCTGCCTATTCACTCACCATTTCAGTACACTGCATATATGTACGCCAAGGTATATTTGCATGTGTTTGTTGTGCTCTCCAAACAACAGAGTAATAAGTACACCAAATACAGTCTAAGTACACAGTCATTCTCACTTTGATGTCATGCCTTCAATCTCTGGAAGTAGCCTGTCACTCCTGCAGTTTGGTCCTTAACCTATCACTTTTGGAGACTTGCCATACAATCTTTGTTTACAGTAACAAGCATGGAAAAACTGACTTCCTGACAGTAATGCAGAAGTCTAAGCTGAAACCACGCACAGGTGAAAAAACATAGTTCTTCCACTTTGAACTTTTAATGTGTTTCATGTAAAATACCCGTCTGAAACTGGGCAGCCAACAAAAGGAAATCAGTCCCTTGCCCAAGACCAAACATTAACTGCGTTATCAGCAGTTTCACCAAGGAGTTGATTGTGATGTGTTTCTGTTTGCTTTTTCCTCTGTAGCATGATTTATAATCACAAAACTTCATTGTTTATTTAAATTTTTATGGGTATGATACTAATTCAGTGTGCAACTCTGTACCCTTCATAGACTTCTAGCCATTGCACGTGCAGTTCTGACTGATCTCTGTGTAGTCTCTTCACACAGTTTTTCTTGGGTTTGTAAAACACGTTAGGATTTAGAGATTTATTTGTATGAAGAACCAAAGATTACACAATTTGCTTTTCTTCTGACATCTGCATCATCTTTCATAGCATTTTGTGTTCATAAACCCAATACTAGTAGCTGTACAGCTTTATAAGGAAATCAAGATATTTATACTATGTATTTCTGTGTTCAGACTAGATTCTCTTCCTAAACTGTGGGTTTACTAAACAAGACATTTGAGTTTTGGAGTCAAAATGAAATTGTGACATAAAAGGAATACAAATCTAATAGATGACTTGGAGCCCAGTTCCGTGGTTCTGTTCTTGGTGGTGTAGGTCAAGTGACGTGTTTTGTAGCTATTAAATATTCCATAGTTATGTCAAATCAGTGTTATTTTACACTTTCAGGAAATTAGGAGGGAACAATAACAAGAGTGCAAGTTGAACAAAGAGCAACATAGAACATTAATATTTTACTGTAAGTTGTTTGTTCATTATGTGTGTTTTAATGCAGTTCCAAATTCTCTATACAAATTTTATTTTCTTTTTACATCCTAACCATAATTACAGTACCCTACAGGATCTTACAGCTTGACCCCTTTCATGCTGGAATATGCATCATGGCAGTTGCTTTTGAACCACAGGAACAGTTTAGCCCCAGGGCTAAGTGAAATGGAGGAAACAATTTTTAGTAAGTCAAAATAATAATGGAAATGTTAACCTTAGGAAGCTTCTATAAATGCAGAGAAAATCATGTATGTATTTTTGAGTGATTATCATTTTGATGCATTTAGATCAACATTCTGCCCTGTTGAATTCCTGCATTTCTGCTCTCCTCCAGGACTGCCACTGCAGTCTTTATCACACAAACAGTTTACAGGGATCCAAAAGCATAGCGCTTAAGATGCAGAGTCTCAGTTCTTTGAATTGCTTAGATATATTTTCTAATGGTAAAATGTAGTTGAATCTTGTGAAAACATCATTCAAATGTTTAAATATAGCATTTTTAGCTCTATCTGGATCTCTTTTCTGCTTCTTGTCTGTATATATTCCAGATAAATTTACCCACAGTAATGCTTGTGGAACCATGATGTTTAGGCAAAGTACACAATATTTGTACTAGGTGAACTTCAATTTTGAAATAGCAGGTATTAACACTAGGAACAGAATTATGATTAAGCAGCGCACAAATACAAATATATGTGGTCAGTGCTATTACGTAGAATAGCTGAACTTTGAGAGGTAGGATAATTGGCAATAACCTGTCTATCATACATCCCAGAAATAATGGGGGAATTTTTTCAAGGAGTAGTGTTGAATAATCGGTGAATTAAAATCTGATTCCAGATGAGAACGAGAAGAGATTTATTGTCTACTTCAGCAGTTTCTTGTGATGAAGGTCTGTGCTGAAAATGCAGAAGAAACCTTTCCCTCTTTTCTTAAAATGCATTTGCTAAGGTACTCTAGAAACATCCTGGCATATTCTACTGAAAATTACCAAAAGATATATTTGTACCTATTTCTTGCTTGAATGGACAACCAAAACATATTTTCGGTATGAGACAGTAGCTAGACTGGTATTCCAAGTGCCATCAGAAGATGGGTTTGAAGAGGCCTGTCAACTACTGAAGAAATTTAACTGGCCACACAGAATTGTGGGATATTTTACTCTAATCTCTGTGAACTGCAGAGAAAATGCTTCTGGCAATTGAGCTCTCAGTTAAAGTTGACTCAAGCATCTCTAAGCTATGGCAGTGTGTGTCTAGACATACTCTGTGGTCACTAAAAATCTACCAGTATTTGGTAGGGCACTTCAAAAGAGCATGGAGTACTTCATGCCTTGGCCAGTAGCCATCATGGCTCAGTACTTAAACCTATGTGCAGCTCTGTAGTTTTTGTTCACATGGGGCTAGCAAGTGTTTGTTCTGGTTTGAGTCCATAAAGTTTGCACATTTGAGTTTCAGACTGAGGTTTTGAGTTCAGTGAAACATCAAGTCTTGTCTGGCTTTTGGCTTGAAACCTCAAGCCTAATGATAATGTTTTCTCCAGCTGCAGATTCTGAAGTGAGGGGTCATTGAAAAACAAACCCCAAGCCCTAATACTTGCTGAGAATCATTGAATGGACCATTCCCTGCAGAATTTAGCAATGGTATTTTTCTGTCAAAATTAGCAACACTATTTCACTGATAGGCACATTATTGGTGACATTCTGCTTCAGCTGAAGTTACAGTATTTCTGTTTTTCAGTTCCTGCTTCCTGGTCAGCATTGTTTAGTCCTACACAGAGGTGGCAGTCATGCCACCAGTGGTGAAACCGTTGGCCAGATTCCTGTTTAAGTCCTGTTACTTTTGCCCAGTTTATGCAGTGCCGGTGCTGTGCTTAACCAGTTGTGAAGCTGTGCTTGCTTTGACTTAAGGACATGAGTCCGAAAAGGGACTTTTCACAAAGGGTAAAGTGGGTGCTTAGAAGGTAATTGGGTTACTGTCTGGATACTAACGCTTTAGGTTTCGATCCCTTTAGCAGTGCAACTGTCTCTCAGTTGGGATCCAGTGTTTCATTTTCAGCGAAATTCAATGAATCATAGACTCATAGGGGTCTATATTATAGTGGAGTACTGTAGAAAGCAGATAATTAGCCATACAAAAAAGCATACCAAATCTGGTTGAAGAGCACCTGAAAATCATTCCCGAGCATTCAGTAGCCTTTAAGGAATCACAGAATGGCTTTGGTTGGAAGGGATCTTACAGACCATCTAGTTCCATTCACTCTGCCGTGGGTGCAGTTGCCACCCACTAGATCAGGGGCTGCCCAGGGTCCCATCTAACCTGGCCATGAACACTTCCAGGGATGGGGCACCTACAGCTTCTCTGGGCAGCCTGAGCCAGCACCTCACCACCGTCTGAGTAAAGAATTTCTTTCTAGTGTCTAATATAAATCTCCCCTCTTAATTTAAAACCATTCCCCCTTGTCCAATCACTATCTGTCCATGTGAAAAGTCAGACTCTCTCCTGTTTATAAACTCCTCTCAAGTACTGGAAGGCTGCAATTAGATCTCCCCAGAGCCTTCTCTTCTCTAAGTTGAACAAGCCCAGCTGCCTCAGTCTGTCTCCATATGAGACGTGCTCCAGCCTTCTGATCATCTTTGTGGCCCTCCTCTGGACCTGCTCCAACAGCTCCATATCTTTTTTGTGCTCGGGTCCTCAGACCTGGACACAGTACTCCAGGCAGGGCCTCACGAGAACAGAGCAGAGGGGGACAATCACTTCCCTCTCCCTGCTGGCCACCCCTCTTTTGATGCAGCCCAGTATACAATTGGCCTTCTGGTCTGCAAGAGCACAGTGCTGGATCATGTCCAGCTTTTTGTTTGCCAGAACCTCCAACTCCTTCTCTGTGGGGCTACTCTCAGTGAGTTCTTTTCCTGTTCTGTAGACATATCTGGAATTGTCCCAGACCAAGTGCAGCACTCTTCACTTCACCTAGTTGAATCTTATTTGGTTCACATGAACCCCCTTCTCAAGGTTGTCCAGGTCGCTGAGGTCATGAACTGTTATTATTTTGATCTGCTTGCATATAAATCTAATTCTGATTGTCAATCTAGAGTCTACTCTAATGCTGATTTTCACTTCTAAGATTGTTCCCTGTGGACAATTGCTTCAAATCTAAGGTAGCTAGTGCATCATTAAGTCAGCATGAATCTGCACTAATACGAAGCAGGGTGATGAAAGGTTTGAGAACAGATCTTCAAATGCTGGCAGCAAACAGCTGTAGGGAAAAATTCTGTTGATTACTTGTGTCAAAGTAGCATCCAAAATAAGCCCAGATCATTCCATATCTTCCCCTGACACTAGTGGTGCCATTCAGAACTTCCTGCCTCAGCTATTCAATGTGGACAACTTCCTTCTTTTCCATTCGCTGTATGGAACGGGTGAATATATACTGCGGAAGTCAATTGGGAGAGTCATTTTAGACAGGCAGTTTTAGTCTGCCTATGATTTACTTCAAGATTTGACAGTATTGCACAGAGGAAGTTGTCTATTCTAGAGATTTGGAGAGTTTGTTACCCATGCTGTTATTAAAGAATTTAAGTGGGAGGTTATCTGAAGGGATCTCAGTGTAAGGATTAGATTTTTCAGCTCTATGTGCTTAGAAAAGTCTCTCACAAGGAGCTTTTCTTCATCTAAGTCTTTTACATTTCTAAAGAAACGATGACTTGTATTTCTCTTTGTAATTCTTGTCTTTTTCCTTCTTTCCCTTTCTCTTCGTTTGCTTCTAGTGTAGATGTGTATCTCTAGGTTGTATTTAAAGGTACATACATCTTGTATCTACATAGGAAGTTTTCCACAACCTTTTTACATTTATAAATTCTGTAGGGCCCTTTTTTCCGGTCTGTTTAAAAAATGCATCTTGTATTGTTTATCCTGAGTAAACCAGCATACTCCAGCTTCTGTTGGTTTGACCTTAATTCTGACTTCTCAGGGTGTCATAGAATCATAGAATCATAGAATGGCCTGGGTTGAAAAGGACCTCAAAGATCATCTAGATTCAACCCCCCTGCCATGGGTAGGGTTGCCAACCTCTAGACCAGGCTGCTCAGAGCTACATTCAGTCTGGCCTTGAATGCCTCCGGGGAGGGGGCATCCACAACCTCACTGGGCAACCTGTTTCAGTGTCTCACCACCCTCACAGTAAAGAATGTCTTCCTGATATCTAGTCTAAATCTACCTTCTTCCATTTTAAAACCTTTTCCCCTTGTCCCATTGCTATATTCCCTTATAAAAAGTCCCACACCAGTTTTCCTGTAGGCCCCATTCTGGTCTGAAGATTCCCAACTCTCAGCCTGTCTTTGTAGGGGAGGAGCTTCAGCCCTCTAATCATCTTCATGGCTCTCCTCTGGACCTGCTCCAACAGCTCCATGTCCTGCTTGTGTTGGGGGACCTAGAATTGGATGCAGTACTCCAACTGGGGTCTCATGAGAGCAGTGTAGAGGGGCAGAATCACCTCCCTTGACCTGCTGGTCATGCTATAATTGCTATAGTTTAAGAACAATGAGTGTGGTCACCAGTACAGCTCCTTGTAATCCAAAGGCCTGAAGATACATACTTTGCTGGTCTTAGTCCCTGCCTTGGTAAAGTTGGTAATGCTTATCTTTTAGACTGCGAAAACACCACCTGAAGCCTTTATTCTCCAGATTAGCTGACACTACATCAAAAATGCAGTACTGTATCCATTAACTATAGTCTGAGTTTGGGTGTGGCAATATCTGTTTTTCAGCAAAGACTTGACTGTACCAGTACTGTTACATCACATGTGAACATGCTCTAGGATGACTATGGAAACTCTTTGATTTCTGTATTTATGGTTGTGGGACTCTCCTCAACATCAGCATCCTGCTGAGAGCAAACACTGTAACTGGATTGTATGTGTAATTTAGGTCGTAGGTGCAGCCCATTGAAAAACCCCTTTCCGGTAGGGGCCAATGAGAACAAGCATCAACTGCCTTGTGCAAATTTTTTGCAATCTGCTATTGTGTGAGCAGTTGATAAGGCTGAAATTGGCATGAAGGAGCATCGGATTCTGTTCCTGTCATGCTTTCCCACCTGAGTGCCAGCCATCTCTCTCTTCTGGGGAATTCTGTGCTTGATCTCCATCTCATAAACTTCAGAGCTCGCAATGGGATCCTATGTGAAACATCTGTGTGGACTCACGGCAGCTATCATTTTCCACTTCTCTGACACCGTGTACAGTTTCAGTGTAGAGAACTGGGAGTGTAGTGTTGCAAGATGGTGACTGGGTTTTGCAAACAAAGGAGATGGAGGACTCTGTGCCACCTGCTCTGTCATTTGAACAAATGTTAGGAGCCAGACAAGCTACAAACTGCTAGCTGTGTTTGTTGAATGAGAACTCTATGCAGCAGCAATTCCATCGATCATCAAGGTCAGCTTTTTTGCTTTTGTTTCTCAAGCTAACCAGTCCCTCAGTCCCACACTCCTATAGGCAAGATGGTGAAGCAGCCAAGGATGTTAATTGCTTGGTACCTTGATAGAGCACAGCACTGCGGAGCTGCCTACTCCTGTTGGGGGCTGCCTGGGGTGTCCAGCTTTGACTACATTTAACAGCGTGGTACAACACCTCTGCAGGGACTGGCAGGCAATACTGTTTGCTTATTGACTTGGACTGAAAGCTTTGGAGTCAGCAACGTTAGGAAAGTACTGTCACCGTCTGCAAACCAAGGGGAGCCCTTTGTGTTCATAAATGAGGAAAAAACCTTTCTCCTCACTTTTTTGTGATTATTTTGTGGGATGGCACTTTTTCTAAAATCACTGATTGTGGAAATGATGAATGCCCCCTCTGTTTCTCACCATAGTCGGTCTTGAGAGTGAGGCTGAGTGGGAAAAGGAGCGGTCTTGGCAAACAGCTTTTTAGTCTCCAATAAATTATTCAGAACGCAGGTTTGGGCACAGATTGTGGGGAACGATAATGGAGCTGGTTTTCAGAGCCTGTTCATGTTATGAAGACATGGAGTATGCTTTTCAGGAATTCACTTAAGTGGAATCAGCTTTGCATAACATAGCCTGGAAGTAATATTGCTGCCATCCAGCTAGTGTCTGCGGAACAGCATTCTCCTGCCTTGTGAAGCACTGGTGTTGAAGACAAGAGATAGGGAGATATTTATTTTGTGGGTTTTTTTTTTTTTTTTTTTTTTAAAGGGAAATTCTTCCTAACCGCTAGAGAGGGACATGTTTCGGTCGAGATTTTTCCCCCCGAGTGAAATAGTGGACCGCATCAGCATCCGATTTGGGTGCGTCATGTGGTTTCTCATGTGATGCTGGTCTCGCTGCGCTTTGGAGGGTGAGCCTTTGTGACTCCACTCTTGGACAGTAACATCCAGCAACACAGGAGACTTTGGGAAGGGGGGGGGGGGGAAGACACCCCCCTAGGAAAACCCCAAAGCCCAGAAAATAAAGTTACAGCCCTTTATTATAGTCATAATTTCTTCTTAACTATTTTGGCTTCTATTTTTAATTCTGGGTCTTCCCTCTTCTCCGTTCCTGCAGGCACAAAGCTGCACTGTTCAGAAGAAGCAAGATTCTTTCCTCACAGCTACGGCACTGCGACACAGCCTGCTTTTTCGCATTTACCTGGGTGGCTGCTGCTGGTTCTGCTGCTGCTGCAGCCTCACTGCCTGCGCTTCACCCCAGCTTGGCTGATGCAAGTCTCCCTCGTCTGCACATCGCTAAGGAAGAGAAGCGATGGAGCCGCAATTTTTCTGTTGGTTCTGGAAGCAAAGGGTTGTGATGTGGGGTGGTTTGGGGGTTTTCTTTTTTTTTTGGTGGGGAGAGAAAGGAGGGATGTTAATCTAGGGTGGAGTGGGTAAAAGCTTAAAGAAATATGATGAAAAGTAATCCAGTGCTCAACAAGGGCATCAGCAGCAAGAATCCAGCCTCTGCTGCTCCAGAGGATTAAGATGGGGAAAGCCACAGAGCTGCAGTCGAGTTGCACCTCAGCGTTGTGCTGGAGATGGATAAACAAGGTATTGGTCGTATCTGCCTGCTAAGGCAAAGCCACGGGAGGAAGAGCGAGCGAGAGAGTGCGTGCAAATGCAGTGGAAGAAGAAATGCTGCGTGCTGTTTGTCTGATTCTGTGCATTCTCAGTGTGGAGAGGATGGCATGATTAAGAAAGCAATGTATGGATAGAGGCACTGTGAATTGTAGCTTGAACACTCCTGATGCTGTCAGGGAGGGAACTGATGAGCTAGGTGGCTGCAGCAGTATCCCCAGGGAAAACAGCGGCCATGCTGTGTATGTATGTGCTTATGTATGTGTGTGTGCTTATGCGTGTGGGAACATGCACAAGCATGAAAGAAAGACATTTCTGACCAATTTACAGAGGAAGCTTGTCACTTTGATGGTCAGACTTGATTGCAGCTTGTATTTTCAGCTCTAGCTCTACACCCAATTCCTGAGTGAGGCGGCACTTTGCGAATGCAGATGTAGGCAGAATTCTTCTAAGAAATGTGAAAGCAGATCCTTTCTATTTAACACCTTGGAGCACTGAATCTTCTGCACTGTGTTGAGAGAAGCTAAGGGGGGGCGGGGGTCATTTTCTCCATCTTAAAATCTTTATAAACATGGCTATATTCAGTACAGCAAAAAAATTCTATGCTGTAAATAGAAATGTGATCAATCTAATCAAAATAAATGCATCCCAGATGACTTCTAGACCAGCTGGCTACCACAGTCATCAGATGGCTAAATGCTCAACTGAGCATTTATAGTCAGCATTATATTTCTTTTTTTTTTTTTTAGAATTTTAAAATCAGCCTCTGATTAAAAATGGTTATTCCTCTATTGAAAAGAGACAGCAGTTAGCAGCAGATTTTTCTGAAATGTACCTGGTTTTTTTTGATGTTTTTTTTTTTGTCATTGTCGTTTGATTGGCTTGGGCTCTTTTTGTTCATCTGTTTGGTTTATATTTCTGCGCATGCATTGAGGAGACTGTGCTTTTAGAACAGGGAGACTTGTCACAGTGCTTGGCATACTGCGTTCAGCTGGCAGCTCGGGTTGCCCATATCTGAACAATGCAGAAATAGGGAAAACAAGTACTGCAGTCAGCTAGTGGGGCTTGGCATTGCTTTTAGCAGCTGCCTACTGAGAAAGAGGTTTCTTTTTTTCCTTTTTTTTTTTTTTCGCTTTTATACAAATCCGTAGACCATAATGTCATCCTAAAATGCGTACGAGGGGATTTCCCAATAGTCATGGTGAGCAACCCTGCAAGATGCCTGTCTGGCCTTTCCACTGTTTGTTACTCTGTCTACAAAGGCTGTCCTATGTGTTGGATTATATTTAGCCAGCTGCTGGGTAACATTCTTGTGCTGGGGGCAAAGGAGTCTTATTACTCCCATACTGTAGTTTTGTGTTTTCTTAAAGAAAATAACCTTCGCAATACAGCAGGCTCTGAAAAGAAGTGTATACTGCTCCTGCACCTTTCTGAAACTGCTGTGCTTCTAACTCAGGCTGTTTTAAAGCAAGTGAGCAGGAGGAAGAGTGGCTCTTAACTCATAGCTTCAAAGCTGCAAAATGTCAGCAGCTTGTAATTAGGAACCCGTGGTTACGTCAGGGACTGTATCTCTCCAAGAATAGCTGTGTGATGTGTGCCACAAAGCAAAGGAAGGCAGTCATAACCTGGTTCTCGAGCCTGCTTTGAACAAGAGAGCGAAATGGATTAATGAATCGTCTGCATTCGTAAATCAGAGCTGGATGGATTACATGTATGAGACTGGCTGCACTCCGTAAAAGTGAAGACTGAATTATCGGTTTGTCAGAGGGCACACGTTCACCGAGTGGAAGTGTGAATCCTTCGGAAGAAATGCAGACAAGCCATCTGTCCTAGAAAATGTCATTCCCGTCTCCATCTTGCACAGGCAGCTGCGTGCCATGAGGCATGGGAGGGAGCGACTGGCCAGCCGCACCAAGGTGTTTAAAAGCACATGTAAAATTAAACACAAAGCCAGTGCACCAAAACTCGGCTCTGGCGTTGCAGATCTGATGCTGAAATACCACCCCAGTGCAGACCTACTGCGGTCAGGTGTGGTTTCTATTAAGGCTTCTCTGACTAAGGGATGGTGCAAAAAAAGCCTTAGCACAACATCTTGCAGCCAAACATGGTCCTGGGGGTGCACTGGGAATGCTGCAGTGTGGGGCTGCCTACTCCACAGGGACATGCCTGGAGCTTTCTGACCCCTGCTGTTGTTTTTTGGTCTGGGCTGGCGGCTCCACAGCATTTAAGCGGGGAGATTGCAGGGGTGCTTACCCTGCTCTGACCGGCCTTTCCCCGTGCTGTAGCTGGAGATGTTTACACGGCTTTTATTGACAGCCCTTCACCAGTCAGTGTGCATTGCTGCCTGTTTTTGGCAGCCTGGCGTGGTTCCCTGGTCCCAGCACAAGTCAGCTGCAGTTCTGCTCTTTGTGCTGCTCTTTAATTTACCAGGATAGGTAGATTGTATTATGCAAACAGTGGTTGTGGGTTCTGGTTTTTTTTTTTCTTTTTTTTTTTTCTTCCCGACCATGAACACAAATTTGTAGGAGGAGATGACTCTGTATATTAAACCAATAGCTCTTTGAATTGTGTGTAGTATAATTTAAATATACTTACTTTAATTAGTAGGAGCTTACAAAAGCCGGCATTGTCTGGGGCTGTTTAATTTACATCGCGGCCTCTGTCAATGAGCGCAACCTGCCTGAACAGAATGGCGTATTCTGCGCAGCCGGCAGGGTGGAAGGCGTTACTTTGTTTGTGTTCCTTCCAACAGCTGGTCATTAATGCAGGCCCCATCTCCAGAGTGAAGTGCTGGTGGACATGAATGGCCGCCTGATTAATGCTGCCCCTCGACGGCTCCTTCCTCCAGCAGTGATGCTCGCAGCAGAATAATGCAGCGTGATTTGATTGCGCTCTAACAGGGCAGTATGTCATTGTGTCACCAAGCAATTGAGGTTATTATGGGGCAGGGCAGACAGACGGGACAGTGGGGTTACTAGACCGTGGCATTTTTAGAAATGCAGGCCTGACCTACTTAGAGTTATTCTTGCTGGCTGGCAGCTGCATGGTGCATGGCTTGTCCTGATAGGCTGAGGCTGTTGCTAGGGGGAATTAGCATGAATTTTTCCACATACAGACTCAGTGATTGAATGATAAAAGCTGACTGGAATTAAAGAGATTCGGTTCAGTATTATGCAGATTTATCTCCCTTGTTTTTTCCTCTCTCAAATGCATAAAAAGGAGCAGAAGACAGTTTGTTTCCATTCATTTTTGACCTATTTTTTTTCCAGAGGAGGGCAGAAGCACTGTGAATTTTTGATCATTTACTATTTAAGTCCTTGAAATGATATGACAGTGGGCAGCATCTTTAATGTATAGGAGATTCAAATTCCTTCTCTGCAGAAGGGAATGAAATGAATATAGTTTATACTGTGGTCAGACCATCGCTTTTTTTTTTTTTTCTATTTGAAGCTATGTCAGATTCTCCCACCTGGAAAGGGGAAACGTACACCAGGTTTTATTGCATAACATCACTCTTGGCTATTTTTAGCTATCTGCACTTCACAAAATTAGTCCTGTGTTTGTGCTGCTGGATGAAATGAATCCCCAGACTGTGCCTCCTGTACGCAGAGACATGCACCCAGGATGTGCTGTAGTGTGCCGTGTTCGTCTGAAAAGATGCGCACACACTGCAGACATAGCAGCTCTGCCTGCTGGCAGAGAGCTGACGACTGGCCTTTAAGCTGATTGATTAGATAACCTCTTGTGCATTTTGAAGTATTTTTCCGGCTTCAGTTTGAAGTTGGATTCTCTTGATAGCCCTTTTTTATTTATCTACATCTGCTTAAAACCATCACGTTTTTTCAGAGAATTCTGTGTTCCCTCTGGAAGCAAATAAAAACAATACTCAGTGAAGACTTCTTTGATGTAATTATGAATATTTTCTTTGTTATTATCACTAATTATATCTTGGTCCAAACCGCAGTGCCCCCTGTGTGATCCTTTACCATGCAAAGGAGTTACAATTTAGTGCTTATGATTTTAAAATGGTTTTCATGGCAGCACCTCCTGACATCACACTCAAAGAATTGTGACTTTCCAGTAGCTGGGAATGGGGGAGAGGGACTCTGAAGTCTTTGTATTTGCCAAATGAGTGTGTGACTCATTGCTGAAAAGTGTGAGCTCATTCAAGTTTCACGTGAAATACCTGGATGAATGAGACACTTCTCAGAGCAGTGTCTGTCTGGATGGCCAGAATTACCCCTGCAGTTTCCTGGCCCCCTGCATCAGCCCATGAGGTTCTCTGGAGGGTTTGAAGGTGAAGCAGTTAAACAAGAAGACATACATCTGAACGCATTTTGTGGCCTAGGCAAAAGCATTTGATTTGTACAGATTTGAATTTTCTGTGTCTCTTTTCCTGTTCGTCATTTACTACTGAAGCACATAGCTCTTCCCTGTCTCTTTCTTCCTGACAGCCTTGTGGACTGACAGACTTGTAGAGGCATGAAAGTGAAGAGAGGCATTATCGGAAAGCCAGAGGTTGCTCCTCCTGGCTGTGTTCTCACTATCTGTCCAGATGTAACTGCAGAAAGTGTAACTGTGATGCAGGTCCCGCTTGCCACAGCAGGAACCACTCCTCCGAGTGTTCTCTTGATCAAAGCCCTATTTCTTGATCTGCTTTCTTGTGGGATGCTGTCGGTGGCGTTGGCTTTGCACCTGGGCTACCATTTTCATATTGACATGTCTTCCAAACCTCCCTTGATGCTGTGTTTTCTGCTGTTTCCCCTCATGCTCCCACTTGCATTCCATGTGATAAACATGTTCCAGTGATGAGAGAGAAGGATCAAGTCACGGAGAGGTTTGCTTTTGGGAGGGTAGGCAACGGCCAGGCTTTGTGTGCAATTATCTGTTAAAGTTCTCACCCTCATTGGATGTAGCCAGTCATAGCTTCACCCAGTTGACTTGCAACATCAGCTAACTTGGACTTCAGCAAATCAAAACTATCATACAATACTACATTCATTTCAGCCGAAACCTCTTTTTTAGAAAAATGAGTTGAGTGTCATCTTATTTTGGCATATTCATGCTAAGAAAGAGCCCAAAGGAAGGCAAGAAGCAATATTAAGCATGTACTCTATGGAAAAGAATTATATCTCTGATATTTGTTTGGGATTTCAGCACAGTGAATGTTTATAACAAACATCAAGTCAGTCAGTTTTAACAAACTGTCAAGTGACATATTAAATATGAAAAATGCAGTGCACCAGAAATTGTACTCAACATTAGGTTACTATTCTGCAAGTCTCCTTAATGGAAATATTCCAAATAAATTAATGTGTGAATTGTCTGATCATAATGCCTAGGATAATTATAAGTAGCAGAAATGTGGAGTTAATGAAACAGAAATGAAATCTAGCTCCTTCTGTGTATGTGTTTATAAAGCATAAGAATCAGGGCACCAGAGGAGTTTGAAATATATGTGTGTTGAAAATACAGTCATTTGTGTACATTCCTTTGAAAAACATGTTAAGAATTTTCTGATTGTCTCCTCTGAGGTTTCTATTGTTGTAACAACTCACACCTCCCACCCAGAAGTTGCTTACCTACAAAAGATTGTGTTGCATTGTTCAGCATTCTTGTACCATGACCTCTCCTGTGAGCTGTGAAAGATCTCTTGTGCTGTGTTTCATGCTCTAGGGTGGCTAAGCGAGTGCTGATTTACAGGTAGCATATGCAGACAATTTTTTCTTCCAATTAAGGATCCAAAATCCTGCCACTATTTGAGTTGGCTATGGTGGTCAGTGTATTCCTCACCCAGGAGTCTTGGCTGGTTGTGCACTTTGTGCATTTTGTGATGTCATTGCAGCTTTCTGGTTTTCTAGAAAGAAGCAGAGGATGCAGGATATAGAATGGCACATCTAGATTCCCATGGAAGGATTATGGCAGCAAACAGTGAGCTCACTCCCAGCCTTCACCTCCTGCCAGGACCATAAAGATCAGTTTTTCTGCAGCAAATTTGTTTTGGTTCCAATTTCAAACCCAAAATAGGAGGAAGTGTATTATATTTCTTAAAAAGTGGCAGTTGGCACATTCCTTCTACTGCAATACAGGAGGGAATACAAATGTTTTACAAATTAAAATAATCCTTACAATATTTTTTTCCTGTGACCCACTAAGATGGAAACAAATTCTGTAATTTTACCTTCAGCCAGGAGAAGCATTACTGTGGCTCCCACATTCATATTTTTCCTGAGTGTGTGCACCTGTATACTCGGAAATAATGTATACATATTGTGTGTACATGTGTGTAAAAGACACAGACAATTTACACAAGCAGTACTGAAGCATACATTATAGTGTATAATCACAGTTGCCTCAGATTAATACCAGAACTGTGCTTCCAGGTGTTCGGTGCTGGCTTGTTTATGGTGAAAGCATCTTGTCATACAATTCATGCCTTTTCAACACAGAGCATAACCATCACATTAATCCTGTCATCCCATTCACCACCATCAACAACAAATGATGCTGTGTAATAGAAAGATAACAAAAAGGGGACATTATGGTGAAAATTACTGTATAACTAGATAGATGGATTTCATAACCACCTTTCACTTTTTGTAGTCACAAGTGATGTAAAATGAAATGCTTGATGGCTGTTTAAGACAATTTTTTTCTTATTGTTAATTCTTCCCTCCTGCTCCTAGGTCACACCTGCTTCAAAATTGAATCCAGACTTAAATCTTGACAGAGATCATGACCCTACTTCAACCAATGGCTGTTTTATCCTGGCATTCAGTGGGACCAGGTATCTGGTCTTCGTATTTTCAGCCGAACATGTCTTTTTCTCTCTTCTCACTCCAAAGTGTAGTATTTCTATTTTTAACTTTTCTTTCCTCTTTTTCTCTGAACATTCTTTGAACACTTAAATCTTTAAGCAATGTACCATAAATTTGCTGTTGAGCATGAGAAAATACAGGGAAGTAACACTTCCCTACTGAGCAGATAAGGTTGAGCTGGGGTTAGTCTCCATAGCTTTGTGTTTTCATATACTTCTTTTTCATCATAAAATATCTTTTGTTTTGATGAAATGAAACAGCAAGTGAAACAAAAAAAAAAGAAAAAAGAAAAAAAAAGAATGAGTCCAGGCTATAACAGTCTGTGGAAACTCAGGGAATAAGGTAGTTATGTCTTGACCTACAAAGATAGGCCCAGAAGTGCAGAGGCAGAAAAAAAGCAATCTTTAAAAGGAAATGCTTTCTAGCTCTCTAGTGGCTTATTCTGTTATCATCATTGAAGTTAACAATGGATTCCTTCTTTTTTTTTTTTTTTTTTTTTTTTTTTTTTTTTTTTTTTAACTTTGAAGTTACGTAAATAAAACACTCACATCCACTTCCAACAAAAATATTAATTTGGAGGTAGGTATGCCACAGTTGTGTCTAAAGTTTGCTGTGTTTTTGTAACAAGCCTGGCAGACACAGTAATTAGGCCCTTCTGAGGTAAAAAAATGTTTGGATACCTCTAAGTTGAAAGCATTTGAAAAAATGGCAGCCAGTAGGTGACTGTTGGTGATAGATTTTGTCCTATGTTATGCTACTCAGAGAACCCAGGCTGAACAGAGAACTGTGCTGCAAACTTGGTTTGGTGATGGTTGAAACATGGCTGATGAATCTTTATGTAAATCTCCTGTTCGTGACCTCTAATAATGGCAATATACTATGGCTCTCACAGTTCCCGCATGCACAAGAATGCATACACACCATTTTAGCTGAACTGAATTGTTAGTGAAGTCATCTCCAGCGGTGCTATGCTTTTCTTATTACTCCTTTGAAACTCAAACCTGCAGTTGTTTATAACTCACTGGTGAGACTACAAGTTTGTTGTCTTTCCAAAGTCTGGTAAGGTTGTGTCCCTTTCCCTCTAGCTTGGGCTTAACTCCATTCATGTGAGCTTTATGTACCATCCTTTTTGTAGGGGTGCAGAAATTTTGGTGCTTATCAGTGCCTTATTTGCTCCACTATAGTCATTTCCTCTTGTTTGCAGCAAGTATTTTATGTTAACAGCCAGTGAATAGCACACTTGTCTTGCAGTTGGACTTGTCTTGGATTTCTTGGCATTACACCCATTATTCCTAATATTTTTGTGGTACTGGAGAGACACTTGCAAATATCAAATAAATAAATAGCCTCCCATGGTGTCTCTGTTTGTAATGTCAGTTCGCATTTAGTATGTTAGCTGAACATGAGAACAAAATGGAAGATACGACTACTAAGCACTGCCTTCCAAAATATTTTCCCCTGCTTTATGAGAGTAATCTCATTTCTTTTAGAAGAAACAAGTAAATGGGATGCCAAGGGGCCCAAGCAGCCAGGTGATATTTGATTTCACAAAGCAGATTCTCATGTTATGACGCATTCACAAGGAGCAGGATGGGAAAATAATGCTGTGCAGAACAGCTTGCTTGTGTGTTTTCAAACAGAGTAGATCATCTGAAATCTAAGCCATGGGACCAAGTGAAAGCTGAGACTGGTGGATTGGTTGGAGAGCTGTGCTAACCGGAGCATGACACCTGCTTGTCCAGTTCTCCAAAGGGATTTTCCAAAGTTTCAAATGTTGCCAGCAGTTGGTTGCCTTCTTTGCTCAATCATATTTACACTGTTTTCAGTTTGATGGTGTTTGTAAGGAGAGGTAATATCCTTTATTCAAACCACCTCTCTCCCTTGGCATTTTGATAGCCTTAGGCAGTCCTGGCTCCCTCATGTTCTATGATTCTGGGATATTGTTGTTGACTCTAATGGTAGTTCAGAGCATGTAAAATAATCAGAAGCCAGACAAGATTTTGGAGCAATAGTGTTCCATAGTTTAAGATTTCTATATGGATTGGTCATTTCTAATACATAGAAAGCTAGAAGAAATCTCAGGCAGTGAATTTTTGGCTGTGCTCCAGCGCTGCATAATGATGGAGACCAATAAATTCAGTTGTGCTCTAGGCTTGTTGCAATTGCTGGCTTGCAACACTGCAAATCACATCGGGAGGAGACAAAACAGAAAAAAAGAACCCTGTTTTCTCAGAGAGAAAAATCACTTTACTAAGTATGGTGTCGTGTTTTGTTTCACCCTTAATGAGTCAGCTCAAAGATCCCCTGTATGTTTATGATGCATACCAGTATTCGCTGGTATTTATTTTAATACTTTGTATTACCAAAACTTCTTTTGTGCCTCGAACTTCATGCTGTGGGCTGAAAAGTGGACTTATGCAGCCAGAACACTGAACATATGCCTCCTGAAAAATGTTTGTATTTTAAGATGGTATCCCTGCAAACTTTGACGTACTAGCAGATCTGATAAGCTTTGGGAGAAAATAGCATCATCTGGTGCTATTACATGATAAACTGGTATGTTATTGAAGAGAAGTCATTCCATAATGTAATTTTTTTAAAAACTATTTTGGTGGCTATGGTTGCTTAGATGAATGAAACAAACTTCAGTGATGCAAACTGAGCATATTCGTAAGTGGAAATTCAGTAATAAATGTCCCTGTGGAACATAGACTTCCCACAAAAGCATTTTATTGTTTAATTCACAGGGTGAAAGGATATGTTTGTTTTCAAATATAGTTGTTGTAAAAGCTATGGTTTGGGACATAGAAGTTGTTCTTTTGGTGAAAAGTGTGTATAATCTTTCATACACATTCATTGTGTTTTAAGCCCCAAGGTCAGAATTCAGAACCTGGCAATTCCTATAAGAATGAGAAACTGATGATAGAAATGAAATGTATTTTTGGGGCAGTTTTGCAGCCATGTGCTTTATTTTACAGAGCAAGTATGCAATTTTGCTTCTACAAACGCAGGCAAAAGTCATTGGAGCTTTTCTTTCTTTCCCCCCTGTCCCGCTTTCTTTCCCTTTTTCTCTTTTTTTCCTTTCTTTCTTCTTTTTCCAGAAATACTCCAAATGATACCTGCAAGTAGCATTCAAAATAAGCTTCATTCTCCCAGTGTCAATACACAACATTCCTCTTTGCTCTCACACCCCCCTTATTTGCATTTTCCCAGATTATCTTTCTCTATTGGTCTACAATTGGAAAAACAACAACAACAACAAAAACAACAAAAAAAATGACACCCTCTGTTCATCCATTAGATTCAGTTCTACACAGTCCCTGAGCACTTGGTTCTGCACAGGCCCCAACGTCTTGGACTGTCACTCCTATTGTGTGCTAATGTTTTAAACACCTGGTTGCCCTTGTTTTTGAGCCATAAAGACTTAATGTATGTGCCGGCTTCCACGATTGTTTCTTGATTCTAGATGATATCCACGCCTTCTTTATACCTGTTAGAGTTTGTGTCATATCCACGCACACACATACATACCCATTTTTTAGAAAGGATGGAGTGGCTTTTTGTCACTCCTTAATCCTTTGTCAAAGGGTAGAAAATACAGTGTTTTTCTGTGTGTGCTGAATGGACATCAGAGACTCTTCTCTTTCTTTGGGTCCCACAGCCCTGCTTTGAAATATTTTTAAAGAGATGAAAAGGGATGTAGTTGTAGCTGTAAAACGATGAACTTTGCACATTACTGAAATAAATGATTCTCCTTTTTATTCTGGGGTCCAGGTTGAGATAATACACAGAAGTAAAAAAAAAAAAAATCTGGATGTCTTCTAATTTATTGTCTCCTGACTTTTTTTCCTCCCTTTAATTTATTTTTGGAGTCTGAGAAGAAAAGCACGCCAAAAAGGCCCAGTGTATTGATGTGTGAAATTGAAGGAGTTGATGATTCTTATGATCCAGACACCATGCCCTTTGACAGGGTTAACATAAAAAGAAACATACTGGAAAACACACGCTTAAATATGAAAAATTCCTTAAATTCAGGGTGTGTTCATACAAAGTGAAATTTTTACAGTGTGGAAAGCATTAAACCTGATCCAGAAAAAACGTTAGGTGCCCCAGCCATTGAGATGTGAATCTCTTTAATCCACACAAGCATTAGAAAAATCTGAAACATGTGAAAGTTCAAAAGCTGCAAAGCCATTACATGACTCCTTATTCATTTCTCAAATATTGTGACTTTCTATTGAACTGTGAAAAGGCTTCTTCTTGTATTTTTTTCCCTTTTCATAAGCAATACATCAGTCACTCACTAATGAGTTATTCTGCATTGTGAAGCTGAAAGTGAGTTTCGTTTGGTTGAGTCTGCTTGGGTATAAATCTTTGATTTATTTCAGAGCATTTATGTAGCATTTCAGAAGTTGGTCACTTACAGCTTTTCAGCAATTGCTGTTGAAGAAGGGGAAAAGGCAAGAATTAGTAGAATGTCAATGTTGTTTTTTTTAAGATCTCTTAGACTGGGTTTTTTTTTTTTTAGATTTTTTAGACTCTTTGCTCAAATGCAGTACTTAAGGAGATGATAGAGTTGCTGAGAGGCAAGCTAGAGATTGCTGTTACAGTGCAGTGTCTGAAAAATGGCTCTTTCTTTATGTAGAGCAACAACCTTAAGGGAGAGCAGAAGGTTTCACATTGGTTTGTCACCTGAAAATGGGACTTATTTTTATCAGTGAAACTCCTGTGAGAAGATCATGTAGTGACAGAGAGCCATTGGAACTGTATTTTTTTTTTTTAA
>JACDJE010000250.1:575157-619397 GCA_016647715.1 Pavo muticus | reverse complement strand
TTTTTTTTAATTGTTGGGGTAATGTTAAATATTAACGATTTAAAATTAATAATGAATAATAAACCCAGTCATATTAAAACTGGATTTGCCTCTTACAGTATGAGAAGACAGTTTGGCCCACAGTCAGAATTTGATCAAGACTTGGGAATTTTGATGTTCAGGCTTGTGGGTTAAACACATCTGTACCCAGAATAAGATTACAGTCTGTGATGAAGTATGTTTTCAATTATACTCTGTTAGAAAAGTAATGTGAAATTTATCTTAAGTTGTCATGGTGCTTCAAAGCATGGGCTTTTCTCTTTCTAAGTCCTTGAACAAATGCAGGATGTGTTGAGGCAAAACTGTTTCCAATTAAGTTGATGCATAATGCTCTTTAATGTTTCAGGACTTCAAGTTTAACTTAAAGAAAAATCCTTTAGCCAGAGTTCAGAAGGATAATTCAGATAAAATTTCCTGGGAAGCAGTCATTTGCCTGAACTCATGTGGCTGCACTATGTCGGTAGCTCGGTAAGCACAGTGTGACACATAGCTATGAATCTCATCAGAACCATGCTGACAAATGTAAGGATCCAACTCTGTGTTACATCACTGCATTTTTATTCTGTAATGAAGAACTAACTTCAGCTCCCTTGTCAAGTAAGGGGCACTTAAAGCATATACTGCATTAAAAGAAATAAAAGTGATTCCAGGAAATGACGGTGCTGCTTGCATCCAGTATAAATTTTTTGCTGCCTTAAGTGTGTGTTCTTGAGAAGAATGAGTTTCTGGTGTTCCAAGGGTTGTTTTTTTTCTGCCCAGCTGAAACATCCCTGTTCATCACTCATCATTCTGTGGAGTACTAGCCTGAAAACTTATGTCATGCTGAAGATTAACAAGGGATTAAGAGCGAGCAATGAGTTTTCTGGGTAAATTTATGTACATGCACCACAAATTATTTGTTCAGGTTCAATTCTTCTGCTCTTGTTTGTCATTTTTTGGAGCTGTTGCTGCAGGGATTTCTGAACTACTTTGGCAATTTTCTGTATGCTTTTCCAAATACCTGCCACCTCCATCCCTGCTCCCCCTGCACAGACACTTTCCTGCTGAAGCCCAGTCAGCATGGTTATGCCAAAGTTGAATTTCACTCATAGATGTTGACTACTCTGCCTTGACTGCTCAATTTTCTTTACCCTCAAGGCCAAAGTTAAGTCTGCTTAGAACACATACTTAAAACTGGATTTGGCAAAGAGAAAATATATGTGAAAATGATGATAAAATAAATCCTTTCATTTTCATGATGCCAAATAAGCAACAAAAATCACGTGACATAGGAAAAATGCCCAGTTTATCACCTTGGCCAAAATCTTGTCACACGAGCATGTTTGGTAGTCTGTGCTGATTTTTTAATCTTGCAGGAAAACATTTTTTTAATTTTGAAGAACGGGGATCACTGTCGATAAAGGTGACACTGGAAGAATCCTTCTAAGCATTGTCTATGTAGTTGGAAGGAGTTTGTGCAAGTATTCAGTAATGCATTAACAATTTATAGGAAGCAATAAGAAAGAATCTTCAAAATTACTGCGTATCTTTGCTGAAGATCAGAACATTACTTTAACTTATCATGACAAAAGGAATCTTTTCTATTGTAGTCTTTTCCCTACTGATGCAGTGTGCCATACCTTATGTGGAACTGTGCAGTGACACAGTCTATAAGAAGAAGGAAGCTTGGATTTCAGATTTCTGCTTGCTTTTGGTGTGCTTAATACCTGTGTTAACAAATTAGGTCACATAGAAATTGAAATATTGCTTTGGTTATGGATCCAGTTATCTCGTTGGCCAGAACCATGACCTTACTTAAGCTTGGTTGTCTTAAAACTAGGTACTTTTAAAAGACTACTTTGAAATCTGGCCCCTGAAAATAAAGGAAAAGACCTAATAAAACATTAAAACATACTGTAATTTAAAGCAGTATCCTTATTTAGGCTTTCTTCTAGAAAAGTAATATCAAACCTCTCTTATATTTAACTTCTTAAACTTACTGATCACAAGCTGTTTTAAATAAACTTAGTGACTCAGGAGATGCTGGAAATTTGAGGTAGTTTGATATATGCACCATAGGATAATTGTTCTACTTCAGGGTGATATTTAGCTATATTATCCATGACTCTAGTAGTATCTTCTGTACATAGGAAGATGGTATGCTCATCTCTTGGTATAAATAAAGATGGTATGTTCTTCTCTTAGTAAAAATAAAACCCAAGATGAATAACCACAGTGTGATATGGATTTTCTTAGAGTTGGGGATAATATTATGAATAATCTCATAACAGGAGACAAGAAAAAAAAATAGAAGGGGGAGACGCATTTATTTTGCTTGGGAAAAGTATGAAAAGATATCATTCTGGAAATCTGGACTGTGACTAATTTCTGCCCAGCAGGGTTCAGATTTTGCAATTTTGTGTAGAACTGCATCCTGGTCACCACTTTGAATTATTTATTGACTAACTGAGTGAGTCCTGTCTACTTTCTAAACAATAGCAGAAATTTATTTTAGTGATATGTCAAGCTGAGACTTTTTGAATGAGCAGATTTTGAGAGAGGGGGAAGAAAAGTTAAAAATATCTCAGTGACAGAGGAGCAAAACCATTTGATATAAATGAACAGGTGCCTGAACGAAGAAATCTTCTAAACCAATGGATTTTAGACACTTTTATTGCTTAACATATATTCCAGTATTTAATACACATGCATTATTATTTTATCTGAGTATCCATTCTGAAATTACTCTGTAATTTGCTCCTGTAAATGTTGTACTAGTTTCCTTCACACAAAGGACTGAATGATTGCTACAACAAATTGTACACATTGCGGGAAAAATCATAGAATGGCCTGGGTTGAAAAGGACCTCAAAGATCATCTAGTTTCAACCCCCCTGCTATGTGCAGGGTCGCCAGCCACTAGACCAGGCTGCCCAGAGCCACATCCAGCCTGGCCTTGAATGCCTCCAGGGATGGGGCATCCACAACCTCTGTGAAGATGCACTCTACTGTGCATCATGGTAGAGTGCAACTTATTTTTACCATCTCTGTATTTTAAAAGTCCTTGAAGCTTACTTAGAGGAGAAATTGCAGCTACTTTTGTCTGAAAGGTGTTTGTATGACTAGCAAATATGACTGGTAGCGTGACTCAGCTTTAACACAACAATGACCTAGATCTTGCAATAATGGACATTATCTCAGTAGCCATAGTTGAGAACATTTGAATGGTTCAGTTCTGCATAAGTGAGACCTTACACAGATTATATGGCAGCAAGGAGATCCCTAATAATCAGAACTGTTGTGCTTTATTGGCATGTGATTTGAGGCAGTTTAAATGTCATCAGTATCTTTTCAAACTTTAAATAAATAGAGCATATCAGTAAGTGGTATGGATGAGAGAGAGAAGTTGTGGATTTCACAATAGCTTAACTCAATCAAGACCATTTCCAACAACTGGTACATGTTTATCATGGCACAAAACAGAATTCAAGCATTTCAGAAACTCTGCTTGGTCTGTCTTTTGTCAGAAAGACAGAATTGTGAACCATCTTTAATTAACTGGCATGATACACTTTTATCCACCTGCTGATTGCTGCTTAGTGATACTAATTTGATCTCAAGCATATTTAGACAGAACAATGTCTGTTTTGACAAAAGTACCCTCACGCAGGATATTTGTGGACAGCACATCAATACTTCGAGTGTAGCACCCTACTCTGAATACTGTCTGACAATCATGTCTTTAGCCAGCGAACAGTGAACTACATATGTCACTTCAGTGAGTTATTCAGGTTCCCAATGGTACAGGTGCACCAGCAAAAGTTTGATGAGTGATTGATTGATGTACTTTGCTTCTTCCCTTTCCTTTCTGTATTCCCTTCCCCTCCTCGTCTTGTAGCTAGCTTCCCAAGAAAGATATACTGATTTTGGCCCTTAGTTATCATTGAGACAATCATGGGCCAAGAGCAATGCTGTTGCATTGCTGTGCACTCGTCAGATTTTTATATGCTTTTTCTAGCAAATAACACTGCTGCCAGGTTTTGATCATCGAAACAGAAGACATTCAGAGAGTAGCATGTGCTCAATTGGCTGCGTTACTTTAACAGCACATAAATGATCACTACGTTCCATCAAGAATGCTTACCTTTTGGTGGAGTTAGAACTGTATCTAAAGCACTAAAAGGAGATGTGTCAGTGGCTAATGCTTTAAATCAGGCCTTTACATGAATTCATGGATGAGTTTACTTGGAAAATATTGACTGTCATTGGAAGACAGAAGCTAGACAAAATTACCAGCAAATCCTCTCAGCAAAGTAAATCTGTTGACTGTCAGCTGTCCTAGATTCTAGAGTGCAAAACAAGTCAGCCAGCTGCTGAGCATCAGTGGCTCAGAGAGTTGGGGGAAATCAGGCTCTGTTTGTAAGGATAATTGGATTCCATTTTGGGGAATTTGCAAATTTTTAATATTTTAAATATTGAGTAAAGGAAAAATAGTTTATTTCCACTGTTGTGTTTGGAGGACCAAAGGATATTTTCTTTTTCTGGTTTTAATCCCTTAGGACCTCCCTTAGGACTTTAGCATCCATGTTACTTTACAAAGGCCTCCTTTATTGTCCTTGAGAAGGACTTCTCCCCAGCCTTCCACCCACTCCCATAAGTGGGTCAGTTGAAAGTGTACAGGGAGAGCAATGGCTCCATATGGAAAAGCAGACATCTTTACCTCCAAGGATCCCAAAATCACAAGTCCCACCTCAACAGCCCTCCCTTTTATCACTGGTAAGGTTTCAGTGAGACTTGAGACTACAGCAAGAGTAAACACAGGATTCTTTTTTTTTTTTTAAGTCATAAAAATCTCCCACTACTTTCTCCTGAGGATTTGTAATGTTTTCCTGCATGCCAGTAGAGGAGTGTATTTGCAGCAGTAAGTCTATTTGGTTTTGTTATAGACACAGTGCTAAACAAAGGGATTCTTTTTCATCCTTCTAAACTGATTTTATGGGAGGGCTCTCTTTCTGAACCCAAACTGATACAGATAATAATTCACATCCTCTTTGATTGCTCTTTCCAGTTCTCCATGAATAGCTGGTAATCATATTGATCTTTCAACCCTATATTTGCACTGCTACCCCATTCTGAAGGATGTAAGAGGGCTGTTCTGAAAATAATGCCTCCTATTTGTTTATGTTGGCCGACGACGTCAGAGGCGAATGTTTATGGTATGGCAGTAGAGGCTAAAAATTCCCACCAGTATTCCATTATGTTTTGTTGCTGTGTGACAGAGGGCAGCAGAGGGGCAGTCTGTCATGGAGGTGTGTATGAAGCAAAGGTGTGTCATTGAATTCCTCCACGTGGAAAACACTACACCCACTGACATTCATTGATGCTTGATGAATGTTTATGGAAACCAAACAGTGGATGTGAGCGCAATGAGGCAGTGGGTGGTGCATTTCAGCAGTGGTGACAGTGAGAGTGAGTCGCCTCTTCCGGTGCATATCTTTAGAAGTGCAGCATGCAGGCTCTTGTTCATGAATGGTAAAAATGTGGAGCTCATGGTGGTGACTATGTTGGAAAATAGTGTTTTCTAGCTTAGAATTTGCTTTATCAAATAGTGTTATTGTGCTCCTTGTATCTGGTGCATTTTCTATGTAAATAAATAGGAGGCATTACTTTCAGAGTGACCTATGTAGATCAAGCATATTAATTAGGCAGCATTGTTTTTTCCAGCAGTTTTTTCCAAAACCATCATGGTTTCTTAGTCATCCAAACATTGCATAATAAAAGTTGATATGATGAAAAGAATATTCTCCATCGTTTTTGCTCAGGAAAATAGGTTTGAAATGCACAAATCATAGAATCATAGAATGGACATTACTTTTCTTGAAAGCCAGAACTGAAACACTCCCCTTAAAAACAACAAAAATTATTACAATCAGTTTAATGGAAAAGGTTTATATGCAGATAATATATTTTAATGTTTTATATACACATAAGATGGAGGCAGAGGAACTGAGTTCATCTGAGTGCCAGGCTACAAAATCCAGAGCTGGGATGGAAAAAACTTCCAAGAGTATCATTCTCAGAGACAAAGAGAAAGTGAGGGATCCAGAGGAAAATGTGAAGGAGGGAACTATGGAAAATGCCTATGAAAAAGAGTATAGATGGACATTCGGTGGAATGCATTTTTTTCTACTTATCCAATATAAGGAACAGAGGAAATCTTGAAAAACTGGATCCCAGACATGCAGAAAACCCGTTCAGTTGCTCATAATAACCTGGATAAAATTCATGCTCTTGAATAAGACTGATAGATACACAACTTCTGTCAGAAAAAGTATATTTAACTATTTGAATCTGATTAAAAGCTTCTACACTGGGACAATAAAAATAAGCAACAAACACATTAGCTAAAAAATATAATGAATAATTGTAAAAAAGCTGAGGATTTCAATCTTAATTATTTGACTTTAGGGTCAAATTCCAAGTGCAATTCTGGAAAGTTCATTGAAGAAAATAAATAAAAAAAGAAACAAATGACGAAAAAAAGTGATGCTTCTGTGAGATTCCGTTTAACTGCATTTTTTTTTTCTCAAAGATTGAGGTTAATCTTTTGTAGTTTTATTTGAACTTAATCTGCTTTGATTTATAAAAGGTATTAAATTTTCTTTTCTTACTCCTGCACCTTCAGTACAAAATTTTACATTCAGTATTCTCTCCAAACGTGGATAATTTCATTTCCCTTTACTCTTTTCCATGAAACATCATTGTTCTTTTCCATAGAACAAACACCATTGGTTAGGCTGACAGAGCATACTGTTTGCTCAGAAGCAACATGCATTCACTCTAAACCTTCCCTTTGAAAAGTCTGAGGCCCTTGCATTATGTCCTTCCACCTTGTATCATCTTTTCTCTTGAACAGAGTGACATTACTTCCTAAAGCAACTGTGTTCTGTGAAGAGTTCTGAGTAGTCCGTTGATTCCACTGAGAGGAGTATATGTTATGAGACGGTCTGACTTCACAGAACAACTGTTTATGTCACAGGAAATAAGTCTGTTGGCAGAAATGTACCAAAAGAAATTCTTTCAAAAAATCTGTGGTCTTGACTTTTGAAGAGAAAGTTGAGCTTTTCTAATGTTAATAAATTTAAGATAAATTATTATACTTTTTTTGTTTTGTTTTGTTCTCTTATTTGTTTTGTCAAATAAATATTCTCGCTTCTTGAAGCTGCCTGTCAGTAATACAGAGGACCTGGGAATAAGAGAGCTGCTCATCTCTAATGATCTTTGCATGTACTTCTCACACAGGTCATTGTTAGAAATCATTTTTTTCTTAAGAGAGAACCAGTACTTCAGCTCCTGCATAAAGCATTGCTTTCACTTGCCAACTCAAATTTGCCTGCTCAAATATGTATTTGTATTGTGTTGCCAGTGCCCAGTTTAGAGTGTAAATTCTTTAGGGCTGTATTAGTACCTTCCTTGCAAGCAGTAGTATCTTCTTTATACCAACTGCCCTATGTGTAAAGCCTATGGCATTGGAACACTAAAAAGAAGGAAAATACTTGTTTTGCCCTTGTACAAGCAAGAGGTTTATTTATTTATAATCTCTATCAGTTATTACTTATAAATATCTTCATTTTTTCTGATTTTTCTCATGGCAGACTGAAATGGAGTATTAGTAATAGTTTGAGATGCCTTTCTTATGTAGTTGACATTCTAAAGTCTAACACTTAATTCTTGGATGGGAAGTGTTGTCTGCAGTTTTGGGAATACCAAATGGAAGCTGGATAATGTTTTGGCCTTTAAAAATGCTTAGATTGGTATCTGCAGGACACTGCCTAAAGAATAAAGAGGAAAAGACCATCTATTATCAATAATCTTAAGAATACCAAAGCCGAAAGGATTCTTTTTAACAAGGGAATGTCTTACCAGTGGAGAGCAAAAGCAAAATGATGAGACCTTATTTAAGTTGAGTGCTTTTTAGTAAACAAATTGAGCAGTCATTTATCAAAACATTGATTAGTAAAAGGTTTGCACAGTTCTTACAGTGTGTCCAGTGATGGATGTTGTCTTAGGAGATGGCAAATAATATTGCAGAGTGGCTGGAACCTTTTGAACTCATCAGCATGATATCAGCAAGTAAAGTGTCAGCAATGCTCTAATCCAAGAATGTTTTGTTGTCACAACTCCGTGTACAAGACTGACTTTGGTTCTAGGTAGAGGGGAATGACAGCTTGGTGGACTACCTTAGACAACTGATAGATTACAGATACAGAAGAGTACAACCATGCAGGAAAACACTAAAATCTGTTGATCAGTTTATTCAAACAGTGGCCTTTTAAGGCTCAGGAGATGTTTTAGAAGATACCAGTATTAATATAGTATGTTCAATTGTCTCCATTGGACGAGGACAATATCTGATTCTTATCTGTGAGAGTTTTGGAAAATGACTTAGCCACTTATGTGCTTGAATATTTATGCCAGCGTAGTGATGCATAATGCAAGGTCAGGAGTTACTGGCAAGATGTCAGTGTTTGCCTGTGCTTGTTGTAGCATGGGGATTTGTGATATGTCAAGTTGGTGCTCTTTTGCAAGTGAGAAGCATCATCAGATGCAGTAGGCCAGTTTTTATCCTATAGATCCTTGGAGCAGCAGCTACAAATTCTGTTCTTGTGCAGCCACAGTGTGAAAAGGGGAATGGTACTCTTTAATACCAAATGTATTTGTGCTTGCTGAAATCTATATAANTTTTTAGATTTTTTAGACTCTTTGCTCAAATGCAGTACTTAAGGAGATGATAGAGTTGCTGAGAGGCAAGCTAGAGATTGCTGTTACAGTGCAGTGTCTGAAAAATGGCTCTTTCTTTATGTAGAGCAACAACCTTAAGGGAGAGCAGAAGGTTTCACATTGGTTTGTCACCTGAAAATGGGACTTATTTTTATCAGTGAAACTCCTGTGAGAAGATCATGTAGTGACAGAGAGCCATTGGAACTGTATTTTTTTTTTTTAAATGATAGCAACTGCTATCATTTAGTCTCTCTGATGGAGACTTCTCGAGTCTCCCCCCCCCCCCCAAAAAAAAAAAAAAAAAGTCTTAAAAAGACAAAGAGGCCTGTTTTCTACATGAAAATAGCTGTCAACCTGTATTTCACTGACTTACCAGAAGATGTATCAGTGGAGGTAGTCAGCTAATTTCTGGGTCTCCTGAGAAAACCACACTCTCAAGTGATGGACATCATTTAGAGTTTGTAACCTAAGGAAAACAAATGACTCAAACCTCTGCCGAGGCCCAAAGAGCTTAAAGGTAAATATGAGATAAGGACTAGCTGCAGTCATGCTGTCCTCTGCTGCCAAGGCATCGCAGCAAAACAAAGGCTTATTGATCAAAAAGGTCATGGAAAACAGAACAGGGCTTAAAGAAACTGGATTAATTTTTTTTTTTTTTTTTTAAGAGTTAAGTGCAAAAATAGTAACCCAAAGATGGAGTCTGTATGGCAGGCATTTCTCACATGCATTCTTTTATTTGTCTGCACAAATAAAGTGAATATCTATAATTCTCTTGTTTCATAGAATGACTTCCAACCATAGTCTCCACAGTCTTGAAATAGCAAATGTGTCCCTCTGATTAAAATGGAGAATGTGACAACAGAAAATGCAGTACTGTGCTTGGGTCTTCCACTTGATGCTGTTGTGCTCCTCATGTCTTGAAGGGATGTGTAAGGCTGCTCACGTATTGTGGTAGGCAGTGGCTACTGATCTATTACTGCGGTACTTCTTCTCAAGGGTTTGAAACAAATCCCCGATGTTGACTTCATTTCCTCAGTGAAGAAGGCTTTTTTCTTACATGTCCGGTGAAGGTTGTATGGGAAATATTTGCTATCCAGGATCCACAAGTTGTCAACCTTTCGTATCATGAAAAATAGAAATAAAGGACAAATTTCTATTGCAAGACTGCTGGAAAAAGATTGTAAACACAGAGATCCTAGTGTCATCAACTGACAACAATCTGCTAAGTGATGTTTATGTTTTAGGGGCAAGCGGAAAAAGAACATTCCCTGTGAATGACAACCGCCCATCTCATAATGTCGTATTGCCATTGTCTATGAAAAAGGCCCATTATGTTATGTCTAACTAGAAAGAAACTTAACAAAGAAGCACACTGTGTTGTTAAGGAGAGGAAGGAGAGCCTTGTGGTTAGGGCATAGGAGATGTTGATTCAAATTTCTGGCTCTGCAAGAACCTTCCTCTGTGACCTTGATCGACTCGTGTACTGCCTCACTCTAAAATGGCAACAGTACCCAAAGCAGGAGAGATATGGGCGCCAAAATGGGAAAAAGACCTTTTGAAAAACTGGCATAAAAATAGGAGCTACATAGTTCGGAGCCTTTTTATTTCTTTTTTTTTTTNTTATTTTATTTTATTTTATTTTATTTTATTTTATTTTATTTTATTTTAATTTAGAAATCGTTTGCAGATCTTCAACCTGGATTACTTGAAATAACACAGCTGACACTGATACAGTATTTTTTTAAAGCAGGTACAAATTATACCTTTTTGCAAAAGCCTGCTGGGTAATAGCAGAAATAAAACAATGGGAATGAGGCAGATCAGTGTGAGAGAACAAACATAAATCTAAGATGCTGAATCCTAGGGAGACAAGAGTAGCTTCCATTATGAATAATTCTTCCTTTCTTAATTTATTTCCTGTCTCCCTACCCCACTGTTTCTGTTACTCTATAGGACATCCTGTTACTCTTTTAGATCAATAGTAGACTCTCAGCATATTTGATTTTCTGTTCTTCATTCAGTTTCACAGACAGAATAGTTGCAAGGGTGTGGATAGTAAAGGGAAACAAACAGCAATGCTAATTTCAATATTTCTTCATTTTGAAAACCTTGTTTTACATGAGTCTCCTTTCTTTGTATTCAATCTTTGCAGACAGAGTAGCATACTATTTAAATGTGCATATTAAGTGGTTATGATCTGGCTGAAAATACTGTCATAATGAGTTCTGGAGATAAAAGGAGGTATATATAAAAGGCTAAATGATGGTGCCTTGTTTTGGAAAGTCTGTATCATTTAGTTCTGGCTTAATAAATGAAGCACTATCTCATGAAGTCTTCATGAGCTTTAGAAAAACTGTATATTGTTCTGCGTATAGCTAGAAAGATTACTGACAGGATTTTAGACCAGTTTCTGGGTCATAACACCACCATTTCCAAGGTCAGATTTGGTTTTTGCTGCTTAGATTTATTTTGAAAATGGGTGCTGCTAGGGGTAGTGCTTGTATGTAGGTCACTCCGAAAGTAATGCCTCCTATTTATTTCCATGGAAAAGATCACAGTTGCACTATTTGATAGAGCCAAATTCTCAGGCATCAATGAATGCCAGTGTGTATCATTTTTTTCCACATGGAGGAATTCAATGACACACTTTTGATTTGTAGGCACTTCCATGTCAGATGGTGTTCTGACAGACTGCTCCTCTGCTGCCATCTGTCTCACATCAATGAAATATAACAAAATATTGGTGGGAAGTTTCAGTCTCTACTGCTATACCACCAAAATCCACCTCTGATGTCATGAGCCAATGTAAAAGAGGAGGCATTATTTTCAGAGCACTCTCCTAGAATAGTTGCAAATAACACAATCTCATGCCATCTGAATTTCACAGAAAATCGTTTATTTTTTCTTCCCTAAATGTCTTTTGATTTCCTGGAATTCTTAGGCTTATTCTTTTAATCACTTTTCCTCATGCAGAACTGACTATGGGTAGGAATCTATTTCTACATCTTAACAGGTATTTTCACAGTGCAGTTGTTGATCATAGAATCATAGAATCAGCAAGGTTGGAAAAGTTCAACTGTCCACATATCACCAATATTTCCCACTAAACAAGTCCCTCAGTACAACAGCTAAACATTTCTTGAACACCTCCAGGGATGGTGACTTCACCACCTCCCTGGGCAGCCTGTTCCAGTGCCTGGCCACTCTCTCAGATAAATAGTTCCTAACAACCAATCTGAATCTCCCCTGGCACAACTTGAGGCCATTCCCTTTAGACCTATCTCTAGTTACATGGGAGAAGAGGCAGATCCCCACCTCACCACAACCTTCCTTCAGGTAGCTGTAGAGAGTGATAAGGTCTCCCCTGAGCCTCCTCTTCTCCAGACTAAACAATCCCAGCTCCCTCAGGTGCTCCTCATAAGACTTGTGCTTCAAACGCCTCACCAGCTTTGTTGCCCTCCTCTTGACGCGCTCCTGGGCCTCAATCTCTTTCTTGTAGTGAGGGTCCCAAAACTGAATACTGTACTCGAGGCGCAGCCTCACCAGGGCTGAGTACAGAGGGATGATCGCTTCTCTGCTCCTGATGGCAGCACTATTTCTGATATAAGCCAGGATGCCGTTGGCCTTCTTTGCCACCTGGGCACACTGCTGGATCGTGTTCAGCCGAGTGTCAGCCAATTCTTCCAGATTTGTTTCTTCCATAGAGTCTTCCAGCCATTCTGCCCCATGCCTGTAGTGTTGCCTGGGGTTGTTGTGGCCAAAGACAGGACTCAGCACTTGGTCTTGTTGAACTTCATCCCATTGGTCCCAGCCTAGTTATCCACCCTGTCGAAATCACTCTGTAGGGCCTTCCTATCATGTAAACAAAGCCATGTTTCCTACACTTGACACTGAAAATGTCTGGCGTGACTGAAGGTGGTAAACGTGTTCAGAAGAAAAGCAGCTTTTTTCTTATAAGCGTTACACGTCAATTTTCTAGGAAATACGGGAATTTCAAATAAAGATAAGCGTTTCTTCGGTTGGATTAAGACAATGAATGCAGAACATCAGTGAATGAAAAGAAAGTGTATCATACTGACGTATGGATCTAGGCATCTGTAAAATAAATCATTTTCTTTTTTATTTTTTATTCCCTCAGAAGGAAAGTGTATCAGAGCAAAAAAAAAAAAGTCTCGTTCTGATTTGTCTCACATATTTTTGATTTTTAGCTTGCTCCACCTCACTGTTTTTGTAAGAGATTTTCCTTAGCTGCCTCTGTAAAACTTTCTTTTACTGTGAATTTTAAAAAAAATTTTGACAGCTGTCACGCTAGGGATGTACTGACAATGCTGCCTGTCAGGCTGACCAACTGTGTCACTGTTTCCTTGTTCTTCCATCTGTCTGTCTTTTTCTGTTTGTCATTTTTGTCCCTCTCATACTAAAAGTGCCTATAACATAAGGAACATTGTTTTTTCGAGGTGTTCTGTCCAGTACCTAATGCAATCAGTACTAATGCATGTCATACATTTGTGTTTTATTCAGTTTATTCAGTTCCCTTTTCTAACTGAAAATCTCCTATCAGGTGAAAAACGATCAGCCCTCTGTTATACCAAATACAGGAAATCATTGCAATTATAATTTTGACAAGAGTCTAAGATGTTTAAAGAAGGCATTAACTTCTGTCAGTGCTTACTTCTTCACTAAAGCTGAGCTCATGCCTTTATGTAAGGATTGAATAATCCAGTCAACTAATTAACTATACCTTCTGTCATTTTTTTGAGCTCTTTCATTTGGGATTGCATGAATGTTTTCCACTGTAACTTAGTGAACCTAATGTAAGATAGGGAATTGTCATTTGAGCTAATCTAGACATATTCTTTCCTCTATTTAAGGAATAATAAGGCCACGAGGACACATTTATTGCACATCAAATTATTCAGGTCTTTTGTGTTCAGTGAAGCTCATTTAAACAAAAATCTGATAAAGGAATAAATATATAGTCATAAGTAAAATAATGCATTATGGATATAGATGACGTCTAATTCTAATGTTAATGGACTTAGGTACCAGAAGATAGACATTTATGCTTCTGTGTTCTACATTGCATAAATCACCTGATTAAGTATGTTAAGCTTATATGCCAGCAAAGTGTACAGCTGTGTTCAAGATTAACCCTTAGTATGCATATCCATCCCCACAATCTTCTGGTAATGCATGCTCCATAACTACCCCTGAACTCCTGACATTTCTCGAATCATTTTCAACAGGAAATGACGTGGCCTACTGCTACTTTCTGTTTGCCTGGTTGCCCGCTAAAGTCCATCCTTCTTGGCACTGCTCACACCAGCTCCAGCTGCTTCAAGTTGCTTTGCAATCTCACCATCTACCTCCTTGAATTTGGAAGGCTGGTCACCTTTTGTAGTACTGCTGCATGGATGAATCCTAATCTTCTTGAAATTAGGATATTAAAGATGAGATAAGCCCTGGTATCTAGAAGTAGTATATACTGGAGTCCTATGAGACACATAGCTGGATATAATCTTTCTCCAGTGGATATCTTGTCCTTAGAGCTATTACCTTGGAAACACTCCTTAATATTTCAAATCACACTCCCCCTTTCTTAGATATATTCTTTTTGTCAGACATAGCCTAGCTACAGAATGGCCAATGTCTGAGCACTTAGCTATGCTGTTGACCTCTCAATCTGTGTAGAAATGGATTTTCATCTTTTGTGCAGGCTTGTATTTTGCTAAATGATTAAATAAAAACAAAACACAACAAAACAAAACCTTGTGAATACCAACCTGTTAGGACTGCTCTGTCTATTGATCGATGGAGTGTTAAAATCCACCACAGGAACTAGTCCCAGTATGACTTGATGCTTCACTCTGAAGCAGCCAGACTTTCAAAAACACAAATATCTGGTTTATTCCCAGAAGCTCTTTTTTCTGGGTCAATCCTATGTTTCTTAAATACTGTCATGGCACCGAGGGGAAAGCTATGCACGTGAGAACTTGGAAGCTTGGACACATTAGGCAAACAAGAAGTCAGTTTAGCATTGTGCATTAATGAAAGAGAATGAAAATAAAAGTCAAATGAAAGCAAGTCCCACCTGCATACCACTTCAACAAAGTGTATGAAGCAAAGGACATCTGTGACCACAATGTCATACACTGAGGCGTTATGGATTCACACTGCATTCTGCCTCTGAGCAGTCATTTGATAACACTGCAATCCAGGAATGCAGCTGTTCCTTTCTGCAAATTTAATGATCCGCACATCTTAAAAAGCATTTTTTTTCTTTTTTTTTTTAATTTACTTCTTTTGTATTATGTTTTGTATCAGTGAAGATAGAACATTTTATACAGAGTCATCAGGGAAATTATGTTTACGTTTTTCCTTTTTTTTTGGTCATTCAAGACTTATGTTCACAGTAATGAGGCTTCAAGTTTTGTGCTGCTGTGAGATGAACTGCATTTTGCATCATTGTCTTCACCTTCACATCTGGGGTTGTTGCCTTCACCTTCCTACTGATACTAGCCCTGAGGCACGTGTTATCTTGTATCCACACACATTCTGTCATGTCTCATTCTTTGAATGAATAAAAAACATTTTCAGAAAATGGAAAATGGAGGGCTGGATTGAATTCCGTAAATATGCATTTAAGGAGACACTCTGCATGCAGATTCCCACTTTCCTGCCTCCAGGTGGTGGCTGTAGGAAGCAACTGCTTTGACATTTCTGTCTTTCTTTTGTGGAAACCTTATGAGACCTTGTTCAGTCACAGAATCACACAGAATCACAGATTCACTGGTTTTGGAAGGGCCCTCAAGTGATCATCGAGTCCAACCCCGCTGCTAAAGCAGATACCCTACAATATGTCACACTGGTAGCTTGTCCAGGCAGGTCTTGAATTTCTCCATAGAAGGAGACTCCGCAACCTCTCTGGACAACCTGTTCCAATGCTCTGTCACTTTTGCCATAAAGAAGTTCTTCCACATGTTAGTACGGAACGCCGTATGTTCAAGTTCAAGTCTGTTTATGCATTACCTCTTGTTTGCAACACCACATTCATCTCCAACTCTAAGGGAAGGACGACAAGTTTAATTTAACATAGCAAATATAGCATGGATTCAGCAACAAGACAACTTGGATGGACTTCAGTTGGGTTCATTGAAAGCTGAACAGCAACACTGTAAGAGGTTGGACTTCTGCTCCAAAATTTCTGTTTTCCCTCTGGGCATGCTGGGATAAGAATATGCTGCTCTTTGCAAGAATTTGGATGAATCTCAGTGTATAGTGCTTTTCTTTACATGTCTGTGTTTAGAAAAACCCTTTTAAAATACTGAATGTATATTAGTATTTTACGAGGTCATTTCTACGATAGGTTTGTACTTTGAACTACTGGTTAGAAAACTTCTTAAATAACTATTAATAACGAATCAGACAGATTTAGAGTCAAGGGCCAAATTCTTTTATTTTGAACTTTTATTATATTGATTAAAAATAATTTCAATTTAAAAGATACCTGCAGGGATCTTCACTTGAAGACTGTTTCTCAAGGCTTGATTTGCATATCACCGAGACCTGTCTTCACTTGTTTTTCCCTGAGATGATATCTTTGCAATATCTTTCTTCTCTACCTCCTGGCAATTTTATAGACTGCTCTTCTATGGCATGCTAATATCTTTGCCACTAGCCAAAAGAATTTACACAAGACAAAGGAGGATAATCCTAGGTTACAGTTTCATTTGATAATCAATATGGAGAACAACCTCAGTGCTGAACCTCATGTAGGTAATAGAGCCAGCCGTAGTGAAGCATGTATGTAGTTTGTTCCAAAAGTAATTCCTCCTGTTTGTTTCCATGAAAACTACAACATATATAAATAATGTATAAAGCAAAGGTGTGCAGTTGAGTTACTCCATGTGGAAAAATTTCACCTGTTGATATTCATCAATGCTTGCTGAATGTTTAGGGAGACTAAGAAGTGAATATGAACACAGTGACATGGTGCATTTCAACAGTAGCAACAGTGGGTCACCTAGCTGGTGCAGATTTTTACAACCATGGCGTGTAGGCTCTTGTTCAAAATGCATAGTGCATGGTGCATGGTGGTGAGTATGTTGGAAAATAGTGTTTTGTAGCTGAGAATTTGCTCCGTCAGATAGTGTTATTGTGCTCTTTGTATCCATTGTAGTTTTCATGGAAATAAGTAGGAGGAATTACTTTCAGAGCAAGCAATATACATAAAGCATCCCATTGAATTCAATAGGAATATCAACATAAGGAAGGAATGTAGGGCTAAGCCTTTGATTCCTGTAGAATTCTTCTTTAACCAAACCAAAATATTATTCTGTGTTTGGATTATGTTCAATTAGAGTTTAGAAAGTATTGTTTGTCTTTGAGATGCCATTCATATGACTATCTTTTCATAACTGATTTATGGTCATTTATACTACATGCTCTCAGGACTATGTCATGTGAAAAGTAATATTTAGATAGCCAAATATCTGGCACAAAAAGTATATGACAATCACACACACACGATTGAAAGTCCAAGAAATCAGATCTCCCAAGTTGCTCATATCTTTCTCTCTCACTGTTTGTGTTGGTTTCCTTTCAGTAAATACAACTGCAGATCTTTGGCCTATGCCATATGTCAAATAAGGATAAGAACCTTCCCCATGGAAGTCAGTTTTCAAATTTAAATGGAGCAGATATGTAAATTTCAACACTTTCCCTACATAATATACACATTTGAACTGCTAGATTGTGCAGGTGTATGTGCAAGGGGTAGGTTGTACATGCAAGAACCCATTTATGGTGATGAAGAAAATGATGAATGGAAAATAAAATACATTTAAAGCATGCACTGTGGCATGTACTGACTTTACCAGAGTAATTGAGGGAATTAATATTGAATACCTGATCTAAGGAGACAAAAATACTGAATAGCCTAATGTCACTGAAAAAGAAGCAGAGAGCAAAGGATTTCCACATTTTTTTCCCTGACAAAATTTTGATGGATTCTGATCATCTTTTTCTGTACTCAGTTTTTCTCAGACGCAGTGTAATGATAGAAAACCTTGAATGCAGATTTCTTGTTGTTTTGCAGTTGCTGGGAAAATTGTAAATAGCTGGAGTTTAGATCTGAAAGTATGTAACTACTCCATTTCCATCTGAATTAACATATAATACCTTTTTTAATTCTGTATTTATCACAGGAAATATTTTTTTGCTTGAAGTATATACTTCTGGGAGTGTGTTAATTGTCCTGTGTCGTAATATCACTTCTGAAAGGAGTATGTCTTTAAATATTTGTGTTCAGTAGGACTGTACTTAATCTCTGTTATTATAATAAATACTGAACGTCAGACTTTTTCAAAGATCGAAATTGGAAATGTGCTTTTTATCTCACTAAAATGAGTGGAAGCTCGCGCATCATGTACATTTCAAAGTAGAGAACTGTTATCCCAATTATGCATTGCAAGGATAATTGGAAAGGATTAATTTACTTCATGGGGATTTGACGGAGATGAATGGTCTGTTGTGCTCCCAGGAAATTGGGAATTTGGAATTCTTTACTTTCGGTGGTTGAGAATTATCTGTGAAGTTTCTATGCTTGAGTAGTTTTAAGTGCATCTGTTCTTGAAGTAAAACAAAACAAAAACTCAGATTTTTCCTGTCTGAGGCTTATTCATATTACTACAGATTTTTAATATGAAAATTTGAATATTGAAAATATGTTTTCCCTTTGGTTTTAATATTTATACAATAGAATTTCTTGTTAGTGTTAAAATGGAATCATATATGCATTTATGTTTTTATATGCATAGGTACACCAAAGTTTAGGTTTTGATGAAAGCCGTCTCAGTAGAATCAGTTCTTGTTATAGTTGTTTTAGATGTGTGCTGTTTGAGGCAGAGATACAGATAGAGGATTTTTTTTTCAGTACTAGCAGTTAATCAAGTTCCTGTAACAGTCATCTAACCCCATGGCTTTACCCAAGTTGCTTTGTCCTTGTTACTTCTACCCTTCTTAAACAAGGCAGTTTCTGCCTCAACATTCTACCTTTGACCTATTTGACCTTGCCTATTTCCTTTCTGCTGTACAGCAGGTCAATAATAGTACTGAGCAAGCAATCCTCTTTCTAGCATATTGCCAGCTGTACAGGAGCTGTTGTGAACTCCCTAGAAAAGATGAGATGTGGTGTAATACTTACGTTCACCTGCAGTCAGCAATTTTATGGTGCTATCTCTGAAAAGCAGAGGGGATTGAGTGGATGTGCCGTGAAAGAATTGATGGAATATCCACTTTAATGCTCTCTTAAGATGGAAGGAGCATTCTACAGAAATTCAGTCCAGCATATGTGCTAACACAACAGCATTTTGGTTTGCTGGATCTCCCGTGGGGAAGACTGCAGAGTGGTTACAGTTATGCAGGCTGCTGTAGGCATCTCTAGGCTAGTCTCCCCTCAACAAAGAGACTGTCTAGAAACAAAACCTCCAGGAGCTGTATTTATACATATAGCTTCAGGGAGGAAGGTGTTCTAGAACCCCATTAACTCACCTCTAGGGTTGCAAGAGTATCCAATGGTGTGGGAATATCAGTGACACTGGTACTGTGGTCCTCAGTGTTCACTTCCACAGATGTACATCAGAAATCTGAATTTCTCCCTCCTTCATAGCTGTATGTGAATCTATTTGAATGTAGAGATTATATTTTTTTCACCTAGTACAGTCAGGCATATAGTTGGAATCAGTTGCAGACTTGAGAAACAATGAAGCAAATTAATTTTATAAGGGATAGTAATTTTATCAGTCAGTGAAAAAAAAAAAAAACAACAAACAACCTCAACAAATAATGGCAGGTACTTAAGAGTGGCTATAGAACTATAAAGTAGCAAAAGGGATATGTAAAGATAGTTTTTTCATCTATGAAACATGATAAATCAGTAGGTGATTTATGATTATATAAATCATGATGATAATCAGTGGGAGGAGATATTCGAGACAAGAGCCATGATGCTTAATGCTACCATCTATAATACATTTGCTCTATGTTTAGTTGTGCAGGTTATAATTGTATTTAAAGGATACCTACTGTAGATCCCCATTTTGAACGAGAACGACAAAAAATTTCATATTTTTACTCCTTTGAGCACAGGAGAATCAGCAGTTAGTATTGAGGAAGTATGAGTAACTATGCAGAAATATTTTGGTAATGCAAAGCCTATGTTCACTCACAAAAGTGGTTTCACAGAGAACAAGAAATGGCTCAGATCCCTTAGTCAGCAACCAAAGTAAACAAGTGCTTGTCAGATACCAGGCGTTACAGTGCCATCAGCAAGTCAGGCTATTTGTTCTTCGGACAGCTGACTACTGCCTGCTATTCACAACTCGGGCTCCATGTTACTTTGCTCCTGTGTCAGCTGCCAGTCTTCTCTGAGTGATTCTCCAAGAAATTCCATTTCTGCATCTCAAAAGTATCCCCATTTGTTGATACTGTGCATGACTAAAACGGTATTTTCATATTTCAGAGCATTTGAAGCCCCTTAAAGCAGAGGGTTGCGAGTGTGAAAAAGAGATATGTTGTTCCCTAATGGCTTATTACCATCCCATTTGCAATTCAGATCAGTTATAAATTGACTGAAATTTTTAAACACATAGCAGGCAGTTTAAACTAATGATTGTCTGGAGGTTCACATCTGACATGAACTAAGCTTCTGTTCAAAACAAATTGCAAATAATTCCTCCCTTAGAGTCAAAATGTCACTTTTTACACAGCGCATTGTTGCCAGATTTTGTCAGCTCCATTAAAATAAAACCAAATAAATAAATAAATAAACCCATCTAGCTGTCCACTGACTGTTCTGAACGTAGGGCGACCTTGTTATTATCCCTTATTTACAGTAACAGGGTTTTACATTTACAGGGCTTTGCACAGACTGCTGAAAGGTCCTTTCTCCTTCAAAAGCACCAACTGTGGTGAAGGCGCTGGGGTCGGCAGCAGGCCTGGGTTGCCTAGCAATCCCCAGCAGGCCGCCCACCACCCTCCAAGCTGGGCGTACCATCTGAGTTCTTGCCTCGTGCTTGCCCATGCCTGCTCAAACATTTCCACTGAGGTAGCTGTGTATGGGTGGCTGTGGTGTGCTGGAGGGACTGTGAGCACTGTGCGGATGAGGCACACCGGCCTCCCAGCCACAGAGATGTGGGAAAACAACGTTAATCCTTCGTTGTATATAGACAACCGCTTGAAGAAGCGATTCAGAATTTGGGTTTAATTCCATCAGGATTTTGAAGTCCACACCTCTCGTGATGATAGCAGGGGAAGCTCTTCAAAAATGCCCAATGAGGTCACCAGGAAATGTTTAATGCGTGATTGAAATTGGATTTCCCTTCAAAGAATAAGCCATCTGAGGGGGACTCACTGGAGAAATCTTGATGACTTGCAGCTGCTGATTACTAATTTTGAATAGGGAAGTATTTTGCTAATTTCTAAAGGGAATAAGCTTATGTAGAGAGGAAAAAAAAAATAGGTCAGTTCCTTTTGATGTAATCTTTGTGTATTTTTGCTTTCTAGGTGTTGGCCACAGGGAGTCGGTTTGGGACAGTTTTTTTTTATTTTTTTTTCATGCAGCGTTACTGGGTCAGGTATCCTGGTTAGATGTTACTTGAAAGCCTGTGTTACTTGACTGGCTGCCTTGGACTCAAAAAAAAGTTGTTTTTTTTCTTTTTCCCCCCAAAATAGCACAAAGAACCCTCTTATATACATCAAACTACTTGTTCAGTTGCTATTTATTTAAGTTTTCATCTTGAACTGTGAACTGATATAGTTTGTACAGCATTGCATGTCTCAAAAGTTTTTGCATAGTGCATAGCCTTACTGTTTTGTATTTGATTACTTTTTTTGGTCCTTTTCCACTGAAAATGTTTCTTAACTGTTGCTAAAGTGTTGAGATGATGTAGACACCTGCTTAAGGAAAATTTTATTGTTGGAGAAAGTATGGTGAGATGACATGATTTTTAACTATCAAAACAGAAATTTCACTGAAAACACTGATTTTCATTCTAAAAATTATGAATGCATAATTAGTTTTAGTCAACATTTGGGAAGAAGTCGTTAAGCATTACATGATTTAGAATGTCACTGTTTTTGTGAGGAGAGGAATGCTGAACCCAAATGAAAGAGACTTTTCTTTGCTAAATGAGAACTTTCATGACAAATTTTCCTACTACATAGTCATTGCATGTTAAAAAAAGAGCATATTTTAAAGAATCCTTTCCCCAACCCCATTTTTTTTGCATCAGATGTTGTTTGTTGTTTTGTTTTATATCTGAAAAGAGATGGGAAATGTAAAAAAGGCATTTCTTAAGGTATCTTGCAAGCTTTATGATCTTTTTGAGAATACCTACCTGCTTGTAACTAGGTTTAGGAAAGATACATGCACAAATCTCTTACATTTTTCTTACACAAATGTATATACATTTGTACAGTTGAAATGTGATGCACTTGGTATTCTATAGGAAAAAAATGGGTCTCAGCTAACTGATTATATTAATATAGATTAACTAACTGTAAAATGAGTTGCCTCATTCAAAGAAGCTTTTGAGTGCTGCCTCTTTCCTTGATATGTCTATGATGTTGAAGGCTGAGTTCACATCCTGTTTGCCCTGGCTACACTTAAATGTATAAAATAGTCTTGCTGATGTGGTTTAAGGCTAAAACTCCATCAAAAGCATCTTTCATTGCATGCTGAGTGCTCAGGAGAGCACATGGTGTTTCTTAGCCATCTCTGTAATATGTGTTGTATATCTTCAAGACTATAGATCCATCAATCTACGGCTTTGCTCTGCTCTTTTGTCCCCAGTCAGATTTATGCTGTGACAATAGATATATAACATTACCCTTAATTTAGGCTGAAGCAGCATTCTTAATCCCTTTGATAGAGGCAATATCAGATATGTGATGCTTTGATACCAAGGTGATGTGCATGATATAAATAATTACACAAATACCTTTAGCCTCTCAGACTAGCAGTGAAACTTTTTTTTTTTTTTTTTTTTTTTTTTTGTGAGTAATGATTTGTATGCTGGAGGGTTGTCTAGGGGTCTAGGGGACAGAAAATATCTTTGCTGAACAATGCTGCTATCCACCACTGTATTAAAATAGCTTCAAGATTTGCTTTTGTATGAGCCTGTATGTGTCATATATTCACATAAATCCTACTTTCTAAGATGGAATCTCAAGTGAAAATAAAAATAAATGGATATCCTAAAGTTGTTGCAAACCATTTGTGATGCTTTTACTTTACATTTTTTTCGTGGTGACATCCATCAGAATCTAATCTCTTAATAAACTCAGGCTATACATTGCACTTTCTTCCTTCACATGGCCCTTGAGAGAGAATTTTTTAATACAGTGAAGAAGATAAAGAAAAGAACCTTTTTTATTTTCTTACTTTAGTGCAAGAGGGACACAGATGAACAGTTTCCTTGCAAGTAGCACAAAAGCCACTTTAAAGAATTGTTGAGCCGTTTATTGCATTACCTTTGACATAAGGACCTATGATCTGTATTGCATGGGTCTCAAGAAGATCCCATGCACATCAAATAAATTCAAGTACTTTTTGTCTTATTAAGTTTTAGTATATGTGTTGTAGTTACAGGATATTGGAACATCCAAAAGGTTCTGAGGTTTTAGTTAGGCTTCGAAAGGCTTGAAGACTTTTTTGAGCTGTATGAACTATTGTTGTCTGTGACATCAGGCTGGAAATCTCCCAGGAATGGCTCCTTGGAAAGATTATTGTTATTTCAATCTTCTAACTAAAGAAAGAGCCTATTGTAATGTATGATTATTGGTCTGATCCTTCAAACCATTTACAGTGCTTTCAAACTTGAAGTCAGCAGTGGTAGTGCAATAAAGTATATCGATGTATCACAGGAGTTATTACTACCTTAGCAAAAGAGTGAAAATAATGACAGAAAAACTGTATTATATACCTCTCTTTTTATACTCCTGTTTCCTACTTACTTGAATTATAAGTAAACAGAGCAGAACCTTGCTGGGCAGAGACACTTTTTTTGTGCCATGTTAGGGTACTGTGACAGTGGCCAGGTTGATGACTGTGGGTCTCTGTATTCTGATAATACTGTAAAAATTGCGGTAAACTTTATTAACTTCTGATAAATTTAACACTGAAATCTGCAGGGAGGTAGTCAGCTTGATAGTGGGAAAAAAAATCCATCAATAAATAGGAATATTTTTACAGTTACTCATTTAGCACATGAGCTAATTCCTAATAATTGACTGTACATGTATGTTATGTATATTCTGCAAGCTCCTTTGCGGCATATGGTGTCTGATACAAATGATAAGAGTTTTATAGCTTCTTTGACATGTTAGAGTGAGAGCTCTTAGCATTTATGATGACTCACATTGTCACTTGTGATTTAATAATTGATCTGTACTCTTCAGTGTAATGAACCCTGTAATTTATTAAAAGATGAAAAGTGTTCCCATAATTAGCGTGCTGATGTTTGACAGGAAAAGTGAATTTTTGACGTACTACTTCTATAAAATCCTGTTGGTAAATGCAATTCATTTTTATGCTTGGTGAAGCACTTCTTGATAGCAGTCTGGATAAAATATGAATACATATTTGTGGTGAACTTGTTCTTGAACAAGTTTTGTCTAGTGTCTCTGCCATCATTTTTGAAATGGTTGTGAAATATACAAGTTTCCTGTAAAAGTCCAAGACACTTCTTCAGGACTTTTAGTGAGGCTCAGTGTCGGTTGATAAGAAATGAACATTCATCTCTGTAAGTCTGTTCTTCTTGAGCCAATGACCAAGTGTTTCTGTGACCATGAAAGTTTCTATATCCTCCTTTCACTTAGTTTGTTACCGTTCACGCTGTGTGTTGGTGAAGAAATATAGGAAGGTATGTATTGGCCAATAATGAGATATATAACCCTTACAAACAAGAAAAGAACACTGGGGAAGAGAAGGAGGAAGGGTAGGGAATGGGAAAGAGAGGGGAAATGAGAGGAAGGGAAGGCAAAGGAATTGGGAAGGGAAGGGAAAAAGGGAAAGGGAGAAGGGGGACTAAGGAAGAGGGAAGAGGTAATGGGGTAGTGAAGAGAAGGGAAGGGATAGGGAAAGAGAAGGGAAGGGGGAAGGGAAGAGGAGAAAGGGAAGGGGAAGGGGAAGAGAGATACTTTGCAATTCTTTTTTGGACATGTTAAGTTAGAAGGCAGTATACTATCACAACTTATTCTTCCCACAAAGGCAGAGTGTTAGCATGAGATTCTAGTGCTTCTTGAATGATTAAAATGCTAAATGTTATAGTATAAAAAGTATTAGTGACAAAGCAAGTGACAGGGTTCGATTTTTTTTCCAATGCATGAAAAAATTACTGATTTAAAGGTGGTCTCTCCATTATCCTTTAAAATTGCATTGTATTTTCTTGATGTTTCACAGAATCTGTCCTTAAGCCCTTAAAAAATAACAAAATGTCAAAGAAAATGGGAGAAGTCTCTGAGCATTTTTTCACCAAAAATCAGGACAATTTTTACTGCTTTCAGTTGTGATGAAAAAATAAATAAATAAGAAAAGATATGAAGTGAGCATTAAGCACCATTACCCATCTGCTTTCATTTCCTCCTCATATTCTAATAAATGAAAAGAAAAATTACTGCCAGAAAATATATGTTTTTTAATGCTCAGGTACGGAGTAATGTCTCTAATTATAGCTTTACAATTCCAAGGATAGTAGATGTTGTAATGTTAGCTGATAGTCATTGTCATTTGTAAACAGGAGTATAAACAGAATAAGTACGAACGTCAGTTTTCTTGATGAATGTTTATGTGTATTTCTGCTTCATTGAGTTCTCTGAGGAGAAAAAAAAAAAGGTAAAAATCCATGGTTGATGTTCCTGCTGTTTTCTGACACTGATGTTTATTTAAACTTCATTACTAAAAACTGGTAGAAGATGGAACAGCATAGGAAACTTCAAAAAGGTATTACTATATTTTAAAACTAGTTTAAAACCTCATTTTAACACTTAATGTGAACCTATTGATAGTCAGTATTAAATTTCAATTGAATTGAATTTTGAAGGTCAGCTTGAGTCTTCAGGATTTCCTGAAATAATTTGCAGCCACAGGTTGTTAAGAACTCAAGATGCAAACAGGCATGTGTAAATAGCTTCACAGGTCAGTAAACCCAATAATTTCAGTGGAAATGTGTGTCTGTGGTATTATTCCCATGTATGATTGCAGTATTTTCATTTCTATAGTGTATGGATATATACACAAGCATGATTACTGTGTTAACATCTCTGACTTAATTTGTAGTTTGTATACTTTATATTTATAATAAGCATATTCAGTTTAAAATGTAGCTCTTGGAGAATTCCTGTTGTTCAGAAATTAAATGTAGGTTGTGTGTGTGGTTTTTTTATCCCTTCTTGCTAGCATTGCGAATTGCCTTTGAAATAATATTGTGAAAGTAAACTGTATTGTACAGGTGAGTTGCCATGTCTTTTTTTTTTCCTAATAGGAGTTCAACAATTGCAAGCTTTCTGTAGGACCTCAAGAAAAAAAAAAAGAAAAAAAAAAAAAGCAAAAAAAAGATTATAACATTGCTAGTTAAGCATCTGATTCCGAATGACATATACAGTCAGTAAAATCTTCTCTTATTAGCTTTAAGATCAACCTTAAAATTCTTTGTTTGATCCAAAGGTTGGCTATAATCCTAGACTCTAGATTCAAGTCATGAATAGTAAGTTAGATTTTTATTCTACATATCTCTATTGCTCTGTTGTGTTCGGTGATAAATGCCCCCAGTGATAAATTACTTTGACCTTCATACCATTTAGATTTCATGTCATGAGGTCTTATCTAAAATTTAGTGCCATCTGTGGAAGCTTGAATATCATTTTTAAAGGAACCAGAATTGAGCCTATATTTCAGTCATGTGGACCTTTCCTTACTTTTACTCCTATCACTAAGCCATCTTAAATGGACAGAAGTAAATAAACCAGCAGAGATTTAAATATCACCTGTCTGGATATTGAATAAATAATCAAAAAACTAGATGTTTTGAATGCTGAAAACATGGCATATCTAGAATTTAATACATTTGGAATAAAACTCTGACTAATTGATAACAGTTTCTTTCACTTTGAAATAACACGCTCGTTAATTCATTGTTGTATAAAACAAGAGATTGGCTATGTAACTGTTTTTATTGGATGAAAGACAATGGTTGCTCAGGTCTTACAAACATGTGCTAATCAACAAAGTATTAGTGAGATAAGAATGTATTGTCCTTACTAGCTTCTGAAAAAAAAGAGAATTGCCAATTGCTTGTATTGTGGTCTGAACATTCAGAGCAGCAACTGCATTCTGAAGGCATTGTCTGTGCCAAGACACTTGACAATGAAGGTGGTAGCTTTCAATGTGCTCATGGGGTTCAGCATCTTTCTGTCTCTGTGACAGCTGTGATGACTCAGAATATTAACCAAATCAGCTTTAAATACCACTTTAGCTAAACAGTTGCTTTTCATATCTTTAGAATCTTTTTTGCCATTCTTTTCTATCCTTCTTTATGAAATTAAAAACACATATTTGTACTAGAACAAGCTTGAATAAAACCAGTGCATGCAAGTTTTAAACAATTGTTTTAGCACTGTAATTTTTAGGCAGTTGATGAAAGTAATTGTTTTAGATCTAGTCATATAAGTGTAAAATTATGAATGTCTGCCCTATTAATCAAGTTGCTTTTGAATTGCAAAGAGATTTTGAGGTAGGAGTTTACTCAGTGAGACATAATCATTTCTCCAGCTCAATACAGAGCTGTCCCATTATTCATGTTTTCTTTTGAATAAGAACTCACACTGTAATTCTAAGCACTTGTGATAATTATAAAGGAGATTTTTTCTTCCTTTTTTCCCTTTAAAATGCTTTTTTTTTTTTTTTTTTTTTTTTTTTTTTNNNACTGGCATTTTAAAAGAAAATTGAATATTATTATCACATTAAATTCCAGTCTGGGAACTTGCATTTTGCTTGGCAAATTTTACCATTTGCTTGCAGGACTGTGTTGATGTACAGCTGTGCATTGTTAAACTGCTGTTGTGTATGCCACAAGTTTTGTGTATTTTGGAATTTATGAAAGTTGTCAGTTATGACTGTCTAACAAGGAATTTGCTGTGCAGATGATTTTGTCTACTTTAAAAATGGGATTGGCTTACACTTATCCAGATGAAGTCTGAGGAAATCAGTATTTAAAACATGAACAGATTAAAAGACTACAATAAACATGTGTATATACATATATATGATTATAATTGCAAGTATCATTTTATCCCTTTTGGAGATGGTTGAAATCAGACCTTTTCTGCAGTTTGTATTATCTAATCTCTTACATTTACTTATTATTTACATAATGCCTTCTTACTACTATGTACATTTTGTGTACAGGTACATTTATATAGAGGTAAATACCTATTATGGCTGTGCTAATTTTGTTATTTTATGATGCTTTACTTGTGTTTCAAAAGGAAAACTTTGAAAACTGGGTGTGACTAAGTACAAAATGAATGGAGATGCTTTGGATTCAGGACAGCAGACAGTTTAGCTCAGCTAATGCCTGTTTATAGCCAGAAAGTTTTCTGGGCATCTGCAACCACCACATCACTTGTGAGGAATGTGGAGAGTAGGTGGACAAGATCCTGACTGGAAGCCTTGCACTTCCTGCTGGGACCTACTAGTTGAAACCTATTGGTTCCTTTTGCCCTCAGGTAGTCACTTAAAGTAATGAGATTTCCTTTGGAAATGCTTCTTCCCCAGACAGTCAATAGAGAAATATGGATCTGTTCTTAAAATTCCAGATGTGTCTTCATGTTCTGTATACTGCATATGGAATCAGTGGCTCAGTTAGCCAGGCTGGCTTCTGTCCCCTACTCAAGACAGTTTTTCTACCTGATTGAAAGCTTGTATCAGCATATGTTGCATTTCAGCCCCTACTTTTAGTCTAGGGTGATTTAGTGTGATTGGTGAATATTTTGCTTTGATGTCCTATCTCTTTTGTTCTCTCTTTTTAGAGGAGTGCAGAGAGAAATGGAGGCAAGATATCCTTTCATTTCATTTAGCAGTCATTGGAAATGAGATCCAAAAGGAAAAGGTTTTGCTAAAGGTATAAGACATCCCAGCTATTTTTTGTACACAGATACCACTTGATGTTGTGTGGTTTTGAATTTAATAATATTTTTATTTGTATCTACATGATCTACTTATCAATGAAATGCTACTAAGTGAGGAAATTAGACAGAAAAGTTTATTCTAGTTACACAAGTGGTTTACAGCATTTTAAACACCAAGATAAATGGCACTAATATTTGCAGCCAGAATTCACACAAGCATGCCTGAAAATTACTGATGATCCTGGTGCTGTACAATGTGGCTTTTCGTAAAGTTTGCAATGAAAAGTGGCAAAGCAACAAGAACACCGTGATGAATGGTTTCAGTGAGTAGTGCAGCCCAGAGGTACTTAGCAATTGCTATCATGGATTAGGCGGCACTTCAAAACTTTAAGATAGTTGTCGATTTTGTGGGAATCTCTGCGGAGGCAATGCAGCAGGTTGTAAAAAGCAAAGAGTCTGGAGTCCTCATCAGCGAGTTGCAGGGATGGAAGGCCATCCCACTGAGAGTAAATTTCATTTCCAGCATCGCCAGAATGAACCTAGAGGGACATAATCATACTGTAAGAGATGATAATCAATATGACTGGGTGTAGAACAGAGAACTAAGAAATACTGGCCTCGAGGAACACTAGTTAGTAATGTACAGCTTGTAAAGTGTTTCCTGTTATGGCTCCCTTTTCTTCTGTATAGTGTTCTATATATCCTCAAGCAGATTTTGATTGAATTTCCACCAGATATTTCTGTTTATTTCCTTAAAATTTGTAAGTTTAGCTGTCAGTGTTCTTAGATCTAGTATGTTAGCAATGTCTAATGGAATTAGACTTTGCAGATAAATCAAACCTTCCTGAATGGATTCATCAGTGGCATCTCTTTTTGGCTTCCTCCACCTTACAGTCATTGTAAGTACTTGTTCTTAGAACTTCTTTGTGTCTCCAGCTTTGCCTCAGTGCATCTCTTAGGTGGTCTCTCAGGTATGTGCAGCCTTGTAGTACATGCTACCAGGCAAATCTCTCATTTTTGTATGCCACTAAAGAAAAAACAGAAAGACAATAAAAGCTGTGACTGATATAGTGACCTCTAATGCTAGAAAGCTACGTGTAGGAACTTGTGTAATGAGCTAGAATCCAAGGTGAAGATTGGTTTAAGTCTCCTCTTTTGAAAGAGGCACTAATTCATTTTCTCACATCACAGAAATCTACCCTTCATAGTAGGAAGGAAATCTGTGCCTAGTGGTACTGGTGAATCTTTCTTATTTTTCATAAGCTATGTTTTGTGAATGCATACAGCAGAATATCTGTGAAGCTTCTTTCACTTAGTTTAAGCAAATGGAAAAAAGAAAAAAAGAAAAAAAATAAAAATAGATCTGCAATCACTCAAAAACGTGGTTTGACACTAATGAATTTTCCAATCTTGTCTTCTACCTCCTTCTACAGAAGGGGGTTCCCTTCAGTAAATGTTGTGAATGAGAAGGTGGTGACAGTATAACTGTAGCAGTGCTTGTCTTCTACTGTTATCTTGGATCCCCACTTTTTATGCCTGGATATGGGATAGAGATGTACTTGATTACATTGATAAATGCATTTGTGGCCTGAATGGGATAAGGTTTCTGAGTAAATAGACACTAAAATGAAAGAGAGAAACAATGTGTAACCCAGCAGAAGATGGTAGATACAGGCATGGTGGTGCTCTTAATGCTATTCAACTGCTCTAAAGCAAAAGCTGGTGAACTCAGAACTTCCTATTAACATATAGCTCACTGACAGAATGATATATAGGGACTACCAAAGGCCCTTTTAAAAATAAACAGGCTAGAGCTTATTTTATTCAGGAAAGCTTTTTGATCAATTGCTGATAACAAGGGGTACTCGAGTACGGGTTTTGTCAAACAACAGGCTTGTTTTCTAAGTCACCAAGTGTAGGGGGAGTCAAGTCAGACTCATAGTTCCAAAGAACCAGTGTGGTGGGACTGGAGAAACAAAAAGTAATTTGTTATGTACCACCATAATAGGCCAGACTTCCAGAACAGTTCTAAGCATAGTATCCATTTTCAAAAATTATACACAATACCTACATGTATACAGACAAATAGAAATAAGCTTATAAATATCCATAAATATGTGGATGTGAAAAAACAAAGACATATCCTACACAAATTTGAAAATTAAAAATGCCCAAAGATGGAATGAAGGTTTCCAGTTCTGATGATCACACCTTCTCTTGAAGCAGGACTGAGAGTATGTCGTGTTATGCTGTACAAGTCAATATGATATTATGTTGTCTTTTTAGAAATCACAAGAGAGCAGAAAAAGTTATAGCTGGATCTGAGAACTTTTCAGCTATCTTGTGTCTCTTTTTTCCCCTCCTTATCTACTGTTTCTTTCCTCTTCCAAGTAGAGAGATCCAGTCACTGAAAATGGCTTCTTTGCACCAATAGGCTGGAAGGACTGTAAGGACCTAATACTTACCCGCCCAACTATTTTCTCCATTCCTTCTAGAAGTCTCTTGTTTTGCTCCTCAATCTCTACAGCCTTCCAGAGGATGGTATCTGGAGCTTCTTTGATTCTTTGCACTTCAGAGGCCAGATGGATCAGGGGATCATTCCAGGAACGCAACACTCCCAGTACTAAATTCAGTAGGTCTTCGTGCTGGTCATCCACATTAAGAAAAGGTAGTTAAAATAAGAAGGCTATATGCTGGCAGCATTAGGAGGCAATTAAAGCAATGTCCTCAAATGCAGAAATTTGGGAATTCACTCCACTGACTGCTCCCTACAGCCCTATCTTAGATATCTCTGCAATTTTTGATATATTGTTGCTATTGCATGCAATATTAGCACAGTTACAGTAATTTTATGGAAACCCTCTCCACTTTACAAACTAGTAGGCAGAACTATATTTCATCTCTCTGCCAAACAAACAAACAAACAAAAAAAAAAAAAGTGAAAAAAAAATGAAAAAAAGTGAAAAAATTTATCTGATTTTAATGAACATTTTATAATTCAACAATTTCCATTTATTTATTTATTTAAGTTTAGTAGGGAGTGGAAAATGGAAATTATTGTTAACCACTAAATAGCTTTTATTACTTCTGCATAACTCATCTGCCTTCCCCTTTGAACAATGGTGCTTCTAGCAATAGCTCTCTGATTTTGAAAATTGTTCTTTCTTGTGGGCAAATGAAAATTCATAAAGCTTATGGTTATGGTAATGTTCAACCATTTCTTCTTTGCTAGATACTCTGCATTTGAACAACCAGACTTTTTATGTACCCAGATGGTTATGCTGGCACTGCAAGGCTATTACTGCTGTGAAACTGATAAAAATTTCTCCCTGACACATTCACATTCATACACCTGTGTATACTTTTTTTTCCTCCAGGGTAATTTCAAATTTTATCTGTGAGCATAGGCTGAACAAGACTATCTTCATTTTTGCTTAAGTTTGTCATTATTAAATTGACGTATGTACAGGTTTCTCTTTGCAAGTAGTTTGCAGTATTTTACTCTGGGGTCTTTGTATTTGAATGATGATGTGACCATTTTTACCTTGTGGTAACTGCAAAAATACATATTTAGCATTTTCTAGGTAATATCAGTATCTTCAGTTCCAGTAAACCATTTCCATTTGCCTACATACAGTATTCACTATATAGCCAATGTATTTTTATGTTTGTTACAGTTGTCTATAAGGTATTTTAAAATAATGTTCAGAGCTTGTAGCATTCTGAATACTGTACAAGCACAATAGCTGGCTTTGCTCCATGAGGTTAAGTTGTATTTGGAAGTAAGATGCAATGTCTGAAAGTGACAAACAGGAAAAGAAAAGAAAAATGAGTCACTGGTCTTGTATACTCTGTATAGTCTGAAACTTACAATCTGCAAATGTCTTGGCTTTTTTGTGCTTTCCTCTTTCTGGCTTTTTTTCATTCTGAAAGATCTGGTTTTCCTCTGTCCCTGTCTGCTCCCTCTCTAGTCTTTCTCCTCCCTCTTTTTTTTTCCCACACTCTATCTCACAGTCATTGGCATTAGATATAGGACTTACATGAATCTGCTGAGCTTGCTCCTTATCTTCAGGAGTGGTTAAGGAGGCAGTGTGGCAGCCATTAACAGCTTTTGTGATGAAACCCCGACCCTGAGCATAGCGTTCATCCTGCAGATCAGCAAGGAGAGGTATTTTTGATATAAATAAGAAGAGCTGCAATTCAAACACTATACTAATCTATTGTTGTTCCATTGCTTTTGGCATCAAGTTGCACCAGGGGAGGTTTAGTTTGGATATCAGGAAAACCTGCTTTACAGAAAGGGTTGTTAAGCACTGGAATAGGCTCCCCAGGGAAGTCACCATCCCTGGATGTGTTTAAAAACCATCTGGATGTGGTGCTCAGGGACATGATTTAGCAGGGGATTGTTAGGGTAGTATGGTTAGGTTGTGATTGGACCTGATGATCTTGAAGGTCTTTTCTAACCTGGGCAATTCTATGATTCTGTGATTCTATCACTACTTTTATTCTGTATAGGTCAGAAGTTTCTGGTGAGTATTTACAGTTAAACAAACACAAACTTGTTTCTTACATAAAGAATGGTAGGAAAGTTGTATCTTTTACTAGAATATTGGGGATCTTAGCAGTGGTCAGCACTGTAAGTCACCTTTGGGACTATATTATGCTTTACCCCTGGAGGTGTTCAAGGTCAGGTTGGGTGAGGCCCTGGGCAGCCTGATCTAGTGGTTGGCAGCCCTGCCCATAGCATTGGGGTTGGAGTCTGATGATCTTTAAGATCCCTCCTTACCTAAGCCATTCTGTGATTCTATGATCACTGTCTATGCCACAGTCATATTTGTTTACATATTTAAAATTTTAATTTATTAACATGTTTGTGCTCAAAATATACTGAACTGGATTTTGCATGTTCTCACTCCCAGGAAAATAGAATGTACTTACAAATTCATTGAACATTTCTGAAGAGAGGAAATGTATGTAGTGTGAAAGTTTAACTGCCCGATCAAAAAGTTCCCCAAGGGAAACTTGGCAGTTGACAGATCCACTGGGGCAGATTGGCAAGGAGGTCACTCCTTCCTTGGTCAGAAGCATGTTGGACACCAGAAGAACCTCCAGCAACAAACCTGTTCAGGTTTGGAACAAACCAAAATGGGAACATATTGGCACAAGCATGCATTTGGAAATAGCTGTCAGAGGCAGATGATCAGGATGCAGGCATGGCTTTGCTCTGCCACATGGCTCAGAGTACCCGATGTCCTGACTCTTGAAAATAAATGAAAGATGAAAGCACTGTCCTTAGATTATTCTTTCTCCCCTCCATCATCCTTCCTGTATAACAGAACCTCCTACAGAGTTTGAGGAGACATGGTAACCTGTGTTACAGTACACTGTATTCCAAAATCTCTAGCTATTGTGCTTGACTTTATTACATAATGATAAATGAAAGAAAGAAAATCAAACTTCTTGTTTAGAAAATAGATTACTCTCTCTCTCCCTCTCTCTCTTTTTTTTTTCCTCTCTTCCTCCCACAGGTCCTTTCCTTCTTTGCAAACATTTGGTACTGAAATTAATTTTGTGGGAAGGCGGTTAGGTCACTTTTTAAAGGTTCTGATTGTCCTGGGAGTTCTTTCAGAAGACTTCCAGCATCTGTGCTGCTTTGCTATTTAGAATTTAACCCTAGGTTACCTACTACTAAGAAAACAGGGAATATTCAACTTTTCTCCTGAACTTCTGAAACTGATACAGGGGCCTTCTCATTATCTAAGAGACAGAACTTCATCTGCTTAAAAGTTTTAATATTAATGGAGTCAAGTTTTCTATTCAGCAAAAGAAAATATGAAGAGAAAAACAACAGAAAACTTTAAAAGCAAATATTTGGTAAATGAATGTAATTATTCAAAGAATAAGTTTCTGTGCTCTGAGAGTTTTAGTTCTCAAAATTGGCCTGCTACATGTGCTGGTTCACTAGATTCACTATCAAGGCAAAGTTCAAATATACTCCATAAATCACCAGAACTGTCCCTAATGTTATCACGTGATGAGTTTCCTCCTAGCTCTCAGTTCAAGAAATATGCACCCATTTATACAATATTGAAGTAAGACATTCTCCTCCCCCATGAATAAGCTCCTCCAGTTAGAACAGTGTTCTGAGGAATGATTTTATGAATAAGGAAACTCAAGACTTGTTGACTTAGAAAGTTAAAAGTGATTATGAAATCATTTACTTCAAAATTATTCAATTGCTTCTGGTCTCTGTGGATGATGACTTTAAGTCATTGCCTTCTGACCAGTGTTGTGAGTGGTGGAGCAGTCAGAATCCAGTCTTTTTGTGCAAGTATCATATCCTTCAAGTCAATTTTCTGTGACTCTGCTCTGTGAAAAGGTAGTCTTAGGAGATCAAAGACTGAATAAAGAGAGGATAGGATCAAGCTGCCTTCTAGTGCCAAGGACTGAACACTAAAATTTGAGGTGGAGGCAAGCTTCACCACTATTGGAAAACTGAGAGGCTGGCTGCCTTAGTTTCTAGAGTTGTTACCCTTCAGCTTCTTCTTAATTCAATCAAAACTTAAACATAGAAGTTATCAGACAGTGAATGGCAGAAGTCTTACCTTTCAATGAAGCCCCTCTGTTGCTCATGGTAGGGATTCTGTGTGATGACTCGCTCTACCAGAAAGAAGTCTTAATACCTGCTCTTACTTTCTGCATGTCAGATTTATATACACCATCCGGGGTCCACTTTTGCATACATTCAGCAGGTTGTGGAGTTTACCTCGATAATTACAAACATCAAATTGCCTCTCTTCCACATTCATATTCAATACTTGTTTTTGGTTNGAGATGCTCCAGGCCCTTCACCATCTTTGTGGCCCTCCGCTGGACTCTTTCCAAGAGATCCCTGTCTTTTTTGTACCAGGGAGCCCAGAACTGGACACAGTACTCCAGATGAGGCCTTACCAGGGCAGAGTAGAGGGGGAGGATCACCTCCCTCGACCTGCTGGCCACGCACTTTTTAATGCACCCCAGAATGCCACTGGCCTTTTTGGCCACAAGAGCACACTGCTGGCTCATGGCCAACCTGTTGTCCACCAGTACACCCAGGTCCCTCTCTGCAGAGCTCCTCTCCAGCAGGTCATCCCCCAACCTGTACCGCTGCATGCAATTATTCCTCCCTAGGTGCAAGACTCTACACTTGCTTTTGTTAAACCTCATCTGGTTTCTTACCGCCCAGCTCTCCAGCCTGTCCAGGTCTTGCTAAATGGCAGCACAGCCTTCAGGTGTGTCAGCCAATCCTCCCAACTTCGTATCATCAGCAAACTTGCTGAGGGTGGCCCCTATCCCCTCATCAAGTTCATTGATGAAGATGTTGAACAAGACCGGAACCAGCACCGACCCCTGGGGAACACTTCTAGATACTGACCTCCAACCAGACTCTGCACCACCAACGACAACCCTCTGTGCTCTGCCAGTCAGTCAGTTCTCAACCCACCTCACTGTCCACTCATCTATCCCACAGTTCCTCATCTTTGTTATAAGGATGTCGTGGGAGACGGTATCAAATGCCTTGCTGAAATCAAGGTAGACTACATCCACTGCTCTCCCCCCGTCCACCCAGCCAGTGACAACATCACAGAAGGCTACCAAGTGGGTCAAGCATGACCTCCCCCTGGTGAGACCATGTTGGCTTCTCCTGATAACCTCCTTTTCTTCCAATTGTCTGGAGATGGAATCCAGCACAAACTGTTCCATCACCTTTCCAGGGAGAGATGGAAATATTTGGAAGAATTTCAGTTTATTTTTTAATTTATGTTCTACTGTGATTTCAGAAGTAGACATAAAAAGGAAATGGAAGAACGTGTTTCAAAAATTATTTATTAGCACTGCCACTATGATGACATACAGCCAAATGCACCATGAAATATTGTGTGAATTCCAAATAGAATTTCAGCTAATAATCACCAGAAAAACAGTGGAATTTACAAAAAGCAAAGCAAATGCTAGCTTCTGCGTATTGATCTTGATACTTGATGTTGTTTGCAGTGTGTGGCTCTGTGTTCACTTACGTTTTATCTGTATGTTGTCAAATAATCCATCACAGAATCACAGAACATTTTGGGTTGCAAGGAACCTTACAGACCATCTAGTTCCAACACCTTCCTGCCATGCACAGAATTGTTACCCACTTGATCAGGCTGCCCAGGGCCCCATTCAACTTGGCCTTGAAAACCTCCAAGGAGGGGGCATCTGTACCTTCTCTGGACAACTTATTTTAGTACCTTTCCACTTGCCTAGTGAAAAATTTCCTCCTGATATCTAATCTAATCCTACCCAATTTGAGTTAATACTATTCTTTGTCTATCACCACACTCTGTGACAAAGAATCTTTTACCAGTGTTCTTGCATGCCTCCTTTTGTTACTATGAAGTGTCCCCAGTGCCCTCTCTTCTCTGGCCTCAACAACCCCAATTCCCTTAGTCTGTCTCCACAGGAGAAGTTCTTCAGCTTTCTGACCATCCTTGCGCCTTTCTCTGGATCCACTTCAACAGGTCCATGTTCTTCTTGTGCTAGAGGCCCCAGACTTGGACACAGTACTTCTGGCAGTGTAAGTTTGATCTGGATCACACATAACTGCATTATGTCACTAGCTGAATTTTCTAGAGACTATGTTATGATACTTTTGCTGGCTTGGTACTTGATACCAGGTTTATTCGATCAGTGAAAGACGAAAAGGGCAGTGAAGCTGGTGAGTGCTCTGGAGCACAAATCATATGAGAAGAGACTGAGGGAACAGTGCTTGTTTAGTATGGAGGAGAGGAGGCTCAGAGGAGACCTTTTTGGTCTCTACAACTATCTGAAAGGAGGTTGTGGAAAAGTGGGAGTTGGCCTTTTCTCCTGTGTAACTAGCAATAAAACGAGAGGGAATGGCCTCATGTTGTGCCAGAGGAGGTTCAGGCTGGATATTAGGAAAAATGCATCAGGCTGCCTGTGGAGGTGATAGGGTCACCATCCCTGGAGGATGTCCAGTAACATCCTACTGGAGGAGTTCCAGTAACATTTAGATATGGTACTAAGCAACGTGGTTTAATGGAGAAATATTGGTGGTAAGTGGATGTTTGGACTGGATGGTCTTGGAGGTCCTTTCCAACCTTGGTAATTCTATGATTCTATGAATGATAACAGTCCGACATCTGCTACAACAAAGTTATTCTACAGAAATTTTTGAATAAATTTTAAATGGTAGAGTGAGCTTGTGCTGGCTGAGTGTTTGCCTTTTTCAGAGCTAAAAAACTATTGATTTTAAGAGGAAAGACAAATAAGGGGGAAAATATTTTGATTAGATTCCTGGGAGCATTGCCGTTCATTTGAGGATCTGAGAAGTTGTGCCAGCTTCTTCTGTCCGATTTCAGTCCTGTTCTCATTTTGGGATGGTGGATTTATACACTTGGCCACAGTTAGATTGATTTCCAAAGTTGTAATGTATAGTCCTTTCCAAATGGAGTTTTACAATAATTTAATATTTGCACATTTTGACCCATAGGATGCATTTACTGCTATAAGAACTTCACTTTAATGTTCTGTCTTAGATACAAGAAAAAGTATGCTTCTTTCTGAGGCATACTGAACATAACTCCAAAAAAGGAAGCTGGAGTGATTGAAAAAGTCTGTGCATTTTGCTTATTTTCCCATAAATTTGGTTTTATCTCTTAATTCATTTTTAATGGCTACATTCTGCTATGATCAGTGAGCTATTTTGCATAAAATCCTGATTTCAACTGATTACATTCTTTAGTATAAAGTAGAACAAGTTTCAAGAATTTACTTAGGCATGCCACAATGGAACTCACTAGTGGACAGTGTAATTATTGGTATTTTTTTAAGAATTATATTTGTATAACACATTTTTAAATAAAAAGTAATAAAGAGCAAAATCACCATCAGGAANAGTTGTGGGATGCTGAGTATGACTGAATGAAGAGAACGCCAAAATTTTGCCCTGAATTAGTTGCAAATGCCACTGATCCTTAAAAGCTCCAGTTGTCAATTCAGAATCTGTTACCCTCTATGTTTATAAAACATTGTTCTCCCTGCCCGCAGAAGTCTTCTCTTCCTTCCTTGTCTCTTCACCCTCCAGTGTTAAAATTCTAGCTATTTCTGGAAAGGAAACAATACTTCACAATTTCTACAGTAAGAAAAACAATAGGAATTGTACTGAAGTTGATCCAGAGAATGTGAATGGAGGCTTCTGGAAAGACAGGTCGTTATTATATGTAGTGTTACGGATATGACATTCTGTGTGTTTGTCTCCATACAACTAAAAAGGATATTATATACCACAGATCATGATATAACTGGTATTAAGGATATGTTGAGAAAAAGGGACAGTTGTTATTAAAAAAGTAATAATTTGTAACAACAAAGAGGGAGAAGTTGTATGCTTACTGTTTAATCATAAACATTTTGTGATTAAATAAGCATTATTTTAAAAACTCCTGAACCATGAAATTATTTTCTATATATGAAAATTCTTTGCGTAAAAGATGTGCATGTCCACCATAATCAAAGCATATGCTGTCGTAATCATCGTAATGAGTAGAATCTGATTCCTGATCTAATGTGTCTGTGGTAATCTGCAACCTAGTTTCAGCAGGTTGGCCTTGCTTTCTTGTTGTGTTAGGTTCATCTGCACGAATATGTTAACAAATGCGTAATCTCTCTTCTGTTTCTCAGATGCATTTATCCACGAAATGACCTTCTAAATTAGATGATCATAATGAATAAGGTATACAGTGTTAATGAATTTTCTTGCCTCTAGACAACTTGTTCTGTACATGTGGAACAGGTATGTGCATAATCCTAAATCCTCCATTATTTCGTAACTATGGGTATGATTTTTGAAGCAATAATAAACAAAATCCACCAGACACTTTCCTGTGTTACTTACTGTGATGCTTTGGCAGGGTGGTTGGACTAGATGATTTCTAGAGGTTCCTTCCAACCCCTACAATTCTGTGATTCTCTGAAGGGAGAAAAAAGGTAGACCTTTTTTACTGTATGCGTTAATACAGGTTAGGGGCTGACCTGCTGGAAAGGAGCTCTGCTGAGAAGACCTAGATGTCCTGGTAGACAACAGGTTAACGGTGAGCTAGCAGTGTGCCCTTGTGGCCAACGGGGCCAGTGGTATCTTGAGATGCATTAAAAAGAATGTGCTCAGCAGGACGAGGGAGGTGACTCTCCCCCTCTTCTCTGTCCTGATGAGGCCATATCTGGAGTACTGTGCACAGTTCTGGGCCCCTCATTTTAAGAAAATTAGGGAACTACTGGAAAGAGTCCAGTGGAAGACCATAAATATGACTGGGGGCCTGGAGCATATCCCTTATGAGGAAAGGCTGAGAAACCTGGGGCCACACAACCTGGGGAAGATTGAGTGGATCTCACCAATGCTTATAGGTATCTAAAGGGATGAGAATGGGGCCAGGCTCTTTTTGGTGGTGCCAAGTGACAGAACAAGGGGCAATGGGCATAAACTGTAACACAGGAAGTTCCATATGAACATGAGAAAAAACTTTACTTTTAGGGTGACAGAGCACTGGAACAAGCTACCCAGAGAGACTGTTGAGTCTACTCTGGAGGTACTCAAAATCTGCCTGGACAGTTTCCTGTACAACCTACTATAGGGAACCTGCATTAGCAGAGGACTCAGTGATCTCTGGGATGTGCCTTCCAACCCCTATGATTTAGGGGGTAAAGTATGGAAGACATCCACTGGGAAGCAATAAAGGGAGATGCTTCAGCAGTAAACCAGAACTGGTAGTAAGTAGTTTATATCTTCTAAGACCTAGGATGATTTCTAGGACAGTTTGTTCTGTTCGGAGTCTGGGTCTGGTTTGGAAATTGAGGCATTACTGTGTACATGAAATAGTTGCCTCCAGCTGAGATAAGTGTAATCTGACCAAGGCACTAAGAACATGGCCACAGCCAAAACACTAGAATGGATGGTGGAAAGACAGCTGTCTTCTAAACCACAGATGCATGGTTTGTGCTCTTGATTTAATTCATCTTCTCTACCCAAGCTTTTACAGGTAAGACTGAAAAATCCTTGTGTCTTATAACATTAGAAGAGTCCTGTGAATAAAAGAAACAAGCATTTCTCAACTCATCATCTGCTCTTTCATTTACCACTTTGCTTTTCTTGTCATTTTGAGGAATTGATAAGTAATGCCAAAATAAAACACAGACTTCATTAATATCAGGGATTAGATAACAAAGGAAGGCATTCACAAAGGCAGGAGGTAAAATGCCTGGGCTCCCTCTACAATTATTGAAGGGAGAAGCATCAACTAAAGTCAGGATCCTCATATGACTTATGTTCTAGAAAAGCCTGTCTCTTGTGCTGTAAAAGGAATACAAGTACCCTAAATGTAGATCATAGTGTGATTTATATGAAACCATTGCAGGATGTTTTAATTAAATTATTCTACCACATAATTACATACATTGCTTTTCTCTTGTGCCTTTCATCCTGAAATGCTTTACAAACATGAATGGAATAAAATTCTCAGCAGTTAAGAATCATTGGCAGAAGGACAGAAGAAACTCTGCAAAGTATGTAAATGTAAAGGTAAATTTCTTTTTTCAGGTGTGAGAACTAATGTAGAGGTTAAGATTCTTATTCATAGCTGCACAGGAAGGGGGAAAAAATACAGATTCCCAGACCTGTACTTTAAATAAAGACTTTAAATAACGTTCCTTACTAGTATGAAAAGAAAGCAAAGATGAGAGAAGAGGATAAAGGGGAAAAATATGACAACAAAAAATAAATAGGTCCAAATATTAATTTTCTTTTATAAATTAGGAATTGAGTTCTATTTAAAAGCTGAAAAAAAACCTTAAAAGTAGCTGAAAATAACCCCCCTCTTCCTTCTAAAATGGCCCTGGGTGGGCCTAAAATGGTCCTCTAAAGGATTTATCTGTACCTATCTTCTCCAAAATGTTCCCTGATACTTGGTAAAGGAAGCTGATCCTTGCTCCTAATAGCCTCCTAATTCTGACAGCACCTCAGAACAGCAATGCAGAGAGCTAGACAAGCATCAGAACCAGAAAGGAATCTTCCTAGAACAACTTAATACAGAACAGCTGTGAAGAGCTGTATGTTTCTGTCTTCTGTCTTTCACTTTTACCTTTGGAATTTAATTGAATTGATAACTTCTAAATTACCATGCTCCTTTTATCTTCAAAAGCTTTTATGTAAGCATAATTATTAGATTGTTACCAACCAATGGATGCTTGCTGAACATTTATGGAGACCAAACAATGGATGTAAGCACAATGAGGTGGTCGGTGGTGTGTTTCAGCAGTGGCAACAGTGCCAATAGATCAGCTCCACTGGTGCAGATTTTTATGAGACCAGCATGTAGGCTCTTGTTCATGGATGATGAAAATGCACAGCTCATGGTGGTGATTATGTTGAAAAGCAGTGATTTGTAGCTGAGATTTTCCTCTATCAAATAGCATTATTGTGCTCTTTGTATTGGTTGTAGTTTCCATGGAAATAAATAAATAGGAGACATTACTTTTGAAGTGACCTACATACATAAGTCTTAGCTCATTGCTAGAGCTTCACAGACATTACATGTGATGTATCAATATTACAGATAACAGCATTCTGTGATCATTTCTCAATAATTTTATCTATCCATCTCACACCAGGTGGCTGGCCATGCATTAGACTGTCACATTTTGATTCAGAACTATTGATAAATACTGAAAGATCACATATTCTGATCCTATTTTATATATTAATTTCTTGTGGTATGTAAATTACTGTGGCTGACTGATACCTGTCACAGAGGAATGAAAGATCTTTTCCAGGTTCTTTGTGGAATGCTTTCTTCTAAGAAGGGGAACTGAAAAGTGGGAAATGCCACTTGATTTTGTTTTTTACTGAGCTGGAAGTATATTTAATAACACAACATGAGTTAATACAGAAATTTGAAACTCCAAATTTTTGGCTATGTTTTTAAAATATGATCCCTATGTTATGAATTCAGATGACTGAGCATGCAAAAGTGAATTTGCAAATAGATTTCTCTACATTATATGAACATTTTACTCTTCTGATGCACAGGATCTGTGATCCTAATTTGCATATATGAGTTAGAGTCAAAATATTGAAAATTTAGTTCTTGTTTTCCATTTGTAGAATAGTTTACTAAGTTACCCAGTCAACTTAATTGAATGGTTGACCTTGGAAATAAACAAAGATGTTAGATCTGTATAAAAAACAAACCCTCAGAGAACTTCAATGTTTTGAATGTGGAAAACATAATCTGAGTAGGAAAGTAAATAATATATTTGCAATCTAGATAGTTCCAAATAACGAATGTTTTTTTTTTTCTTTTTTCCTAATTACTCACCCTAATGTCCATTAAATTGTTATTCAAAATTCAAGTGGTTTCCGAAGATTTTGTAGAACAAGGGCTTTTCCTCTCCCTCTTCTTCATCTAGAGAATAGGAGAATTTAAACAGCATTCTCTCTCGGAGTTTGTTTCAGCAGAAACAGGAAAATGCGTTTTGGACAATTTCTTAGCATTATCTCTGCATGAAGAGATCTGCTGGTAAAGTATAGATAAGAACATAAGGGAAAATGATTCCATATGGAGAAAAAAAGATCACAGAATCACAGGGGTTGGAAGGGACCTCCAGAGATCGTCGAGTCCAACCCCCCTGCCAAAGCAGGTTCCCTACACTAGCTCGCACAGGTGGGTGTCCAGGCGGGTCTTGAATATCTCCACAGAAGGAGACTCCACAACCTCCCTGGGCAGCCTGTTCCAGTGCTCCGTCACCCTCACTGTAAAGAAGTTCTTGCGCACATTTATGCGGAACTTCCTATGCTCCAGTTTCTGGCCATTTCCCCTTGTCCTGTCTCCACACACCGCTGAAAAGAGTCTGGCCTCGCCACTTTGCCCCTCACACCTTGGATATTTATAGACCTGGATCAGGTCCCCTCTCAGTCTTCTTTTCTCAAGGCTAAACAGACCCAGTTCACTTAGCCTTTCTTCATAGGGGAGATGCTCCAGGCCCTTCACCATCTTTGTGGCCCTCCGCTGGACTCTTTCCAAGAGATCCCTGTCTTTTTTGTACCAGGGAGCCCAGAACTGGACACAGTACTCCAGATGAGGCCTTACCAGGGCAGAGTAGAGGGGGAGGATCACCTCCCTCGACCTGCTGGCCACGCACTTTTTAATGCACCCCAGAATGCCA
>JACDJE010000250.1:545190-572109 GCA_016647715.1 Pavo muticus | reverse complement strand
TTTTTTTTTTTTTTTTTAATTACAAATACACTGGAAAGAGCAGTGAAGTGCGCATGGAGGTTTCAAGCATATTTCAGTAGGTAAGTATTTTCAAGGATTATGGTAAATGTGCTTTTGTTCTAGAATGTAGTGTTTGATAGTATCCCGAAATAGCACATGGAGATTATGTCCTGAGTTTTAGAATAATTGCTTCACTTCCTAAAGACGATTGTTCTTCCTTTGTTAAGTACTCTTTGGTCAGATAATTTCTGGTATATATGTAAAGACTGAGCGAAGAGGAAAAGTGAGTAGAAAAATTTATGGGGTTGGGAGAGTGAAAGTGATATTAGCTGAAAGCAGGCAGAGGTCAATGCTGACATTCTTGCTTCTTTGAGAGGATTTCAGTCTTAGCTGTGCTCTTATCAGAAGGAGGAACACATATTGCTACTTGAAATTCTCAATTTCATAATGGGATAGAGGCGATATGGAAAAAATGTGACCTTAAGTTCATACTTCATATTTAAGGAAATATTCAACATCAGGTGTTTCTCTTACTGATTCCAAAATCTAATTAAGGTTCTCCTCTTCATTTTCTTGTTAACATCTCTAAAACAAATACATAAAAATAAATACATATATATATATATTAATTGAAGGGATGAGGTATGTATGTATCAGGAATCTTGTGATCCAAAGGAAATTTGGAGCTTAAATTCTTGTTCAGTGTCGCATTATAACTATTTTGTCAATTCACTGCATTTTGCAGATATTTTAATTAAGCTTGTCATATTTACTAAACATAAGCTAGTAATTAATACTTGGAAAACAGATGAAATTGCTTTGGTAAAAGGCATTCGAATTCTTCACAAATCTTAAATGATTTCTTGGGGGAAGAAACGTGAGAGGGGTTATTCTGTGACTGTGTATTCCCAGGTATTAAAAAGAAATGTGTGTTATAAGGTGAAAATCTATACAGATGTTTACAGCAGGCACAGTCCATGTGTTCTGTGCAGAGGCTGTCAGCTATCCAAAGGTGTCTGATACTATTCTCTTATGTCTTTAATACTCACAAACAGTAGCTATGTTTGCAGACAATAATGGCAGCAAAGAAGAAAGAAATGATTGTTAATAAAAAATCTTATACATTTGAAGAGTTGTTTGAAGTAAACATTTTTAAACAGAGAAAAGAATACAGTCATGAAAATCTTTGGTAGCAAACACTGCTAACAACTCCTTAAAAGGTCAAATACATTAAATTGCACATCTTCAGTACATTTCTGTGTTTAAAAATTCATTAAAAAATGGAAGATGCATTTCTGTTCAATTTCTCCTCTAATGAATATATTTGTATCTAATCACAGCTTTTCTCCTGTAGAGATTTCTTACTCATTTCCTAAGCCCTCAGTCTGTAACCTGAGCTTCTGGGATTTACAAAGCTGGGGGCACAGTCATCATGGAAATGGCATGGCTTTGTCATCACCAGAAGTGCCTCGTCATCACAAATGGCTGACAAAATATAGTTTCATCACTGAACAAGAGGAATAACATCAGGTATATTGTGTAGTGTGTTACACTAGGCATTGATTTTGTGTAGACAAAAAGAGGTATTGGGCCCCGAGTTGGGCCCTCAATACAAGAAAGACAGGGAGCTGTTGGAAAGGGACCAGAGAAGGGCCACAAGGATGATCAGAGGGATGGAGCACCTCCCCTACAAAGACAGGCTGAGGGAGCTGGGATTGTTCAGCCTGGAGAAGGCTGCAGGGTGACCTAATTGCAGCTTTCCAGTACTTAATGGGAGCATACAAACTGGAGGGGAGTCAACTCTTTACAAGGGTAGATAATGGCAGGACAAGGGGGTTTTAAGTTGAGGGAGGGAAGATTTAGGTTGGATATCAGGGGGAAGTTCTTTACTATGAGAGTGGTGAGGTGTTGGAACAGGCTGCCCAGAGAGGTTGCAGATGGCCTATCCCTGGAGGTGTTCAAGGCCAGGTTGGATGGGGCCCTGGGCAGCCTGGTCTAGTATTAGATATGGAGGTTGGTGGCCCTGCGTGTGTCAGGGGGGTTGGAGCTTGTTGATCCTTGAGGTCTCTTCCAACCCAAGCCGTTCTATGATTCTATGATAGGTAAATCTAAAGCTAGGTTGCATCAGACTGGCGACTGGTCCCTAGTGGGGTTTGAGATCTCCATTTTAGGACCAATTCTCCTTAATTATAGAATCTTAGAATCACAGGTGTTGGAAGGGAACCCTTGAGATCATGGAGTCCAACCCCAATGCTAAAGCTGTTTCCCTACAGTGGGTTGAGCAGGAAAGTGTCCAGGTAGATTCTGGATATCTCCTGAGAAGGAGACTCCACAACAACTCTGGACAGCCTCTTCCAGTGCTCTGTCACCTTCAGAGTAAAGAAAATCTTTTGCATGTTTGTGTGGAATTTCCTCTGTCCTAGTTTGTGCCTGTTGCCCCTTGTCCTGTCACTTCACACCACTGAAATGAGCCTGGACCCATCCATTTGACTTTCACACTTTAGATATGCATGATCATTGACCATCTCTCAGCCTTCTCATCTCCAGGCTGAACAGGCCCAGGTCTCTCAGCCTTTCCTCATAAGGGAGATACTCCAGGCCCTTCGTAGCCCTCTCCAGGATTGTCTTTTGACGATCCCCCTTTTTTTTTTTGTTTTAACTGGGTAGCTAAGGACTGTGCACAGATTAGTGTTTTCATTAATGACCTGGATATGGGACTTGAAGGTATAAGTTTGCAGAGGACACTAAATTGAGAGGAGCTGTTGACTCCCGCAGGGGTAGAGATGTTATGCAGAGAGATCTTGACCAATTAGGGGGCTGGGAAATCACCAACTACAAGACATTTAATAAGATTGCGAGCCAGATTCTACACCTAGGACAGGGGTCCCTTGGATATTTCTACAGATTGAGAGACGAGGCTGGAGAACAGCCACACAGAAAAGGGCTGGCTGATGGCAAGTTGAACACGAGCCAGCAGTGTGCCCTGGCAGTCCAAAGGGCCAACCATACCCTGGGGTGCATCAAACCCAGTGCTGCCGGCTAGGTGAGGGAAGGTGTTGTCCCACTTTGCTCTATGCTGGTGTGGCCTTACCTCAAGCACAGGATGCAGTTTAGATGCCACAATATAAGAAGGATATAAAACTATTAGTCCAAAGGAGGACTACAAAGATAGTGAAGAGTCTAGAGGGCAAGACATACGAAGAGCAGTTGAGCTCCCTTGCTTCGTTCAGTCTGGCAAAGAGGAGAAGGCTGAGAGGAGGTCACAAGGAGACCTACAGCTACTCATGAGGGGAGCAGAGGGACAGTGCTGATCTCTGCTCTCTGGGAATGACATGGAGCTGTATAAGGCTGGGATCAGATTGGGAGCTGGGAAAAGGTTCTTCACCAGAGGGTGTCTGGAACCTGGAACAGGCTCCCCAGGGTGGTGGGGTCACAGCCCCAAGCTGCTGGAGTTCCAGAAGCGTTTGCACAATGCTTGCAGATACAGAGTTTGAATTGTGGGTGGTCCTACGTGGAGCCAAGAGCTAGACTCAGTGATGCTTGTGGGTCTCTTCCAGCTCAGGATATTCCATGATTCTATGATAAGTTTGCCTTTCTTGCTCTTGTTTTTCATTAAGGCCATTCAGTGCAGCATGTTCATTAAATGTGAATGCATGGGAGATGCTGTGCTACTTGGCAGCTTACACATAATCATGCCTGATGCCTTTTTTTCATTGTAATCTATGTATTTACTATAGTTTTTTGAAGTGCTGTTATAATATTATTGTTTGAACTACTTTAAATACCACTCTGCCGAAGGGGAGAAGTCTTCAATATCACTACTGAAAAGCAAAACAAAACAAAACAAAAACACCTCATAGGAGAGAGAAGAATAAAAACAATCTTTGCATCACTTTCTCCTTATGGCATTTCTGTTTTGGCTCTGGTTTCAAAGCTTGGCATATTTCAAGACTGCCTGGCTTAATATCCGTAAAACGTACAAATACTATCCTACCCCATAGATGCCACAAAAATTCAATTGTCCACAGTAAAAAAAATGTAACTGGTTTGAATCCTTCATAAAAATGAATATGCTTGATAGAAGTAGTTGACTTTTTTGACATTAAAATAGATTAGATGTGATTCTTACTAAAGAACTGAAGTTTTATTCAGATCATGACATTCTTTCCATTATAAACAAAACCCAATGATCTGCTACAAATTTTCTACAGAAATTCTGCTTTCCTGACCAGGTATCCTGTCACCCTTCTTAAACTTACTAATCTGCTGATTTATTTTTTTTTTTTTAATTGGTATTTGGCAGAGGAGGTGTTTGTATTAAAAATATCAAAATGTCATTTGTTGTGAGAGATGCAATCATGTTAAGTTTTAATTTGTAATATTTCTATAAATCTTACAATAAAAAGAATCTCATGCAGGAGAGGGAGAAATAGGCTACAATTAAAGTTGATTGTAGAACAGGAGCTCTCAGTTTTTTAATTTCTTTTCTGACTTATAGCACTGGAAAAAAAGCATGCTGGCTTGCAAAATGTTCTGCAAGAAACTGTGGCATCAGATTGCATTGTATTTTGCTGGTAGGGCTCTTGAGTACATATGCAGATGAATCTTGCAGTTCTTCTTCCTCTGGTAGTCAATTTATCTTCCACAAAATCTTTCCTGCATGGTCAGATACATGCCAGAAATCTCTCTGTTACTTCTTTTTTCCTTTAAATAGTTTCATTTTAAATAGTATTGGTAGAAGTAAATCCATGTTCTTATTACAAATATTGATGATCACAAGAAGAATGGAAAAGTAAAGTGGTGTGTAAATTTTTCTGTGCTCTAATTTTACCCTCTGCCATGTATAGACAAGTGTTAAGATTTTGTACCTACATGGACAATAACAGAAACTGTGGGTATTTTGTTTAATAAAGACTTCATTAATCCTGTAAAACCAAAATGCGAGATAGAGCTGTTAACTCTTCTCACTGAGCTATAAGCGAAGAATCTTCAAAGCCTGTGAATGACAGCATTAACTGGCTATTCTTACATGTCCCTTCCAGACACCTTCTTACTTCGCAAAGTTTTTCTAAATTTTGATCCCTCATATCTAGTGAAGACTTAATTATTTTGTTTAAATATATTTCTTTTTTGATTTTATTTATTTATTTATTTTCCCCAGGACATGAATCCAACAGGGGAAAAAAAAAAGACAACAAAAATCCTTGACATCCAATGAGAATTTCAAGTAGTTTTTCACCTTCTGAAATGAAACCTACAAGTTTTTTTTTTTTTTTTTTTTTTTTTTTTTTTTTTTTTTTTTTTTTTTTTTTTTTTTTTTTTTTTAAGATGAGTAAAAGGACCAATTACTAAGAGATACAAATTCTATCTGAGAGGCCTGTGTTCAGTGTTCTCCAGTGATGATTTTCTGGAGACATTTTGTTAGTCTAAAGGTTTTTTCTTAACAACATTCAGACGCCTTCTAGCTTCTGAATAAAGACATACATGACCTCACTTTTTACCAAGCCCATATTTCTATAGATAATGAACTCAACCAGGGCATGGTCATTACATCCCAGATTGACTCTATCTTAAATTCTTTAATGATCTCCTCTGCATTGGTGAGAACCAGGCGCATTGGTGTTTCATCTCTGATCAGTTTGTCTAATACCTGGACCAGGAAGTTTTCCTCGATGTGCTCCAAGAGTCTCCTGGATTCCTCCCAACTCACCTTGTTACTTTCCCAGCAGATGTCCAGGTCTTTGAAATCTCCCATCAGGATGAGGGCCTGTGAGTGCGATACTTCTTGAAGGTGGAGCAAGAAATCTTTATCTACAGGACCACCTTGACCAGGTGGCCTGTAGAAGACCCCAATCACCAGATGTCTTTTGTTGATTTGGTCCCCCATTTTTACTCACAGACTCTTAATCCAATTATGGCTGTTTTACATAGGCATCTCTTCAGAATCTATCCACTTCTTAACATAGAGGGCAACTCCCCTGCCCCTCTTTCCCTATCTTGTCTTATACCACATTATACATACTTACCTTAAAATGACGGTGGAAAAAAATGTCCCTAGATGGCAGAAATGCCACCTGAAAAGTATACTGGTAGTGTTTCTATTTGCTGTGTTTTCTGTAGGGAGATGGCCCTAGTGTTTATGTTTTGCTATAAATCTAAGGGATTGTGGAACTAGTTGCAGAGGTTTGTGATAAAATCAATGCTGCATATGTTGCTATTTTTGCAAGAAGAGTTTTAACATTATATCTTCTAATACTTTTGGGAACTGAAACTGTAGCCTTAACAGAGTATGACTTTGTTACATCCAAAGACAAAGGCTGTGTGCGTAAACTGCGCATAAAAAAAAATGCTCAGTTCTACATCTCTCTCAAATCCCACAGAGTCATCTACAGATCATACAACCTTATTTCATTTTTAAAGGATTTGGTTTTCCTTTCTCCACATACATTCTTTCCTACTCCTGCTGTGGAACAACATGAAAAGCACTGTAGTTTCTGCTGCAAGACAAACATTGTTAGCCCTCCAAAAATCCTCCAGACTGCCACCTTACCTGCATGTATCAAGGTGCAATGATTGTATGTACTTCTGGAAAAACAGTCTAGATCAGTCCACAGATTTACTGCACGGACACATCTAGCTATATGCATATGTAGAAAAAATCCCTACTAGGGAGGATGTTTGCATGCAAACACAGTTCAGAGGCTTACTCCATATAATGGCTGTCAGATTCAGTGAAAGGTAGAGGTAATATTAGTGGGTCATGCCATGTTGATTTGTAATGCTTTTGACAGAGCAAGGTTCTACTGAAAGAGTGAAATGAGTTACCTACCATCTCTCACCTCCATCAACTCATCTTTTGTTGCTTCTGCATTGTATTTTGTGCTAATAGAATATGAGCTGATCTTAGCACATTTGCAGGTGAACTTGGTCAGGTTTTTCAATAGGTCATGATACAGTTAGGATGCGTGATCCTAAGGTCAGTGTCAGAAAAATGCCACAGTCTTTTGTGAAGTCTGGCTATGATACTGAATTAGTGGAAGCTGGGGAATGCAGCTTGGCTACAGCTCCCCTTCTAAAGCACACTCCTGTAGACCTTAGGAAGGAAATAATTTTCAAGTCCTTGACTTGACATGGTAGTAAAACCTACTGTTTTGAATGACACCGGGTTTGGCAAATAAATGCTAAAGAGAATTACAAGCAGATAAATGTTTTTTGACTGTCACATTTATAATCTCAGTGAGGTGCTAATGAACATTGTCTGTGTGAGCATAGCAAGTAATAGGGAAATCACTTTCCTGTCACTTTGATCAACTATTGAAGAACCTGAAATATATTTGTTTCTTTGGTGAAGCCTACTTAAAAAAACAACAACAACAACAACAAAAAACATCTGTGATTTTAATTCAGAATTTTAAACATTTAGCAATTTATCCTTATCTTGTTGTTTTAATCTTAGCAGTATTAATGTAGTGATCTGGCAAAACTGAGAATAGTTATCTATCTCATTGCTAATAACTCTGAAAAATGCTGTAAGTCAAACAAATCTTTATGAGTAGTAGTGGTTATATTTTCTTGGCAAGATAAGAATTACATGCCACATTCCATTGAAGATGTTTGCCACAAGCTGCTCTGAAATTTTTGGAATAGGCTTCATCAAAAAGAGAAGGCATACATAATTCGCTCAGGGTGTCATCTCTCCAGGTTAGCTGGATGACTCTGGAAAAAATGAGTCCTATAGCCAAACCTGGTTCTACCAAGATCCAGCTTGCTTTCTGTCAGGTCTGAGATCCTACCTAGATGTTTTATCAGAACATATGGTAGAATGACAAGGGACTCCTTTGTAGATAGGACTAGATGAGTTTAATTGTGGCTGAAAATATAAAAAATAGATAATTTCAGCTACGTAAAATAAAGAGTACAAAATATTGATGTGATATTATGTTAGAGGACTTTCTAGCTTAGGAACTGGCTTGCTGCATATGAATCCAAAGAATGTTTTTCAAATAGTGTTAAGGACAGTCTGAGAGAGAGGTATGTGAGATAGTGGCATAGCCACAGGCCCTAACTTCCAAACCTACATCTAGCAGTCACTATGGAGCTTGGCCAGTCAAAGGGGCAGGAAGAAAAGATGTTTCTGACTGTTGTCTTTACAAGCGTCTAAGCAAAAACAAGCCCACAGTAATCTGCTTGTCAAGCATCACTTTGACAGCTCAAGCATGGATTCTGTTACCATGAGGAGTCTATAGTTTCAACTGGGTCATGACAGTATTGCCTTCTTCCTGAAAACTCCAAATACACCTATCTTGTTCAGCCTGAGATGGTTATTTCTCAACAAGGTCCATAATTCTCAGGGACACCAGGTCAAGAGAGCAATATTCTTAACATTCCAAAGTTAAGAGAAGACTGGATCCAAGTTTTGCAGGAGCTATGGCAGAAAATAATGGCTTCTTTGTCACACTGACCACTATGCTGTAAGATTTTACATTCATCATTTACTGTTGCTAACTAGCTAATGACCAAATTTTACTCTCCTGCTACTTTTATTGCAGTACTACACAGAATCTGTCAGCTCTGGAGTTTGAGTGAGGAGAGATAGGATCATTTATTACTTCAATGGCTGTAGAAAACAAAGTGTTTCCATCAACTGTCACTTAATTTAGTGGATACACATTGATCTCCAATGGAGAATTTTGAAATTATTATCAATATGAAGATACGACAGAGGAATATTAATAAACCTCTTAGTAATTAGAAATATATTTAAAGAATCAGGAGGTTTAGTAAATATTACCACATGTAATATGGATAACTGTGGTTGCAGTTCCACATAGTTCCTAAATAGCCTGTAGAATAAAAAGGAAAATGGCTTTAGTCATTACTATTGGAGGGTCTGCACATGGGACTACATCAAATGAAGTTGCAACAGCATAAAAAAAAAATGAGAGAGAATGAAGATCTTTTTTATTTCTCTTTAAAAAACAAAATGATGATTTTATTTGATATTCAGGCAAAGCATGTGTATGTTCATATATTTGTGGTGGAAAAGGAAAGACATGGAATGGAGGAGGGTAGAAGAAAGTTACAACAAGAAGTAAGGAACACTTGTTCCAGAGGAAAAAATATTTCCCAACTGAAGGACTTGCAGCAAATGCTTGGGTAACTTGCTGACATCTAAACCGCTGCTTCACTCAGCCTTATGTACCTGGACCCTCATCAACTCAAGTGACTCAGGATTCCAAGGTGGGCGGTTTAATAATCTGAAGGGCTAGAGCAGTTAGCCTAAGACTATGCTGTGTAATCCCAGTTTTGATACTGGGCCGGGCTTGCAGTGTGGCCTTCTTCACATTCCCCAACTTTTTAACCTCATTAGCTTCATCAGTAAAAATGAGTGATATTTATCCAAGGTCTTTGCAGGAATGTTATAATTAACTAATGTTTAAAGAGACCTAATGCAATCTCTGTACTGAATCTGGCTGGACAACACCCTCATCCTTCAAGCAGCTGGGGATTTAGTAGTATACCCTCACCCAGACCAGCAGCACCATTGTGTGAGCAGTCTCTATAGAGCCATATGTGTGCCCCTGTTGAGGTGCTGTGTTTGAAAAAGAAGGGCAGTAATAGGCTGACAGCTCCCATCTGTATAATTTAGGTAAAGCAGGTGTGTTAGCAGTTTCACAGCTGTTTCAGTAACCATGCTACCTTGCTGGGGGGAAAGCAGGAAGCAGAGGGAGCTGGCTGCCATCAGGGATTTGGCTAGGTGACCTCTGAGGCCTTTCCAGCCTGAGGACATTTGTGATTGTATGATTTGATACATGTGAATATAAGCTGCATTTTAGACATATAATTAGGAAACAAAGAATAGAGACATAATTCTATGACCAATTCTTCCATCTAAACAAGTAGTATCTAGCATTTTTGGCTGGATTCTTTTAATATTTGGGGAGGATTGCATACAGCAGAGCTTTTCTTCTCCCATCACAGAAACTCCACAAGGTTTGTAGCTTCTTGGAAGTGTACTGCTCATGTGCTCCACCATATACATGCAAGGGTAAATCTCTATATGCAAACAGAATGGTGTCAGCAGGGTCCGACTGCAGGAAGAGCTTGTCCCTGTAAACTTGTATGCAGCCCCCTTGGGTTGCAGATTGAGCAGATGGATGGTTATCATGCATTGACGATGATGATTTTAAAGGCGTAAGCAGTAGGAAGAACAGATTTGTTGAATGATTGAACTCTCTGTGCTCTTTGGTGCTGTGCAACAGGCAATGCTTAAAAATAGAATTCACTTCCCTCTTGCAGCCCCTTTCTTGGTGATTCCTCAGAGGGATGAAGCCATGCCTAGAGCCCACTTGCGAGTGGGCAGCTAGAACCCAGCAGTGAGAGTAGGATTTGGGATGGCAAGCTTGAGAGGCTGCTGGCAGGACATCTGCCCAAAGGCAGGAAAGAAGGGAGGAGGGAGAAAAACTGAAAAATAACCACAAAGAAAACAACCTCTTTTTTGAAATTGGAAACTTTAAGGAGGTTTATGAGCCTTTGGGTTTATGAAATCACTTGGTGCCTTGTAGTATGCTGCTGGACAAATCTGACAGTTCAAAGCATGGTGGTTGTTTCCTTCCATTTCAAAAAAAGAAAGAAAGAAAAAAGGCTTTTAGAATAGTTTAATTTCAAATGTGCATTGATCTTGTAAAACTCACTCTTTGAATTAACTTGTAAAAATCAGGGAGAGTCAGAGGAAAAAGCCTGTTGCTTTTTAAGTGCAGAGTTACTGTTGGTGGTGAGCACTCAGGAGTGCAGCCCGTGAACTCTGCCTTTGCCGTCTGCTTAGTGTCCTCAGGGGAGGCCTGTGTGACCTGGGTGTGTTTTGACAGTTGGTGACCCTTGATCCCTACTCCGTACAATGTTTAGGCTGGGGAAGCCCAAGAGGATCTCTCAGACATGACAGCTCATGGCTCCTGGCTGCCTGCACCCAGCTTGGCTCAGCACCTTTGTTTATTCACAGCCTGGTTTGCTGCCTTTCTGGCCAGCCTGTGACACTCATCACTGAGCCCCTGGGCCTGAGCAACCTCCTCCTCTGCTGCAGCCTGGCATCCTCCCACCTGGGGAATAAAAGAGCCCTGTGCCCTTATGGGGGGAGAGAAGGGAGAATAAGTGCTTCATGCTACCTTTATGATTGAAACATAATTCATCTGTATGGGTCTCAAGGCAGCAAAATACATTTTAAACTCTGTTCTTGCCAGGCTGGGGCCTAGTATGGCATTTCCTAATAGAGAGGGTTTCAGACAGTCTGTCCTGCACTAAAACTGCATCCACAGTGATTTGCTTTTCTGTGGCTTGTTTCTTCTTCATCTATTATTTCAAAATATTGTGTTAATTTCTTTAGAGAATGTTCTTGTTCTGAGTTTATTTGCAGTAAGTTTTGTGAAAAAAATATGTATAATTTCCACTGCTTTGAATAGCTTTGGGAGCCAGGTGAGCCTCTGTTTTCTTGCTGATCAGGCAGGTATTAAACTGGCAATAACTCTATTTTGGAACAGTGCGCTTAACTTTAAAAATCAAACTTAAGTTGCTCCATTTTAATTGTATACTTGATAATGTACTATAAAAGTCCTTGCACATAATAGAGTACTGAGCTTAATGTTAATGTTACACTCTTCCCAAACTCACACTAAAGTGCTTATTGAATGTGGAGGATACTGACTTTTGAAGATGGCTGAGGTAAACACTGCTTTAAAAATGTGTATGAATGTCTGATAGTCTCAGTTTTATAGCTGGGAAAACATAACATCTCTTTTTTATTTCTTCTGTTAATTCTCCCTTGATGTGCCAACCTTGTAGCTTGAATGAAAGTTTTCTTATCACAGTGTGCTTCAAAGGCTAACATCTTGTCTATGGCAGGAGATGAAGTAGACATTACAGTTTAAGCAAAACTGGAGATTTTTTTCATTTCTGGGCAAAAATGAACAAAGCTGGTGGAGCTCATTCCTGTAGACCAGGTAAGAAGGCTTAAGTAGCCTGGTCTTTTTCCAGATTTACCCTGTGACTCTTCACCCTCCGATTAAGGGTCACACTTTGTAGAGTTATCTTGTCCTTTGGCTTGCTAACTTCTATAATTACCCCATCTACCTCAGCACAGTTTGAATTTCACTAACTTGAAACCTACTCAGTCCCTACTTGCCAAGATCCGTATGTAAGAAAAAAACTGTGACTATGAAAGAAGGCTTTAAATGGCATGAGTTCCATTTTTTTTTTAAACGCAGTGGTAGTATTAATTCACATGCTCATTCTGTGTTTTTGATATCTCTTGGCAGCTTGCAACTCTTGAAAGTATTATGTGTTCTCTCCTTTTTCAGAATAAATTCGAGTTTTGCTGTTTGCTCAGTCTTACACTAAAAGTCTGTGACAGAAATAAAAGTCATTTGTCTGCAGTAACACAGTCCATGGTGGAAGAACTGAGCCGATTTTCTGAAGACCTGGGATAAATTCCTAACTCTTTCACAACTCCTGCATTTTCCTAGGGAGGTTATTTAAGTTTCTACTACAATTCTCTATCTGCAGAGAAACTGATCTTATTGTTCTCCCCTGTAACTTTTGTTTTGCTAATTAAAACTGCTGAGTGTGTATTTTTAGGATCATGCTTTTTTTGCTGGTGTGTGATGCTTAGCACACCAAGGTTATGTCTTCATTCAGTGTCAAACTCCTGATATTCCTAGGAAGTGAAAAGGATTATCCCCTCAGGAAAGCTGAGGAAAGGGAAGGACAAGGATCAATAGGAGTTAAAAGGAAAGGTAATCAAAAGTATATTCTTTTCCAGTTCCTTGCTTTATGTAAATCTCAGGTGATCTCTAGACACAGGCAGAAAGCAGGTATTCATTTTGAAGGTCAGATTACAGGCCTTTTGATCCTTTCTTTCTCTAATAAGAATGGCTTGCTTCTTATAACAGAGATAGCAAAAGTTAATTTTACCTGTGCTGCTAATCCCTTGATCCAGTTCTGCTCACCTGATTTGCTTAAGAACAGTTACCCTTCTCAGAAATCTATAAATTTCCTGTGGGCACATATTTCCTGCAAGACAGAAGTTAAGTGGTTATACCTTTTCACATTTGTTTCTGGGACTGAATTGCTTATTCCAGTGCTTGGAAGTATTGGAAGTATTTTGTGAATCCTTTTGGTGTAATAGTTTCTTGTCTAAATCTTGGTACTACAGGAAGAAATGCTTCTGCCATGTACAATTCTAAGGAGTTCAAAGTGGAATAAAACTGAGAAAAAAGGAAAGGGAAAATTGATCAGTGTTGGAAGAACTACTCATATCTTCTGTGCTATCCTTCAAACCTAAAATGAAGTTCATGTCTATCCAGTTCTAGTGAGAGGTCTGTCCTTTGATTCCATAGGTCCAAGAGTTCATGCTCTGTTTATTCAGTTTCAGTCTCCTTGTGCAAGACTACTAGGAGCCAACTGTGGAAACAAATCTCTTAGCTGCTGGAACTATTAAGTAATCAAGATATTACTCAAGAGGCTAAAGCTCTTTTGACTTTCAACTTGGGGTCTGTGAGGTTGATGTGAAGGGATGCTTGCTTCACCTGTGGCTAATTAACAAAGCCGAAGTAAAACAGAGCCCAAGAGCTGTAATAATTAATTTCCATTTTGAAATGCTGGGTTATAACATCTCTTCACCTCACTGACCCCCACCCCCCATAAAGAGGAAGAGAAAAAATAAAAGAAGAGAAACAACAGGCAATAACTTTGCTGGGGAGCACATCCCCTTTGTTTTATACAGTACAAATAGCCAGCATGTTGCTGGAGGTTTAAATCATGAGTGCATATGTGACAAGTGGTGAGAGGAGACGTCTGAAATGAAAAAATGTATGCATTCTGCCTCATATCTTGAGAGATGTTTCTATGACTTCCTTACAGGCTACTCTTGGGTGGTTCCTGGGACAATGATGTACTGATGATTCTCTTTGAGATCTAGATGTGGTTTAGACAAACTCTGCAGGCAGAAAAATATGTACCACGTTGCTATAACACAGTGTGCATTGCTGTAGCACGCTATACATTTTGCTGTGTCATATTAAGGAGTAATGTAATGAGAAAATAAAGGAAAATATTTTTATTATTTATTTATTATTTATTTTTATTATTATTTATTATTATTTATTATTTATTATATTTCATCTATTGTTTGTTAGCTGGCTTTATAGAAGCAAATACTCAGTGTTTGCAAACAATTCAAATATTGGGAAACAGTTGACAACAAAATTCAAGATCAATGCATGATATGTAATTACACAGTAGATAGAATAATATGGATTATAAAACTACGTATGGCTTTCCTTTGTCCACGTGTATACATAGATACTATTGTATATGAAAACATGCCAAAGAGTTTTGCTCAACATGATTCTGGTGTGTGAACTTGCTAAAGATAAAAAATTGGAAATGATGACTTAGAAGACACAAATTTCATTCTCTCTTGGTAAAATAAAGAAGGAAAATTATGTGAATCTGTACCAAGAACTTTTAACTATGGACTAAACAAATTATGATTGGTATCTAGGAGAATTTCCCAAGTGTATCTTATCACTTTCTCACAGCTATACTGATTACCATCAGTTTGTCTGAATTATTTGCCTTTTAAAAGGATTTTCATTGCGGCTCATCTAGTCCCTTTCCCTTCTAGTCCCTTCACCTAGTGCCCACATGATCCAGCAGGAACCATTTCATGGAATCTTTGAACTTGAGCTAATGGAATATGACCTTGAAAAAATGCAACTTGTCTTTTATTTCCAGCACTGAAATACCCTAGAAATTTATTTTGTTACTGAATATAGCACAAAGTGTCTGCTTTTTGGTTTTGCTCCTCTTTGTGCATCGTGATATCCATGAGCACCTTTGGCTGATGTGAATTACATATACATTTACGTACTATAAATGAAGTATGGCTTTCAGTATACACTGTTTAATAAAAAGGAATTTTTGTGAACGTATACCATAGAGGAGCAGATAAATACAAACCAAAATATTGTCCTCTATTTTTTCTTTAGATAATAACTCTCATTAAACATATTGAAGGATCATTTAACTCTGTCTCTACAACATCTAGCTTGACCTTGATAAAAATGCAGTAAACCCACAGTTGCCCAGTTTTCTAGAATAAGCAAGTGTAACACATATTCAAGACTGCTGAGCTTTGAGCAATGTATTGTAGGAATTTGGTGCTCTCATTTAGCTTTGTTCTGAGCTTTGCCAAATTAAGAAAGATAGATAATTTCTTTTCTTACAGTGGGTACATTTGGAATGTCTTTGGAAAACTATACAGAGAAAAATTTATCTTTGTATAGGTATTACTTAAAGGATCGTGAAGTCTTACGCTTATATACATTGATTCAACAAGAAACTGGTTGCACTTACCATGCTGTTCTGAAGTGGCAGAGAGAATGCGACAAATGAAAACTACTCCTTCAGTAAAAAGCATTCTTTTCAATAATAATTGGTTTAGTTTGATCAGTTCAGAAGTCTTTTTACCCTACAGATAAATATTAATATAATGGCTAGTAAAATTTAACTGTGTCTGATGAAATAAAATTCTATAAATCCTAATGCAGTCATGCTAAAAGTATAATTTGTTCTATGCTTTTGTTTAAGTCAGGTAAGCAGAGCTGAAATTTTCTAATTGTAGTTAGTGGTTGAAGGTGAAATATTTAGTAACATCAGGCAGGTCCTTCTTGCTCTGTTTCTCTCTGACATAACCTGAAATTATGAAAGGGGTGGATGTGAAGTGTAGGGTGAAATTAGGCTGCCTCGGTCCTTTGAAAAGAAAAAGAACAAAGCATTTAGCTAAAAACCCATAAAATTGTCATCAAAATATTTAAAAAAATAACAAAATCACATATAGATGTGTTCTCTTCAACACTTCCTCATAGAAAAATTTGTAAACTTCAAATGCTTTGCTGCTGTATATATGTTGCTGTAAAAGAGAGCAGAGATGCACTTGCAAAGAGAATTTGCAAATGACAAAGAATAGTGTTTGCAAACCATTTTTTTTCCAGAAGGAATGAGTCTGTTGAAAGTTTTGAAAGGTCCTGAGTTGATAAATTTGAGCAACATGGGGTTTATATGAAAGCAGTTTTTATTCTTAAGTTTTGTTCTTCTTACAAGGCTTGGAAATGGGACATCACCACACTTCACTGAGGCTTATCCACTCATTATCACAGCTGTAAGCTGTGTGGTTTTTTGCTGCTGAATTAGCCATGGCTGGACTGATCTGGAATTTGATGTTTTCTATGAGACACAGTATTGCAACAGAATGTAAGCTTTCATTGCACAACAGTAAACTTTGTGGGAGAAACCTTTTATACTCCATCAGGATATTATGACTGCTTCCTATTCTAGGCATTCAAAACAGACACTACTACGCTCTCATGAGACCCCACCAGGAGTACTACTTTAAGCTCTGGGGTCCCCAGCACAAGAGGAACATGAACTTGATGCAGATTCCAGATGAGGCCACAAGGATGATCATAGGACTGGAACATTTCTCCTGTGAAGAAAAGCTGAGAGAGCTGGGCTTGTTTGGTCTAGAGTAGAGAAGGCTCTGGAGAGTCCATATAGATGTCTTCCAGTACCCAAAAGGGGAATACAGGAAAATGAGGAGGGGATGCTTTTTTAGGGCGAGTAGTAATAGGACTAGAGGGAATGATTTTGAACTAAAAAGGGGGAGATTTGGATTAGATGTTAGTAAGAAATTCTTTACTCTGAGGATGGTGAGGTATTGGAACAGGCTGCCTAGAGAAGTTGTTGATGCCCCAGCCCTGGAGATGTTCAAGGCCAGTCTGGATGGGGCTTTGGACGACTTGGTTTGGTGGGAGGTGTCCCTGCCCATGGTAGGGAGTTTGGGACTAAGTGGTCTTTAAGGCCCCTTTCATCTCAAACAATTCTATGATTCCATTTTGTGTTTCTGTATCCTTAATCGGTATGAATTCAGTAATACATAGCATACGTTGGTTACATTTCCTCATGACAAATGGTATAAGTAGTACTAAGACCATGTGTTCAGGCTCAGAATGATTTCATCTGGTTTCAGGAAAGCTGTCTGTGATATGTATCATTTCAATTGAGAATGTAATAATGATTAATAATGTGATTTAAATATTTTTCTGTTAGTTAATAGTATTTCAAATCTTTGAATAATTGGAGTTCATTTAAGAATTTCTGATCTATTGTCTATACAAAAAAGAAAATTGATCACCTGCTGAACAGTCTTCTTCCCTTTTTTCTTTCTCCCATGTTCTCTGGAGAAGTTTGCTAACCAACCATTGACATGATGATATTATTTTATCATATTTCTAAGATGGCAATAATAAATAATGATCATTCACTTGTCTCTGAAGTGCTTATATAAAACTGCTATTAGGAAACATATGTTATTAATGCTTTCTGCATTTGCTTCCAATCTGAATACAAATTATTGATCTACAACTGCTTAAAAGAAATAAAATCCCTTTAATCACTTACAAAAATTCAGAAGTCTGCTCTTAAATTAGAGGATTAACTGGTTAGGATTGATTTTGCATATAGAACAGCGGGAGGAAAAGGGCATTCTGAGTCATGTAACTGGTCTTGTTTATCTCAGTAAGAGGGAGAGGAAAATTTAATTTAGTGCATGCAATTCAGCATGCAAAAGGTCAAACTAGTGCATGCCTGCAGGTAGTTAATCAGAAGACTGCAATAATTCCCAAACAGTGCTAAGCAACAGAAATGTAAATATTGGCCCCTGCTCTGTGAGGCTGATTTCAGCTGATATTCATAGAACCTTCTTACTTATTTCATGGGTCTTTTACATGATACAAATGAGTTTAATTAAAGGAGAAGGTGTCTTTCCACCCTCAGTTCTTTGTCATCTCCAGTTGAGTTGGAACAGACTGTCTAGGGCAGATTCAAATTTGGTTTTAGTCTAAAAAATTTCTGACACAATGGCATGTGCCATCCGACAGTGGAGAAAAGGCCTCAGATCAATAACAGTTTGGAATAAAGACCATGGCTGGATTAATGGAGGGCAGGTCTTGGTCATGATGAGGGAAATGCATACCTGCAAAAGTCACTGAGAAGTCTTTTGTTACAGAACACTTTGCTCCTTTCCCCTCTGCTTTTCTCTTCTCCACCCATATTTTTAGATTCCCAATCAATTTAAAGTTTTCCTCAGCACTTCCAACTCAGTGCAGGCGGTAATAGAATACTGTAGCAAGTGAGTTAATTATTGTGCATTCTTTTCAGTTTCCCAGATGTGCGGTTGTATTTGCCAAAAGATACCATTTGTCCCAGTTTCCCTTTAGTAAATATACACTGAGCAGCTATTTTTTTTCTTTTCCTTCACAAGGTCTCATAGAAAACTTCTTTCCTTCCAGCTTTCATCTACTTATTATCTTCTGTTCTTGCAGTGCCACTCTCTGATACTATATTGTATCCTATTCAGTATAACAAACCCCAATCCCAAAATAAATTGGACTCAGACCAAATATTACTCTGTTAAGTCTTAGGCCTGATTGGGGCTCTGTATGTGGCAAGCTTGGAATTCACATTTCCCTCCCAGATGCCAGAAAATGGTGTAGGCAAGCAAAACCAGAAAATTGTAGAGGCTTTTGTACAAATGCAACTGCTTTCTTATTGAGCACAGTTAGTTACAGGCAGTATCTTATTTTCCCTTCCCAAAGCCTGCCCTGGCTTGCAGGTTTGCTTTGGGGCATAAAACTTTGATTCTGATCTGCAAACTCAAGCATGGTTTGGGTGCTCACTATGAGTTTCTTACGGGGGGTGCTGAGGTGCTTCAGCTCACATTGTTTTGAAGGTAAGTGGAAGGTAAGTGAAAAGTAAGTGAAAAGCCTTCTTCAGAAGGAGGCTCCCCTCTCTTTGCAATGTGATAATATGTTTGAGCTTTGCTAGGACACGTGTAGTCTCCAAACATTTGGCAACCGAATGAGTCAGCTATAATCTAATGTAAACCTTGTTTACTCAAGGACAAGTTGAGGACAAGATGAGGAGTAGTTTTAATGATCTCGAACTGTTCATGGATTTTCAGGAGGCAATAACATTTTTCACTGTGGCATGAATATTAATTTTTAAATAATGGAAATGTACCCTGACAGGGTATATTCAGATCCTGTGTAGTTCACAGTGATTGGTAAAGGACTGGCACAAGGACTGGTTCTCTTCTCTCCCAACCCACCTTTTCAGTATTTAAAGAGAACTTCTAAACAAAATGGAGACTGACTTTTTACAGTGTGATAGTGATGGGACAAGGAGGAACAGTTTTAAACTAAAAGAGGGTGATTTAGGTCAGATGTTAGGAAAATGTTCTTTACTCAGAGTGTGGTGATGCACTGGAACAGGCTGCCCAGGGAGACTGTGGATGCCCCATCCCTGGAGGTGTTCAAGGCCAGGTTGGATGGAGTCCTGTGTAGCCTGATCTTGTGGGTAGCAATTGTGCCCGCGTCAGGTGGGTGGAACTAGATGATTGTAAATGTTCTTTCCAACCAAAGCCGTTCTGTGATCCTATGATTCTATGATCCCAGTGGCAGAGCTGAGCACGTGAAGGCTTACATCTCTGCTGAACTGTGGAGCAGAAATATACCACTCATGGAAGCTTTTCAGTGACTCAGGCTGATGAGTGGGAGTCCTGGCTGCAAAAGGCTACTTCCTGCTTCCTGCACGAATGTTTGATTTTGCTTACTGGTATATGAAGCAGTGAGAGAGAGATGCCCAACTTTCATTTGCCTTTTCCTGTATTTTCCTACTAATGAAATAACCAATAGAGGGAAAGAAAAAAGAATGTGAGAAAGGGAGAAGGACAAACGCAACTTTCCATTTCCTTTTCATAAATCTAGAGTGAGCCCACTGGATTTGACCCAAAAAGTCTAGCAGATATTGGCTCTATTTTCTGCACCCTTCTCAGCCACAAATATTGATTTAACTGAGCATACATCTTAACAACTTTGCAGTTACTTGATGGCATTTCCACTATTATTGTTGCCTAGGTATCTACCATTCCATAAACAAATTAAAGCTGTGGTCCAGCATCAGAGAATGTCCACTCCAAATTCCACAGAGGATGACAACAAAGCCCTTGACTGAGGAAGAGAGAAGTTGGAAAGGTAAACTGGCAGTAGTAGACCCGTATTTGGTCCTGTAAACAATAAAGTGTTTAAACTTAAGACCACAAGTAGCTGCTTTGATTGAACTTAGTCATTGAGAAAGATGGCATGTAAAATTAAGTGCATACAGAAATCTTTGTAGAACCAGGGCTTAAGCCACACTCAGTGGTTTGTCATGATTTGTTACTTACTTTTTGTGTGTCACTTTATGTGGGCTTAGAGACAGACTGTGTTCCAAGCTGTGAACTCTGAATAAGAAAATGATAACTTTGTGTTTCTCATTTTCTGTTTTTTATGCTGCAGGTTTCATGAACAGGACAAATCTTTTGAAGGTTCTAATAAGATGCATTGGCGACAGTAGATTTCAGTCCACACAGCCAAATTTCCTCATAAAAGTCCTCATTGTACTCCTAAATACATAGCTCTCAAAATAGACTTAAGTCACTCTGCCCAAGAAAGAAAAGGAGAATTGTGAGTCACTTGTAAATAGTGTAATGAAGTCTTGATTCGTGTAGTACAGAATCGTCGTTTAGCTGTGTCCTCTTGAGAATCAAACTGAAGAATGCATTGGGCTTCTTAAGTTCTAGGCAGTCAAGCAAAGCTATCACTGTCGGAGAACACTGTAACAGGAACACATGAATAGGTCAAAAGATTCATACATCATTTTTTGAACAAGCATCTTCTACCTACTGTTTCTCATCCCCCCAGGAATTGTTGGTTGCATAGGGAATAGCCTGAAGGTAGAGTGTAATAAATAGTTCAGGTTGTGTTTGCTCTGCAACCCCATATGGACATTGAGAGTGCACACTAAGAGTTTCTTTGTATGAAGTGGATTCCTCAAGTGAATGTTAAATTACACATGCAGGGAGCAGCCAGCATGGTGTAAATTCACACTGTAGCTTGTAAATTCACACCCTACCTTCCTTGTATAAGCAAAGCCATGGTCAAGGCTTTACATTCATTCCACTGGCATAAACCTGAATGAATAGATGAACCTTACACCTTGCCCTGAAGGTAAACACATTTGGGCTGATGTGACGCTTAATGGAAGGAGTGCTTTCAGAAGCCAGGGCATAGCCATAGAAAGTCTAGGGAGAGTTAATAAAAATACTTGAGGAATTCTCAGTGGCCATAATGTCAGAGGGAGAAGATCATCTAGCAGGCCTAAAATACATGAGCATGAAATACATGCTCGTTGAAATACATGCACATTGAAATACAGCTACAGACTTCTTGCCCTGTGTGTCTTTTCCTAGTTTTTGAAGGGATTCTCACTGAATATTAGATTTCTCTAACATTTTAACAAGAATGAATATTATTTGCGTATTATCTTTGGCAGTGAATGTTGTAGAAGTGCAGGTGAGCTCAGACCTACCAAGTGTCACTTAACTGAAAAGGAGAATTTTCCATGGCAGTCCCAGGGCCTTTTCTTAAAGCCTTCCCCTCTAATGAATATTCCTCAAAGGGTTTCAATGAGACATCTAAAATCTTTTTTGAGTACTTTGAACCATCCTTCCAAACTACCACTACTTGACAGCCCTGTAAGCCACAGTCATCCAAGGCTGAGGTGATTCCTGTCTGCAGTAGGGCAGCAGCAGTGATCTCATCTGCTCAAGTTTCATGGAGGGTCAAAAGCAGCGTAAAGAATGGGGAGCCTCCCTGAGAAGAGTGAGCACCTTTCTTTTCTCTCGCTACTGCTACTTTCGCATGAATATACACAGAACTGCCTTTCAGGTTTTATTAGATTCTTATGTGAAAAGACTTTGTCCAAATGTGCATGAGCCATACACATGCATGAAACATCAGTGTAAGAACAGAGCAAGTCTGAGACCACCTCGTGAGGCTGAGTGCATATAAGTCTATGGGGTCAGATAACATGCATCCCAGGGTCCTGAAGGAACTGCCTGATGAGGCTGCCAAGCTACTCTCCAGCATACTTGAAAAATCATGGCTGTCAGGCGAAGTCCCTGATGACTGGAGAATGGGAAACATCACTCCCATATTCATGAAAAGGAGAAAGGAAAATCCAGGGAACTATAGGCCAGTGAACTTCACCTCTTCCTCAGGTGATCATGGAGCAGATCCTCCTAGAAGCTTTGTTAAGACAGATGTGAGATTAGAAGGTGTTGAGAGACATGGCTTCAGCAAGGGCAGATTGTGCCTGACCAGTCTGGTGGCTTTCTGTGGTGGAGAGACAGCATCAGTGAAGGGCAACTGATGTCATGTACCTGGACATCTACAAGGCCATTTACATGGTCGCGTATCACATCCTTATCTCTAAATTAGACAGGGATTTGAATGCTGGACTATTCAGTGGATAATGAATTGGTTGGATGGCAGTAAGCAAGAGTGTTGTTGTCAATGGCTCTATGTCCACCTGGAGGCCAGTCTTGAATGGTGTCCCCCAGCAGTCTGTCTTGGGACCGGTGATACAGAATCAGAGAATCACAGAATCATAGGGGTTGGAAGGAACCTCCAGAGGTCAACGCCTTGCTGAAATCAAGGTAGACTACATCCACTGCTCCCCCCCCATCCACCCAGCCAGTGACAATATCATAGAAGGCTACCAAGTTGGTCAAGCATGACCTCCCCCTGGTGATTCCATGTTGGCTTCTCCTTATAACCTCCTTTTCTTCCAATTGTCTGGAGATGGCATCCAGCACAAGCTGTTCCATCACCTTTCCAGGGACAGAGGTGAGGCTGACTGGACTGTAATTACCTGGATCTTCCTTCTTGCCCTTTTTGAAGACCGGAGTGACATTGGCTATCCAGTCTTCAGGCACCTCCCCCATTCTCCAAGACCTCTCAAAGATGATAGAGAGCGGTTCAGCAATCACCTCAGCCAGCTCCCTCAACATCTTTATCAATGACATAGATGGATTTATCGATTTATCAATTTATCAATGACAATCCCAGATTGAACAGACCCTCAGCAAGTTTGCTGATGATGTCAAGCTGAGTGGTACAGATGACACAATAGAAAGGAAGGACGTCATTCAGAGGGAAGCTTGAAAAGTGGGCACACAAGAATCTATTGAGATTTAACAAGGCCATGTGCAAAGTGTTGCATTTGGGTCCAGGCAATCACAGATATGAATATAGACTGAGAGAAGAACTCATTGAGAGAAGGACTTGGGGTTCTAATGGATGAAAAGCTGGACAGGAGCCAGCAGTGTGCACTTACTTGCAGCCCAGAAGGCCAACTGTACCCTGGGCTGCACTAAAAGAGGTGATCAGCAGAGAGAGAGAGGTGACTGTTCTCTTCTCTGCCTTTGTGAGGCCCTATAAGAGAGGAGGTTTAGGTTAGATGTTAGGAAGAAATTCTTTACTCTGAGGGCAGTGAGGCACTGGCACAGGCTGCTCTGAGAGGTTGTGGATACCCCATCTCTGGAGGAATTCAGGATCAGTTTGGATGGGGTCCTGGCCAGTCAGATCTAGTGGCTGGCAACCCTGCCCATGGCAGGGGAGTTGAAACTAAATGATTTTTAAGGTCCCCTCCAACCTGAGCCATTCTATGTTTCTATGATCAAGATATTTTTTCAGATGGTGTTAATGGCCTCAGGAACCTACATGCAGAATGTGCTTTTACCCAAACATACGTATTTTGCTGCAAAGTATTTAACTTTGATTAACAGTATGAATAATTGCACGTTCAAAAATCCACTCAGTTGTCAGCAACTAGGGGTATAGAAGTTATGTTCCAAATATGCACCTGTTTTGATCATAAAGCTTTAAAAAGCTATGAAAACAGCACAGTGATTATAAAGTTTTCCCTGCATCCTTGAACATATGTCTACAAAATGAAGTCGTGTTGATTATAGACTGGGGAGTTCACAGTCATGGGCTATTTACTAGAGTAGTGGAAACAGAGTTCCACTGTAGGCTTCAAAACAGGCAAAGCGCAAGAGCTCTTGAAAACCTCTGTATATACTCTGGTTACTAGCACATGTCAAAGGTATTGCTGCCGTGTTTTCAATGCTGGTTAGCCAAGCCAGCTGGAGTAATTCTTGCACAAATTTATGTTTTCTGTGTTGCAATCATGGCTTCATTTTGCTATGTAAGCATATCTGAATAATTTTTTCAACTGGAGTGTTTATCCTACTTGTCTCAGACATCTCTCATGGTGGATTTCACCAGGGGGAGGTCATGCTTCACCAACTTGGTAGCCTTCTATGATGTTGTCAGTGGCTGGGTGGATGGGGGGAGAGCAGTGGATGTAGTCTACCTTGATTTCAGCAAGGCGTTTGATACCGTCTCCCACGACATCCTTATAACAAAGATGAGGAACTGTGGGATAGATGAGTGGACAGTAAGGTGGGTTGAGAACTGACTGACTGGCAGAGCACAGAGGGTCGTCGTTGGTGGTGCAGAGTCTGGTTGGAGGTCTGTATCTAGCGGTGTTCCCCAGGGGTCGGTGCTGGTTCCGGTCTTGTTCAACATCTTCATCAATGAACTTGATGAGGGGATAGTGGCCACCCTCAGCAAGTTTGCTGATGATACGAAGTTGGGAGGATTGGCTGACACACCTGAAGGCTGTGCTGCCATTTAGCAAGACCTGGACAGGCTGGAGAGCTGGGCGGTAAGAAACCAGATGAGGTTTAACAAAAGCAAGTGTAGAGTCTTGCACCTAGGGAGGAATAATTGCATGCAGCGGTACAGGTTGGGGGATGACCTGCTGGAGAGGAGCTCTGCAGAGAGGAACCTAGGTGTCCTGGTGGATGATAGGTTGGCCATGAGCCAGCAGTGTGCTCTTGTGGCCAAAAAGGCCAGTGGCATTCTGGGGTGTATTAAAAAGCGCGTGGCCAGCAGGTCGAGGGAGGTGATCCTCTCCCTCTACTCTGCCCTGGTAAGGCCTCATCTGGAGTACTGTGTCCAGTTCTGGGCTCCCTGGTACAAAAAAGACAGGGATCTCTTGGAAGGAGTCCAGCGGAGGGCCACAAAGATGGTGAAGGGCCTGGAGCATCTCCCCTATGAAGAAAGGCTAAGTGAACTGGGTCTGTTTAGCCTTGAGAAAAGAAGACTGAGAGGGGACCTGATCCAGGTCTATGAATATCTAAGGTGTGGGGGGCAAAGTGGCGAGGCCAGACTCTTTTCAGCGGTGTGTGGAGACAGGACAAGGGGAAATGGCCAGAAACTGGAGCATAGGAAGTTCCGCACAAACGTGCGCAAGAACTTCTTTACAGTGAGGGTGACAGAGCACTGGAACAGGCTGTCCAGGGAGGTTGTGGAGTCTCCTTCTTTGGAGATATTCAAGACCCTCCTGGACGCCCACCTGTGTGAGCTGGTGTATGGAACCTGTTTTGGCAGGGGGGTTGGACTCGACAATCTCTGGAGGTCCCTTCCAGCCCCTACGATTCTATGTGATTCTGTGTGATTAAGTTCTGCAGAGATTTCTATTTCTACTTTCCTCCCTCTGATACAGATGTATCTTAGATAACTAACCTGGACTGGATGGCTAGCTCCTAGCCAGATAATTGTAGAAGAGATCAAACTGGGCCCAGAGAGTGAGCATAGGCCATATAATGACACACTTGCCAAATTCAGCGTGCAAGAACGGACTGCTGTTTATTATTGGGCTGAATTCTGCTTCTTGTGTGTAGCTGGGATTTTACTGGGACTATTAGGCCTGTGTGCAACATAGAGCAAAGCCACAGACATGCAGTATACTACAGTTCAAGTTAAGATTCTCTACTTTGCTCGGGACATCTGTTCACATTTCACCTGCACATGCACTGTTCTTGCAGTTTGCAGTGAAACACTTATCTGCTCTATTTTGGCATCTGGCAGAACTGAATTCCTGGTGAAGGCACAGAGCAAGCTGTAATGAGCATAATTCAAGATAATTCCTACTACTTTTCCTAAAATATTTCATTTCTATTAAATATTGCTGCTTAATTGGTTAATGCATGAAAAAAGCCAGCAATATCATTTACTCCAACAGACTGCAATGGACAGAGACCACCTGCATAGCATGGCTCAGCTAAGCCTTCACATGGCCAAGCCAGTAGGATATGTTATACTGGGAAAGGGAGGGCTGAAATGTCAGCATTATTCCTCACTCTTGCTGTGAATGTCACAAGGTCTGTAACCCATAGGTGGCTGGTCACAGAGTACTTGAGAAAGCAAGTCAGGTGCTTGTGCTCCCTGAATACTGTGTTGTTAAACTCTAATGGCTGTCAGCAAAGTGTAGATATATTGAACTCAGTAGCTACATATTTCAGGGGAAAGTTCTTTTCTGAGAGAGTGGTGAAGTGCTGGAACAGGCTGCCCAGAGAGGTTGTGGATGCCCCATCCCTGGAGGTGTTCAAGGCCGGGTTGGATGGGGCCCTGGGCAGCCTGGTCTATATTAGATGTGGAGGTTGGTGGCTCTGTCTGTGGCGGGGGGTTGGAGTTTGACGATCCTTGAGGTCCCTTCCAACTCGGGCCATTCTATGATTCTATAATTCTATGGAATGGTTTGAACAGAAAATAGCCCACGTTAGTATTATTTTTAAGGAAAGATGAAGTAATGTAATACAATTATAAGAGCCTGAAATATGGCTGATTTTTTGGCTTATTTGGCTTCGGCAACAGAGCTGAAAAAAATATGGGAAGTAAGAAACAACAGGGACATTCTGGTTAAAAAAAAATACTCAATGCGAATTGCAGGTTTTGGAAATACTGGCACAAATTCTGTTTTCATTCATATATGACTTAGATTACGAATAGGCAAAATCATGCCCTTCTTTCTTTCTTTTCTTTTCCTCTCTTTTTTTTTTCTTTTTTCCTTCCCCCC
>JACDJE010000250.1:524020-545184 GCA_016647715.1 Pavo muticus | reverse complement strand
CCCCCCCGTTCTTAAGGTGAGTACACAATTTGCAACTATATTTCTAGAAATTTAGAGTTTAAATTGACCCTGTGGAAAAATTTACTTGCTTCATCGCTCTGGATTCTAACTGGAGGAAGAAACTGAGAGGTTATAATGTGACCTGTTCCTCTGACAACTTCAGACCACAAAGGTTTTGGCCATGTTTTTGGAGTACTCATGCAAACTCAAAAGCCTGGATGCTTTCCTGTGTAACCTACTCTAGGGAACCTGCTTTAGTGAGGCAGTTGGATTAGATATCACCAGAGGTCCTTTCCAAGCCCTGCGATTCTGTGATTCTGTGAAAGCGAACTGCATTGTGAAGGTCTGGGTTCAGGCCCTTCTCCCATCGGTTGAGAATGCAAGTTTGAAGGAGGGACTGTTGTCTCCTATTACAGAATCTTAATAGCAAGGCTAAAAGATATGGCCACATTTTCACATTAAAATTCATCAAGCGAACAACTATAATGTGGGTGCTCAGATTGAAAGTATGATATTCTTGCTTGTATTTAATCCTTGTTAGTATTTTAATGGCTATTTTTATAAGCCCTCTCTGAATGTCCCATATCAGAATTCGTAGGGTAGTTTGCTGGGATTGTGGGGTTAAGAGTGAGGAGCAGAATTTAAATCTCTGTCACTCAGGATAATTTTTAACATTTAGGAAAAGTAGGTATGTAGCTTCACACCATCTCTTCAGCAAAAATGTTTTCTTTGTCTTCTCTTTCCATTAGCTGAGACCTTCAGGCAAATCAGTTAGCCATCTTCAATCACATTTTTTTTTTCTTTGCTTAAAGCCTTGAAAATATATACTAGGTTTATTTTAGATGTATCTTTAATCTTATTTTATGCTGGTAAAAGGGGTTTCTTGGCAGAATAAAGGGAACTTTTGGGGAGGTGGTCTTGCATAAACCCTGTCAGTTTCCTATGCAGTCTGATGTCTGATGAATACTCAAGACAGTTTCAAAGTTTTGTGATGTATCTGCAGTGCCATCAAGAGAAAAGGAAGCATTCTGGGTACTTTCTGAAATGTCTGCTGTAACTGCAATTCATTCCACCAGTTGTGTATCCTGCCTTTAATAACTCATCCTGGCAGGGGCATGCCTTGCCAGTCTGAAAAGCGTGAGGTTATTACAAGATTTGTTACATTCTTCATTGATATTTCTCTAAAATAGTTCTTAATTCCTACTAATAGTGCCTTGTGTTTGCTAAATACATGTATTAAATTCTGTAGCTGAATCATCTCTATTCCTTTCTATCCCCTAAATTCAGATGAGACACTGTGTTGAAAGCCCAGGTGCTCTAGGCTCTTTCAGTATTTGGTGAAGGATTATATCTCAAAAGCCTATTTGAGAGTGGTAACAGAGGATGGCTCCTACTTTAAGTGCCATCATTCTGTGTCTAAAAATTAAGGAGGGTGACTCTGAGATTCCTTGTGCTGCTGTAAATAACAGAACTGAACAGAACTGAGGCACAGTCTTTCAGTAAAGTCAGTTTAGATGCTTCTCACACGAAAAACTGCAGTTCGTGTGCCAACAGCCACAGCCTACCCTTCTGTTGAAAGGTGTAAGTGGGGCAGAATGTAGGATGTGGAGACAGCAGATTTTAAAACATTACCAGATCTCTGGCTGAAATTAACTGTACCTGCCTGTGGGGCCTGTAGTCTCCTTTTATCCTGCCCACTGGACTTTTTTTTCTTAAATCTCCCTCCCTACTTATTTTCCTTTGTGTCTGTAATACAAAAGAAAAAGAAAAACATCTCTAAAACAGCAATTTCTGAATCACAAACCCTGTAAGCAGAACTGTTCTGCTGCATTGTCTCCTTCCTGTTAGCTGTTTTTCCACAGAGCTGTACAAAATCAAGACACTTGGAGAAGGTAGAGAAAAGAGAAAAAGAAAGCATTTGTGTGGAGGATAGACCTAGAAATCAGAACCATGCCATGGAAAATTGTTACAGCTGTTTCTGTTTTTATTGACTGTTTCTTTTGGATTCATTTCTCTGACAACTGCTGCTCATGTGAGCAGGAAGGCATGCAGCATGATATTGCTGGAGGCCGTGCGGGGTCTGAGGGCCAGTAGTAGATGGATAGTGGAGGAGAAGGAAGAGAGTGTGTTGACGAGGACATTTATGTGGGACACATCAAAGCATATCCTTGTAATTTGTTGCAGTAACCCAGGAAATTCAGTGCAGATGCCATGAACATCCTCATGGCAATCCAGAGACTGCAGTACTGTTAGAGCTGCAGCTTCCACAATGCTTGATTTTTTGGAGCTTCAGTGAGCTACTTATCCCTCTGCTGTCTCATACAAGTCCATTCTCATTATTTCAGTTTTCTCTCCATAAACTCTTCAGAGAAGTCTTGATGCATAGTGTGGCACGCAAAGGGAAGTAAGTATGCTACAAATGAGATAAGCTGTGCCTCTTTCATAATCTAAGAGGGAGCACAGAAGCAACTGTTATAGCCATTTTTTATTTGCTTGAATATGACATTAAAGGGACCGTTTGAACATGAAAATAGTGAATTATGTAAATCTGTACCTGGGGGGAAGTAGCAAGAGAGATTTTTTTTCCATGTGGGTAGATACCATCTTCTTTTTGATTACATGAAGTATCTACTCTCATTGACAGAAATGCTAGATGGAAACTGAAAGTTAGAAAATGCAGTTTCAGATGCTGAACTCAGTTCACTGCCCAAAGGGAGAAAAGTCGAGAAAGAAGTCTGAAAAGCATAGTTGGTATTTTTCTGCTGTTTCTTCGACCCTTGTAGTTTCTCCACTGTAATCAGGCTTCTTCAGCAACTGGCCAGTCTGAAAAGGCCTTTTCTTTACATTTTTTCTTCCATGCACGAAATGACATGCCCTTATGTTCATATAAATAGTTAGGAATATTCACACACTCTTTGTATGTTTTATTCAGCTACTATGGTGTTGTATGATGTGGCCATGTGTATTAGTGACTTAGGACAACAATGAGGCTGTTTCTTTTTAAAAAAAGATGTTTTTATTTGATAAAGTTTTTCTTTGGTAAAGAAATAAAACTGTAAACAAAGAGACAATTTTAAAATGCATCTTATGATGTATATCTGAGATGAAAATCAAAAAATATAAATAGAATATATTACAGATAAATGCTTTATATGTTAGTAAGCATTACTGTTGCTCAACAGTTTGTACTGACACTCTTTATTCTGTTCACCCCTAGTTTTCATCCATCTGTGGAGCCTCAGTGTGTCCACGATATTTGTCAGTAGGATCTTCAGTTAGAGAATACACTGTAATCATGTGCTTCGGATTCAAGTCCCAGAGACAGTCATACCTCTTCAGCTTTTAATTAGAAGTTAAATTCAAAACTGAAGGCAACATAATTCTGTGGTTCATTGCAGCTTTTTCTAAAATCTAGACTGGAACCACAGACCTGCTTTGACAGAAGCCATAGCTGATTCAAATGTGAAGAACTGACATGTCACCATCAATAAAAGCAGCATCTGAATACAAATATCAACTAAAGTCATTCAAAGTGTTGAGAACACCAGCTCAGAATGGTGCAAAAATTCATGGTTTTGATTATCATAGCAGATCATTCTACATTTACTTAAACTAGGCATTGATTTTTGAATGGGAGTGTTCGTCCATAATGCTAGCTTTTTCCTGAAACATGTATTTATAAGTACAAATCATGTTTCTGCCTAGAAAAATATGTAGCCAAAATATCAATATGTAGTTTTCTGCTTAACTCATAGTTAGATGATTAATTATTCCCTTAGCATACAGGTATTTGCTTTTAGTTATTCCTACCTGTGTTTTTCACTGTGTCTTTTACAGGTGAAGGTCTTGTGACAAGAGCGTCACTACGAAAAACTACTGCTTTATGAGCAATAGAGGTGCACTTTATGTTAATGCCTACAGCAAACCATTAACAAAACATATGCATTCTTTTAAAAATTGAGAACAGAACTGAACTGTAAAAAGTACTAGCAATACATCTTTTGTGGCTGTTGTGACTGTGCACTTCCAGGCCATTGCCTTATCTATTGGATGTTCTCCAAACAATTGAAAATGTAGGTGGGACATAATGCGAGGAAAAAAAAAAGAAAAAGAAAAAGGTGGTTTTTCTATTTTTTGTCTGTTTTGTTTTTTTTATAAATCAGATTTCTAGCAATTCTTGGCTGCAGATGAATCAGAAATACTAGCATAATAGGCATTTTTGCAGAATGCTGGGATGTTAGTTTTAAGACTCAGAGAAATGTTTGAATAAACAAGTGGAAAGTTTGAATAAACATATCAAATCCCCACCAGACATGAAATAACCGCATCTTCTGAAGTCCAAAACTGTTTGACAGTTGTTGAGGTAACTTTTAAGTTACCTTTATAAACAGAGTTTGATTGCTCATTCCTAGCAATAAATGACTGCATCTCTGGAGAGCCTTCCAGTATTAAGATAAAAATATTAGAATTGTGAGGATAAACTAAAAATGAATATATATGAGGATCCTCTCCCTTTCCTTTATTTTTTCATGGGTTATTGGATCAGAATACTTTCCCAAACACTTCGCAAATCTAAAATCTGGACAGCTATGAGCACACTGCTACGGGTATACAAGCACTCGTGTTGTTTTCTGTTGATTTGCAAAAATCTTTCTCTGGAATCTTCTCTTGTCTATTTTTTGATCAAGATAAGTGTTTAAGAGTGATAAAGAACTTAGAAGGTATTTTGTTTTTTTTAATCTTGAAAAAGTTTTCAAAGTAGCAAAGCTTTTGATCAATCAAGGATTCTGGGGGCTCCTTTTGTTCCCACCAGGATTGTGGTGGGAACTTACTCCCCCCCACTTACTCCTTTTAATTCTCTGATGTTTCATTTCTCCCTGTCCAGAATATAATAGGAAAATAATTTCTGTTGGGTTTATAAATTTTGAAATTTTAATTATTAACCCCCAAATTTTTCTTTTCTCATTGATTTTCTTTTCAGTATTTTCTCTCAAATCGCTATGACAGCTTTCAGTCTTCGGAATATTGTTTCCTTGCCTGCTATTTTTTTTCCCCTAAGATCCCTGTAACTTGCAATGAATTACATACAACCTACAACCATATCCTTGGCTGAGTTCCTTGAAATTTTACTGTTTAGTAATTTGATGCTAATTACTATGTGCCAATTTTACTCCATTAGTGTGATTTACAAACTAAACAAACCTTGTGTTTAATAAACTAGGGATGAGGTAGATAGCTATTACAAAGGGAGAGAGCACCTCTGAGAGTTTCATTTTAATTTAAATATAATTCACATGCCTAAAAATCTTTTGAATAAATCAGAGATAGACACCTCAGCTTCCACCTGTTGATGTTTTTCTTCTCAAATCATGTATTGTAGGTCAAAAACAGACTTGCTGAGGAATAGAACATTCTTACGTCTGCATACTGGTCTCTTTGACCACTTAATCTAGTGTCTAGTGCACAAACTTCTGAATCACCCATGTGATGGTTTACTTACTAAATCAAAAGAATGCACTGAATATAGGGTAAAATGCTTCTTGATGCCGAATGTTCAAATCTTCCTGATTTGCCCTAGCATACCTACGCGTAAATTCTTTTTAAAATCCTTTCCCAGCTGAAGATTCTTTTCCACAGGAAAGGGAGAAAATTGGAAACCAATCCACAAATTGTCATACATTTTCACAAACCCTAGAAGCTGTCATTTTCTTGCTGCTTATTATTTTGAACAGTCTCGCCCACAGAAATCTGCTGTCTCTGATATAAAGTCAGTATGTCAGTATTTTGGGCTTGCTTCAGCTGTCACTCTAGCTGTTTTGTGCTTCACTAACACTGCAGCATCACTGCAATTGTGGCTAGACTGGACAAGGTTAACCATAACCCTAACCATGAACAGATTTCTGCTTCACCTTTTTTGAAGTTCATTGCCAGGAAAATACTGGAACAACCATTCGTGAAGATGCAAATTGTAGAAATTGTCCTAATCTGGTTGCTTCTCTGTTTTGGGAAGGGGAGGGAAGGGAAGGGAAATGTACTTTGCTGTTTCTTTCACAGTTCAAAAAATCTAACTAATTTGTCTGTGGATTATTCTTCTGGGCTAAGCATTTAAAAGTTGGCTTTGGATTAGCTGAGGGATAGACATGAAAAAATACTTTGATAAAGCTGGAGAATCAGTGCACTGAATATTTAAACCACCAAGAGAAGCAGGGAGAATTGTAAGCAATGCTAATCAATAAAGCATATGTTTGGGATGAAATCAGCTAACCAGAGTTAGAAATAATAAGGTAAAAATGTAATTTAATTATAACAGCATACTGACAATTCTGGAATGAAAGGAGGTCAGTTCTTTCAAGGCCTCTCTAGGCTTGTGTTTCTACTCTACAGTGGTTTATTTATTTTTTATCCCCTTTTAAGTGTCAGTCTCCTTTTGAACATAGTTGCAGCTTTTACTGCTGCTTTTTATGGTGTGTTCCACATGTTAACCCTTTCTAAATGCATTTTTTTTCAACCATAAACTCAAACTATAGTGGAATGTTTGTAACCACAAAGGCTTAAAACCTCACTAATGAATTAGTAACAAGAAGCCTGACATTTTGCCTATTAAAGGGTGGGGAAAGGGAAGGAAATAATGATTTATGTTCCTTTTTTTTTTTTCTTGATTTACTCACATTCATGTATTGAACAATATCAGAGCCAGGCAATGATAGGAGGATAAAATAATCCAGATGTCTTCAGTTCATGCCAAAAAGAGTAAATGGTTTTGTTCACATTAGCAACTAACTGTACGTAAATAGGGTTATTGTTCTCTAAAAGTAATATCAGTTTGTATTTTAAGTAAGGCTGTTTTTGAAGACTGACGACAAAGAGATGAAGCTTAATGATATATTTAAACTTGCTAGGAACTGGCTGGTATAAGCATATATACTTTTATATGCATTTTTCTGTCATTTTCAAATGTGAAGGCTGTTGCAGGAACATGCACAAATGACACAGAGCACCTTTCTTTTGAATCAATACCCACGATTACTTGGGATACTCCAAAATACTCCAGATTTCTTGCTATCATAATTATTTCTCTGTTTTTATTCATGTACCAAATGTAATACTAGTGTTTTTCCTTGTAATCCTAGAAGCCTTTTAAGCCCAGATCTTCCACTGATATCTACTCCATTGTGGCACGATTGTGAACACTGCTCTGCTACAGATAAAAAGCAATTTGATTAATCTATTTATTTAGTGTGTAAACAGCATGTGCTTGAGTATTTTGGCTAACTTATGACTTAGCATACTGACTAGCCAAATAGAAATATGTTCTGCACTATTGTTTCTACTTCACAGATAGCGTCCAGGAGACTCTTGGATCAGCAGTTGCTCACCAACCTCTGTGATGCTTCATGGACTTATGAGTACCAATGAGTCTTGTTGGTTTTTTATAGCTGTCCAAAGCAGCTCTCATACGGACTTCATCTGTATTTCTATGTACATGTAAGAGCAGAATGCTGAGGAGGGAGAAGTGACTTTAGTCTTCTGCCTGTTCATGGAGGAACAGGATGTTTGTTCCTGACAATTCCAGTTCTCATCTGAATCTGGTTTATTCCTGCTGCTAGGCTTAGGTTATACTAGGTTACTGGACCGTTTACGAGGGTGGATAGTGATAAGAAAAGGGAGAATGGTTTTAAATTAAGACAGGGGAGGTTTAGATTAGATATTAGGAGGAAGGTTTTCACTCCGAGGGTGGTGATGCACTGGAACAGGTTGCCCAAGGAGGCTGTGGATGCCCCATCCCTGGAGGCATTCAAGGCCCGGCTGGATGTGGCTCAGTGCAGCCTGGTCTAGTGGTTGGCGACCCTGCACATAGCAGGGGGGTTGAAGCTAGATGATCATTGTGGTCCTTTACAACCCAGGCCAATCTATGATTCTATGATACTATTTTATGCAAAAAAACATATTGCTCTGTATTTGTTATCCAGGTTGTAGGCATAATATAAAATTATCCTGGAGTCATTTTAAGGTATAGTGTTTTGTTTTTTTTCAAGATTCACAGTGCAAAAATAAGTAATCTTACCATAGGAAGAGCTTAATTATAGAATTCCTTCATGGCATTACACTCTTCTGAAATCCAAGGCATAACTTATATCACATCTAACATTATTAAGCATAGAGACAAATTACTTCATAAAAGCAAACCTTTTGTTGCTGGATTTTTCTTCTTTCATATTAGTGTTCTCTTTGCCATGTGTGGTCTGTGGAATAATATCTAGGATTTCTATTTGAAAATGATTCAGTTGGCTTTGTTTGAGAAACCTCCACTCTCAACTGTTATAACCAAATTTCTGAAGTAAATTACAGCCCTCCGGAGCTACAAGTGGAGAAAACAGCAGCCTTCTGATGTCATTTTGATACTTAAATGGCCTATTGCTGTTGTATTACTTGCACCACTGATTATTTATGTTTCTTTATTTACAACTATAAAATTGTTAGCTTTGCAAAGAAGAATCTGCCTTAGGTGAAAAATCATGATTCTTAGTCGTGGTTGGTCCCAGAGGGAGTGAGAATTTCTCAGAGGAAACAGCCACATTTGTTTATGCTGTTCTTCAGTGCCCTACAGATCCAATCCAGCGTTCAGACAAATGGAGCTAAATACAGTGCTTAAATGTGCATATTAAACCCTTGCCAGAAGCTATAGTTATTAAATAATACCAAGATCTCCCCCAGTTTTCCACTAAAACAGTTGGAACTGACTGCTAGGCTCATGCTTTCTGGGCAGATTATTTCAATCCTTTGGGAAATGGAGAGCCACTCTAAGAAGTTAATACCTCTGGGGCAGTATATTGGAAAGCTTCATTTGATCTTCTCTGACATATATGACAGTATCTCATTTTCAAGCTGAAAAAGTCCCATCTATAGGTTATGCCACCACCAACATGCATAAATAAGGCTCCAACTAGGAAAGCGAGAGTGATGGGATATTGGAATGAGTGGCAAATGTTATCTGAAGCTCCTATTAGAATACTGCTATTAAAAGACATGCTGACTAAGCTGTCTGGCATAACTGCAATATGCTGCTGGCTTATTCGTGCTATTTGGCTGAATGGAAGGTAATTGTCAGTGCAAGGATGGGGTCAGTAATCAGGGAGCAATAACATTTCAACCTCTCTGGCCAGATCTGTAAAAGGGCAGCTCAATGAGATCAGTCCTCTCCATCAATTAACAATGTCTCATAAGTCTGAAAGGCTCTGATTTTGTTGCAGCCCAGTGTATGGAAAACAATCTGTTTCCTCCAAGGACTCTTAAGGAAGTTATTATATAAACTTACTGACAGGAAAAAAAAGGATAGGAATACAGAAAGAAAGAAGCTCCTTCCAGAATCCACATCAGTCTCTTAAGAGGCTTTACTGAAAATTGCTGCAGATCTCTTCTGTGTGCTAGAGTTATGCTGTAGAATGGCTGCTGCACAATAGGATAGGTAAATTGAGGGACAGACGCAGATGGAGGTGATTTCTTGCAAATCTTTGGCTGCCTTGGAAAACTGGTCCTTCTGAAGAAGGCTATTTCCACATATGTTTTTTATCAGCGAGAGGGAATTGCTGGACTATACTGTTGACTCTAATTAGACCACTGTGCCTCAGAAAGCCTTTAAAAGCAGCACCTACTTATCGCTGTTTCTTCAACATTCCAAGACTTTGTGATACTGTTGGCTCTGGACAATGAGAAATAGCATTTCAAAATCCTTCATTGTGCAAGGTTTTCAGTTTTGCTCTTTTTTTTTTTTTCCTGACTACAAGTAAAGGCTATGTTATTCTGCCGTCTTGGCAGTATAATAGCTGATTCAAACTGAAATAAGAGAATTGGGGCCATTAGGGCAAAAGTCAACAAACATTTGCAATCAGTGATGCAAATTTCTTATCAGTATGGGGACAAGACCTGTTTTTCACCAAAACAAATGCAATTCCAAGACAGATGTTCCTTCTAGGAGCTAGTGTTCTTTGGAAATTCTTAATCCACAACAAAGTCCCTCCCTCTAGCAAGGAAAACTTTTTCAGCACTGTTTTCTTGCATTTCCTTGAACACCATCAGAAGATGTGGGAAAATTTGCGTACTGTTGTAATGATGTTATGGCCTCTCTGACTTCAGGACTTTGGGAAAATCGATTTTCCTCAGTTATTCCTTTGTGAAATAGAAGCAATAATACATCTGCTTTCCACGCCTCTTGGGAGAGTTGACTGATGGCCTTAACGGGCTTGCAATATCTCAAGTGGAAGGTAGGGAAGAAGAGCAGTGTGTTGCAGTGGTACGAATTCAGGGGGTAGTGCTTAACCATCTCATCTTACAGAGTGAAATACAAATCTACGAATATAACTTAGACCTTATATGAACAATACACTGACAGCTGTTTTAAACTGTGAAGTTCTGTCCTCATTAGGAAGAAGCAGAATTTACAACTGTTCATTACAGAGTTATCTCTGGAAAAGAAATTTTAAGTGCTAAACATCACTGTCTTTCCCTTTCTCGCTGGAAAGGTAAGAGTTGACAGAGCAACTGATAATGAACTGGTAAAACTCCACTACAACAAATGATACAAGGAAAAAATTGGTGTAACTTAGCCCTCAACACTCAAGGCTTGTTTGTCAGGAAAACTTACAGGAAAAAAAAACAAAGACAGAAAACTGCATGTCTGTAATGGATGACTTTTTTATAGTAACGTTGTTGACATAATGATGAATCAATGAAGGAAACATTAAATATTTTAAGAAATAAATAATGTAGTAATACAGCATGTAGCTTTGAAGTGTATTGACCTGGATATTTCAGGCCTAAGCAATCATTTCTTGGCTCCTGTGAGATCATTGCTTTACTCAGAAATTAGAGTCATTTCATGAGTGTGTGGAAATAAGAATAAGACATCCTCCATCTTAATCAGAAAGGGATAGATCAAATATCCAGAGCATACTTTCTTATTTGCTGTTGGCTGATTTGACTTAGATTGATGTGGTATTGTCCTGGGGGAGTATTTTATGATAGCTTATTTTGCTGCTGCATGTATTGTACTTCTCTTTGCACTTCTTTTCTGATGATTATATAGGGTTAATCATGCTTAAAATCTATTACATTTATTGTGTTTGTATCAGAAAAATGGAATGAGGTCAGTGAAACATTCAGATGAATAACGTTTAATGTAGGCTTTATGCAAGCCAGAGGTCTCAATAAAATTTTAAATCCTTTTAGTCAGCTATTCTTCTAATTACTTTTTATTTCTCCTCTGCTGGGAGAGGTTTCAGGCTGTGTACAATGAACGCTCAGGTCTTTATTTTACATTATTGTGTTCAATAAAAAAAAAAAAAGATAGAGCTGAGTAATGTGGATCACAAACTAATTTATATAAGCATTGATTGTTTCAGAGAGCAGGGGAACTTCTTTGTTTTGCTCGATATGACTGCATTTCAGTAAATGTGAAATATAGTCAATCTCTGTGACAAGTTTTCTGCACTTTTAGAGACCCTAATATGAAAGACATTGATTGACAATTGGTTCTGCCACTTTCCTCCTTCCAAGCCTAATGAAATGATAACCTCAAAATGAGATACATGACTGCTGTCTTTCCTGTTCCATTCACCAAGTGGCCAATACAGAATACTCTGAAATCCAGTGAGGAGCTTTCATTGGCAGCAGTGTGCAGCAACAGGACAAGGGGTAACAGGAAAAGCAGAACACAAGAAGTTTCATACAAATGTGAGAAATAACAACTTTACTTTAAGGGTGACAGAGCACTGCAATAAGCTGCCCAGAGAGCTTGTGGAGTCTCCTTCAATGGAAATATTCAAGACCTGCCTGGATGTTTTTCTGTGCAACCTACTCTACAGAGCCTGCTCTAGCAGGGGGCTTGGACTTGATGATCCCCAGAGGTCCCTTCCAACTTCTACAACGTGACTCTGTGATTACTACTGTGTTAATACTTTGGAGATTAAAAGATCTATAAAAAATGTTCCAAATTCACTCACAGATGAATCAGAAAAGTATTCTCCGTATTAAGCACAAGACTGTGTTTACACTTTGATGGCTGTTATGAACCTAGAGGTCACATTGAACTGTCATGCCTCTATATTACCCTAAAACAATCCATGTATGTTAAGGCCAAAAGATAGGGTTTCAGTTTTCTCACTGATGTCAGTATGGCCAGGATTTCTTGATAATTACTAATCAGTAGAATCTGGTGGTACTTAAGTTAGCACTTGGGTCATCAATTCTCTAAGATATGCATGCATCTGGGATTCCAGCTTTATTTAAAGGTGATCATTGGAAAGCTTATTCCTAAAACCTCAACCTTGGAAATTAATCAGAATATTCAGCACCCAAATTTTAAGTATGAGGTATTAGTGTGACAATAGATAAATACTGAAATTTGGTAATCTTTGCAGAGCTATGATGACAGCACAACTTCTGGAGGTCTAGAATCATAGGCAGGATCATCTCCCTAATTAAAATAATTAAATATCACCAATATCTCCATTAAGTTAAAGGCCAGTCAAACCTTCAGTTAAAGAAATTTTCTGCTGCTTGGAAACGAATGACAGCCAAAGACATGATGATTCAGAAGAAGGAATTCTACCAGGTGAGAGGAGAACTTGCAGGTGCTAGTTACCCTAGCTTTTCTTGGCTAGGAGCTGACCCAGTCTTTTGTTACTGAATGCCGTGATAACCAATTCACTTATATTTACTCAAGTACACATGATGTTGCTTACATATCCAAAATGTGACACTCCTAGCATATGCTTCCCATTGTTTGTGATGTTTAATGGTCACAATACAAGTATAGAACAAAAGGTTCAAATAAGAATCTCAGTCACACAGACAGCAGTAAACTGTTCACAAACAAGGGTGCCTTGAAGAAGAGAACAAATGTATTTCATGTTATATCTTTATACCAACAGATACTCTGATTTAAGTGGTTGTCCTGAACCAGCATGCCTCTGTGAAGGATGCACAGAGTTCCCACCAAGCTGAGTATCCACACCTATATGTAGAGGCACAATAATCAAATGTAACAAATAGCCACGGGCTGGGTAGCAGGCAGATGAGGTGGAAACACCTTGGAATTGTGGATTTTACTTTGAAATATGCTGCAGCAAGTACATTTCTAATGAGTTCCTGTGGAATACATAAAAGCTGACTGGCAGGAAGATGCCTGTCAAAATTAGATAGCTGTTTTTTGGAAATGAGGTGCTTGTCTTACATAGGTGTGCACAGATCCTACATGATTTTAGTGAATAGATTTCATTTTGTGTTTCTCATTTAAATGGCATAAAATGCAAGACTCTTAGAGTGTAAGTATGAATAGAAAATGAAAGATTTTATATAGTTTTCTGGGAATACAAATTACCCTAAATGAAGCTTAATATTTGATTCAGACATGAAGACATTTGGAGTAGTAACCTGGATTGTAGGAATGTATTTAACAATCTTATAGTTGGAGAGATGTTTTAGGAAAGTGTTGAAGCATAAATAAGTTAGAGAACAATTCTAGGAAAAGGAGATCTGGGATGAACGAATCCAAACTTGCACAAAAATATCAGAAATATGTTTTATTGTCCAATACATTATCCTCATATAATTAATGTGAAATGAAAATACCTTATGGTATGTAATATGTATGCACACTGCAAATCCATTAAAAACAATCCATATATGATTTATTTGTATTTATGTCAATTAAATACTAAAAATGGAGTTAATGTTAAAGTGTAGGTGCAATCCTATAAAGCAGGGACAATTTGAATTAATACAGCCTTACATCTATTTTACTCACTGCCAGAAGTTCAGTAGTGTAATACTTATATCGTGAACAATCTAGGCATAGCAGGCTAGTCTTTGAGTGTGCACATGGAAAGGGATAACTCTGGTATGCTGAAACTTCCTTCCTTCCTGCCTTCTTGCCTTCCTTCCTTCTCTTTCTCCTTTTCTCTTTCTCTCTTTCATGTAAACAATGTATTTATGCATATCATAACTTGGATCTGAGACACAGGATTTTTAAAGCTGGCTTGAAACTCCTCTAAAATATCTTAATCACATAAAATCTCTTGTTTATGCTACATGTACTGGGATCAAGCCTATGCTTTTATAGTGAACATTCTTTTCAGATAGCCAACAAAACAAGGCAAAAGGGGATGTCGTGAAAGCATCATACTAGTTAATTTGTTATCACAAAAAGTATTGCTGTCATTTTTTGTGTTATAATATACTCATATATGGATCACATTATATTTTTAACTCTCCTTTTGGGTGGGATCTGAATGAGTCTGTGCAGTGACCTTTTTGTGTAATGATCTTTGGTCATTTTAAAAGCCACTACTTTCTTCCTGTGGCAGAGGAGAGTGATCTCTTTTTTTGTGAATCCTGGAAACCGAATCAAATATGCTGAAGACTACATGAAAGCCCCAACTAAAAGGGAAGCCAGAAAAGAAGGCTATTAAATTAGCTGATAGTTCCATAAGGAGTACAGGCTGTAATACAACAAATTAAAAAGGTTTGTGCTTAAGCCAAAATGTAAAATCATTACTAAGCACTTTTGCTAAGCAGTTTAATTTATGAGGGAACATCATAGCTTTGCAAAGACATTTCTCTGTAAGACTCTAAATATGACAGGAGTTTTAGAATGAACAAAAGCAGTACTAAACCAGTAAATCCCCAGCCCTAAATATTCTGAATCCCACAGCAACACAGCTTTAGTGTGGCATTCCTGTGACTTATAGTGTATGATAATAATCCTTTAGAATAAATTGACACTGACTGCTGTAGCATCTTAAAGCTATTCAAGCTGCACATACAAATTGAGAAACTGAATTACATAACGTGTCCATGATTTAATCTAATATTTTTTTTAAGTGGAGTGTATCCTTGGATGTAATGAATTCAGGTGGGGAGGATTTCTTTAGGAAAAGATGAAGGGTACATTGGAAAATTGGAATCTTTTCTTTGAAGATAATTCAAACTATCTTTGAATCTACCTGTGGCAGATCAGTCAATATAAACACTTCTAAATCAAATCTGGACATCTTCTTAGCTGAAGTTGTTGTGAGTTGCTCACTGAAGTTTTTTGGGCAGCTCAGTCCAAATTAAAACAGTTCAAAAGGGTATTAGAGAACAATGCAGGTGCCAAAAAGTAAGGTCTACTGCCATTTTAGATGACCTTATATGTCCAGCCTCTGGCTGCCTGGCCGTGAAAGCAGGCACTCCCAGGCTTTATCTGACTGATCTGCTCATGTGTCTTAGATATCTAATGACATGCACTATTTTCATGTTTAAGCTGTTGAATACTATTTTTAGATGAGTAGGTTTCTGTAGAACTGTTTAGGAATAGGGTAAAGTCTGAGGCCTCTAAAAAGATATTCCAGGCAATGAACTCTGGGCCAAAACGTCAGTGGAGCCAGAGCTTCAGGAGCCACTTGGTACCAGGGTGCGCATGCTACAGATGCTACTGGTTACTGTGATTTTGACTTTTGGTGTACGTCCATGCATGCAGTTACTTGTAGTGGGCTTTTTCTTATCAGTGGTAGCTTCATATGGAATATGGCTTATCTGCCCCTTACATGAAGTGCCCACTGAACTCTGACGAGAGCACTATGAAAATAAGAGTTTCTTTGCTGGGCCACTCCAAGTCAAGAAGCAGTTGATGGCCTGATCAGCAAGCTAATTCACAACACCTGATGTAGGCAAGACAGAGCTAGCATTACACTCCAAGAACTGACCATGCTGGTAGGTACAGCACAGGGATGTATCACTGCCTAGACTGAAGGCATTGGGACACTGGGACTTATTAATTCCTCCCTGACTCTCATTTCTAGACCCAGGCTGGTGAGACGTATGGTTAGTTAATAGCTAAAGCAGTGGGAGCTGGAGGAAGATGAGAGGGAGGGAGGCAGAGAGTTGACTGTAGTCTGCGTTACTGGCTGTGCAAGTGGCATTTCTGAATGCAGCTGATATGTCCGTACAGCTCTGTGTGCTCCTATTTGCCATAACCTACAGAAAGGTTCTTATTTCTTAGTCCTTCCTACCTGAACTGACGATAAAGTGGTCCTGCTACTACAAATTCCTCATGTAGTAAAACCATGAACTTCCAGTTACACAGAACTATTCATGATTTCAGATGAGAAAACTAATACATTATAGTTCCATGAAAGCAAAGAAAAAGCTAAGAGTCAAAGAAGTGTGTCTTGCAAGAAGGATCCAGGCCTCATGTTTTTAAGTCTTATAAAAAATCAGAGTCACTACTTCTGTGAGGCTTCCTGGCCACTACTCCAAAAAGTGCTTGGCCTGGATGTAATTAGCCAGTCTGCATTATGGCTTCAGACAGGAGGGAACTCCTTCCCTGGTTATAAACACAGCAAAAACAACCCCTTGGCAGTAGAAAGAATGCAAAACAGAGTTATGCTCTGCCAAACCACTACTGCTGTAAAGTCCAGCTTGTTGCATAAATGGCAGTAAATCCTGGGCTGCTCCCACTGTCTGTGGGGCTATGCTAGTTCAAGATCCAGCTACAGTTAGTTCCTCCCTTCTCCACCCCTTTGGTCATGGAACAGAGCCAGGCTGAGAAGTGATCTCTTTGTTTGGGCACTTATGCTGTTGAAATGTTTGCATGGAAATAACAAGGATTTTTGAAGGTGAACATACTGCTTAAAATACAGAAAGCTTACTGTATGCAGGAAAGCCACGGGGGAATGGGGTCTGGTTCTTAGTTTGGAACGGAACAAGTGAGCTGCCCTGCCCTGATCATATCCTTTAGCCGGGAAGCGCAGGAGTATGTTTTTCCTACTCTTCCTCTCCTCTCCCTTTTGTGTCTTTTATCTATCTATCTATCTATTTATTTATTTTTAATTTTGATTCTGACAAGTTGTTAACTGATCTGACTCACCCACATTGATGGACTCTCCATCAGGTCACAAGTGGGACACAGGATTTTTGGGAGCACTTCTCATACAGTTGGGGGATTTCCAAAATCATCTTTTCCAAGTGGAAAATGAAGCTGTCATCAGTTCAGGGTCAGCTCAGAAGCAGGGACAGAGGAGCTCCTTCCTTCTGCTTTATTTCCTTTTAGTCTGTGGACCTTTTTTATTGCTGGGGAATGTTTTCAAAGGTAGTGAAAACTCTTGTGCAGCACCTCTGGGCTTTGGATCTCAAATCTTTATAGGAAACTTCTTATTTTATCTGCTTGGCTTGAATTATTTCCTCAAAGGAATGACAGTTATTAACTTCTTGGTGGTGATTTCACCTACACAAATTCTCTTGTGTTCAAGGAGCATTTATAACAAAATTTTAGTGATATAAGCCACCAGCTAATGTGGAACTGTGCTAGGAGATTCTGCTTTTAGCCAAAGAGCTATTGTTCAAGGCTTTTGTCTTTCTTGCTTTTATTGTATTCAAAGAGCACATTGTGGTTGGATGTGTTAAGTAAATAGCCAGACATAAATTGTGTTGCCTTTATTTGCTAATTAGTAGTCCAGCTGTGCAAATAATTGACTTCTTTGTTTTGTTTTGCTGGTTTGATCAAGGGTGTTCCAGGTTAAACTTTTGATTTCATTTTAAATTTGTTGTTGACTAAAAAGTAAAATGTTTCCAAAACCTTTTGAGAATAGAATCTTAATATTCTCTTCTGGAAATCTTGAAATGTTTGGGCCTTTAGAGAATGTTTTTGGCTATGAGATTCTGATGAGCTTGATGTGTAGTTGTGATAAGTTTGGGTAATCCAAATTTATATTTCAAGGGCAGACAACAACTGAAATGCCTTCATTATCTCTAGCTGCTATTTCACATTGTATAATACTTTCAAATAAATCCTTTGCCCACAGTCTACCTTATGAAAATGTATCAAATCTATACCCTCAACACAGTGTTTGTTAAAGCTTTCCTTTTCACCCTTTTTTTTTTTTAACTGTTTGAAAATACTTCTGCTAATATTTTTCAGGTTGGCACTAAAGCTAAAACAGCTGGCCAGAATCTCTCTGCTTGTTTTTGTGTTCATCTCTACACTCCGTTATACGAGGCAGCTGAAGCAGCCAGTAGCTGAACATCTGACCACTTGCTGAGATCCATCTTTCATTTATTTTGTCTTCTTGCCTGCGTCTACGTCTAATGACGTGGTAGACTGAAGAAAGAAAGTTGAGAAGGTCAACCTATTGTGTTGCCTCTGGAGCTGTGTATTTGCCCTTCCTGAGTCTGTTTATCCTTTGAATCATTTGACATACTGCACATTCTGCTCTGACCTTCAGCCTGTTGCTGACTTCATCCCCTTGCCTAAAGGCCATGATTCTGCAATACACAAAACTAACTTTAGGGACTCTCATCCCAGATTAAAATCCCCATGCCTGAAAGCTTCGGTCCAGTTTATCATGTTTCTGAATGAATGTAGCTCAAATTTCTTTGACAGTTTAACTGCTTTCTGGCAAGCAGTCCTCTTGCCTTGTGCCCCTACCAGCGTCTGGTTAAACCTCGGCTGGTCACCACAGTGGAAAATCTGGCTGGGCAGACAGCCACACAGAGCCATGGAGTCGATCATGGTTAGTTCCTCTCAGAGCTCAGCCAAGGTGCTACATCCACGCCCTTTTAAAATAGTCCCCTTAGAGAAATCCAAATGAATGTACAGTCTGGCTGTGGAGGTTGAATGTTGTAGCCAAGGTTACTTTTATTGGCATAATCCTTTGAGGATTTTTTTTATCTCTCTCAGATGTTATATTCCATGTCATATGTCTGAAGCAGAGAAGTGGATGCTGCCTGCAGATAGCTGAAACAAATCAGCCCCATTCCAAGTCTACCTTGACTTATTAATCCTTAGAAATTAGATAATCCTGTATCACAATAGCCAAAATAGTTATGCTAACACTATTACAGAAGGCTGTTGTTTGGAGCTTTTAGTTTAGAATGAAAACAGAGAAAACTATTTGTCTGTTCATTATCTCTCCTTATTTATTTACCTGAAAAGCCTTTACCAAAGACATACACCTTAAACCTTCACACTGGTCAGATTTATTCACTCTTGTCTTTTCCACAGATAGTAATGTGTGTTTCAGTAATGTTTACTCTTCTGTAATTAGTGTGTGGGAGCTGACCGTACTAGAGATACTATGGAGAAAACAATGCTATTTGTATGTCTTCTGAAAAGTGGGAACAGTGGTAAGGGTAGAATGATAACCCCAGGCACCTCTTTACATAAGCAGTCTTGTAACCTGAAGATTGCATGGAATTATGCTGTGTTGTTTTGTGATAGCATCAGTGAAATATGTCAGAAAAGGAAATTAAGTATAAAGATGTTGAAACCAAAAATATTTGTAAAGGAACAAATATCATTTTCTCACAAACCCTTCCCATCTTGGAATGATATGGCTGTTTTCTCATCTACAATAGTATATCTGCAAAAATTAAGGCAATATTTAAAAGAAATACATAAGATAACATTTTGAAGGAGAACAAATTAATCATGTTACTTTTGATTCTAAACCAAGCTTCAATTTTGCAGATATACGTCAGTATTTGCAATACTTCCCTTTTATATTTCTAATTGGAAGTGAAACTAAATGCCACAGGTTTCCAGTAAGTATGTGGGATTTCACGCTTACCAGAATCTGGACACTCACGAGCCTCTCCTTCTTAGATTTGCTTGTTTCTATGCCATGCTCCTGAGGCACCTCTTGTCTGATTTAGTGAGTAGTCTGGGAACACACTTGAACTCATGCCATTTTTATTACAGGGCAAAGAGAGCTTCTTCCCAAGCAGCTGGCAGGAGGATGCTGTGGCTTTGCCATCTGTTTCTGCACTGCCTACTGGAATTCTCTCACTGGATGTGCCATCACCATCTAATCAAGACATGGAAGTGGTTACTGTTAAAGAGGCTGTTGTGAAAATCTCTTCTGCCTGAAGAGTTGTCAGAAGCTGTAGCAACGTATTCTTCAGCTGCTAGTTCTCAGTGTTTTTTCCTCACCTTTTTTGTCTTGCTGATCTATGAACAATTGTGTGTAACTGCAGATCCACATGTTCAGATAAACTGCTGCGCAACACTTAGGTAGACCATGGAAGCATAAGATAATCTCCTATTTTTTTAAGCCTTATAGCAGCTTCCTGAGGTATACACAGTAGCTGGTTACCTCATACATTAGAAAGGCAAATGTGGATCCCCCTCACCCCCCATCTCCCAGCAAGAAGCTTTCACAGAACCGCAGGCACTGTCCTATTTTTCTGTGGGCCACAAATGCTGAGAACTTGGGCAGCTAAAAGGGGAAAAAAAAAAAAAAAAACGACTTGAATTTCCTTTCTTCCTCTTCTACAATTCAGACTGACTTACCTGCCAGCAGGTCATTAGGTGATGCTGAATATGCCTTCCATGTAATTTGCTCTTTCATAAAAATAAAGTATGAACAGTCATCTTTTGGCACATGATGAATTCATTAACTTATTGTCTTCTACAGTTTATAGGTTCCCAGTTTGTGTGTCTGACAGCTGATTTAATCAAAAAAAGTGCTACAGAAAGTCTGCTTATCAGGGACAGCAGAAAAGCATAAGCCAGGATATTCCCTTGGCCTTTACAATAGGTAATAGGCTGTATGGCAAAATGGGAAGAGTTCTCTATGCATCCTTATAGCCAGCAAATCAGATGTGAGGTTGAAGGACAGCCTTCCCAGCTGATCAGTTCTTTGGACATCCTGTCAGGATGTGACGGATATTATCAGCTCCAAAATCAACAGTGTTATTGAATGATTTATTTATTTATTTATTTATTTTCAGCTTTCCAGCCTGAAGAAATTAAAATATATCCTTTATTGAGAGTGCAGCATCTGTGAATCATAAAAGAATATGTTAATGACTTAAAGATAATATATTGTGCAGTTGCATTTACTGCCAAACAACTTAGACAGGAGTCTCAGCATGACAGTATAGCATAACATGACATGAGCGTGACAGGGTGGCTGTAATTGGCTCTCCACTGCTTTGTAATCACTGGCAACCATTAGGTGAAAAATGTAGATTTAATAATTGTAGCTTGCTTTCTATGGGTTAAAATGAAGAGCATGTAACTGGTACTACCTTTTCCTTTGAAGTTTTGGAAATAATGAAATTACTTTGTAACAGTCTCAAGGTTCTACTACCTCAAAAACCTTTTTTTTTTTTTTTTTTTTTTTTTT